>CAOKZL010001012.1:0-553794 GCA_948472985.1 Iguana delicatissima | reverse complement strand
GTGTAATTTACCATTGCTTGCAAAACACAGTTGCAACAACTATCTATCAGTGCACTTGACAGGTAATGAAATGGCAAAAACAAAGACCATTGTTCAGCAAAGTACAAACCTGAAATTCATATCGTGTCTGAGATTTTTACTTTCTTCACCCAGCCACTGTTTCTCACAGGAATAAGATCAGGCAAATTCCATAAGAAGAGGAGTCATTGTTACCAGAAAATCCACTCACTTGCACAATTACGTTGTCATCTTTGGAAAATGACAGTAGAGTTTTCATGTTTGTTTTCTGAGTGTGTGTGTGGTGGTGTTCTTTGGTTAGCTGTGTAATTTATTCAAGTGGTTCTTCTTGTTGTTGTGTGCCTTCAAGTCATCTCCAGCTTCTGGCAACCCGAAGGTGAGCCTATTCGTAGGGTTTTCTAGGTAAGATTTGTTCAGAGTGGGTTTGCCTTTACCTCTCTTTGTCCTAAATGGACTTTCTCAAGGTGACCCCTCAACCTGTAACTACATTCATTCTGACTTGTTCAGACTTACTCAAGTCTATACCAGATTTGTCACTTAAGTATTCTAGGTGAATGCAACCAAATTAATGCCCACTCTGGATGTCAAAAAGCATGTAAAGAGGAGTAGTCTATTGGGCGTTGTATACCAGACTGAAATCCTATAGCAAAGTTGTCTGCAGAAAACTGCTACATAATCACACCTATCATCTTATTGATCTCTTGCACATCTGCAACCTGTGGAGAGAAATAACAGAACAAAGGCAAGAGTGAGAATTCTGGCATGTGGCAACACCAATCAACCAGTTCTGTTCTTAATTTTCATAGACATTTCATAGAGCTGTATTGAAGGCAGTTGTGAACTATCAACAGCATCTTAGCATTTTGAACAGCCATTCAGTCTCTCAGTTCAGCATCACTATTATGGAAAAGAAAACAGTAATGCTCCTATACTTCAGTTGCTCTGGGGAGTGTGATGGGGATGTAGCAACACTTATGTTCTGTTTGTGGGCTTTCCATAGGCATCAGGTTGGCCACGATGTGAACAGAATTCTGAACTGGAGAGGCCTTTGAGCTGATCCCTCGTGCCTCTTCTTATATTCTTAAGGTGAAAACATCGGCAACCTCTGGGTCCCTTGCCTTGCCTGGGGCCTCTCCGCTGTACCTGTGACGTAGGAAGGCATGGACAGTGATGGAAGGGAGACCAGGGATGAGTGACTCTGCATTTGTCCCTCACTTACTGGCTGGTCACATTGTTGTGACACAGGGCAGGTAGAACCCAGTAGGCCATATGAGAATGGTGCAAAGGGCTCACTTCTCTGTCTGTTCTGCTTTTAGGCCTGATATAGAAAGCTAGTTTGAACTTTTCCATTAGTGCCAACCATTTCCCTAGCACCATTTCTTTGCTATGGATTGAGGTTATCTCCTGGGAAATAAACTGGGAAGCCATCATACCTGCATCTGTGGTGGGTCTGAGAACAGCACATGAAACTCCTGGTACTCCCATCAACATTAATACAGAATGGGGGCTAGGGTGATGATGTTGATCAGGAGCCAGGCTACTATATTTCTAGACCTTTTCCTTGTGCCCTACTAATCCCTGTGAGTGATAACTGAAAAGAATTGTGACCACTTATGACCCAATTCAATCTTTCGTGTGATTACTGCTTCCATATCTCCTCTTTCTCTTCCGTTCTCCCATACCCAACACTACTGACATAAGCAGCCATTCCTAGGGCACTTATAATTACACAGGTATGCCAGTACGATTCCAGTTTAACTTCCAGGACAAAGTCTTATGGAATCCTGGGCTTTGTAATTGGGAGAGGCACTAGGGCTTTCTGAATGAGAATTTTAAACACCCCTCCCACTAAACTGCGAGTCCCAAGACCCCTTGGCATATGCTCATGACAGTTAAAGTGGAATCATAGAATAATGTGAAGGACACTCTTGTCCTTAATTAAAACTTCATTCAGTTCTTTGTTCTGGCCCATCATTTAACATGGAAAAAAATGGAACTGACTCAGAAGCCCCAGCCAGGATGAGCGGTGGCCAACTAAAGCCACCGTTGTGAGAAAGATGAGATATATGTTTCAGTACTAAATGTATAAACTCAGATCGTTTCACTACAAGTGGTCTCAGCTTAGGGAGATTCCAAGGGAGCATAAGCTCGTATTGAGTATAAGCCCAATTAAAGATATGGCACTGTAAGCAAATACGTGTTCAGTTGCTTTGTAAGATTCCATTAATCAGCCTTGTTCACCCCTGTTGCGTTGTGCCTAATTCTGTAAGTCTGTCAGGGGAATTGTACTCACAATGAAATCCACAGCTATGCAAGACCTTGACATGCACTCAAGTGACCCAGGTCTTGGATTACAAGCAAGGATTAAGGGAAGCATTTGGAGAGAATCTGCTTTTGTCTACTGATGTACAGTGGAATTTGTAAAATTTCAAAGAAATTCTTTGTCTTTTTCTCTAAATGCTGCAAGGTGAAAAACATTGACAAGTATATCAGATGTTTAAGCAATTTGTCAAAACCTACCTCAGCAGCAACTGTCAAGTGAAACATATTTTATAGCATACCTTTCTTGTTTCATAAAAAAGCCATAGATTATCCTAACAAATGTATGCTTGTCAGGGCTTTTGATATTTTTTAAACCTGTGGGTGCATAGGCAGATAGGTAAGGGCAAATGTATTTGGTCACCTGTGTTATGTTTGCATTCATTACATTTTTGTTTATTTTCAGTTGACTTATGTGCACACTGTTTAAATGCCTGAGGGCAAACACACTTCATAAACTTAAAAACATGAATTATTGCTGTTCATCAAGTCATGGCTGGGTGGGGCCATATTTTTTTGCCCTTGAGTTAATTCATTTCCTAATATTTCATTTTCTTGAGGTCTTCAGTTGCAATGGATCGCAAACATGGAAAGACAAATGTTGCCTCATCTGTCAAATACATGTTCAATATGCTTTCTGCAGAACTTGAAAGTAACTTGTTATGGTAACAGGCTGTTACTTGCAACAAATTACTTTGTGGGAATGTAGAACTTTTTTTTAAAAAAAAGTGTGCGACAATAGGGGGCAGCAAAATGGTTTATGTTTGTTCCTCATTCTTTGGGCTATGTTAGGAATGTTGCTTCCTATTTTCATGATACATAAGGTGGCCAGAACTTGTTTACTCCCTGGAGAGTGCCTTGAGTGTTGTTTACCTTAACTAACACACAGTCTCTAGGATCTGTGTCTGGCAGCCGTTATATTTCCTGCATCATGTCATTGTGCTACTGATTATTTTGGATTGGAAGCAAGCTGCAGCATCTTGTGAGATTCTGTGGCAATGGGATCTGCATAACAGCTTAAAAACAGAACCACTAATGCTTTAGTCACCATGCAGACCAATGAAGGCAAGAGAGAACACTGGCCACCGTGTCTCCCAAATGGTTGATGTACCAGTTATCCTCAGGATTGCACTGATCCCATTGTTTCCCAAATAGCTAGTGTAGCATATTGCTAACAATTAATACAGTGACTACAATGCTCTGGATGACCTACATTGGGGGGAAGACTAGAAATTAAAGTTTCCCCCATTTCTCCAGGCATCACCACTGAGATCTTTGTTTCTCTCTGCTGCTACAAGCTGTAGGAAAACAGAAATCTCTCAAGCCAAGAACAGAAGATAAAAATGTGCCTTTAATAATTATATGCCTTATTTGTTTATTGTAAGACATTTGGGAATAGGGCTTCTCATCATTAGCGGCAGTCCACCTGTAGCTTCTTGAGCTGAATAAAATAATAAGTAAGCAGTTTATGCTCTCTACACGGAGATTTCCACTGCAAGGATATCGTATAGTAGTTATCCTAGTCATGTAACCGTTCTGCAAAATCACCTAGCATGTGGCGTTATCTGGCACATTATAGGTAAAAAAGTAATTTCTCCAGGCTCTGCATGTGTCAAGCTGTTCTGCCATTGCAACCTGTCCTACCACTTGCAGGTAATGATTTACAGCATAAGAAATTCTAAAGTGACAGAAAACTGTTTAGAATTATTTAATGTTTTACATTACTGTTTGGCATTTGCTATATATCAGTCCTACATAAGTTATGATAAACATTTATAAATGCTTTGAACACACAAATGGATACAATTTGAAGCCATGACTCCCAGCATGTGGGGTTGTTCCAAGAACCTTTCAAAAGGCAAAATATCTCCAAACTGAGAGGTTCTCCAAAAGCCAAGCCTATAAATTAAGTGATCTGTTTCAGACCCAAAGTACATTCTGCCTAAGGGCCCAGTCTTGCTTGGATATAGTCCAAACAATCAAGTTTGTTTTCATTTTTTTAACAAAAAGAATTCCACAAACTCTTTTGCAAATGTGCCATAATTTGAAAGAATTATTGTCAGGGTGTTCCTCCAGGTTGAATTATTGTCAAGCTGCTATGTTTGGGACTTGATCATTGGTGCTCAGGGACAATACTAAAAAGATCTGGGCAGTATCTGCCAAAACAATCAAAAAGTTATTGTAAGGATAGGGAACATAATCTTTTTAAAAGAGAGACCATGACTAACAAATAAATGGGAAAAAATTCTGTTCAAAGGGAAGAAGGATGGTCCATCCTCTTTTCAAAACAAAATCAAGCCAAACAAAAATCCTGGACTTTCAAACAATTGAATGCTATCTGCTGGTCAGTCAATTGACTTCAGGAATATAGATTAAAACAGAGTGTATCCTGTTGCCCTTCACGTGGCTGCAGCTCTCAGCAATCCTCATGATTGGCTAGCCTGACTAAGGCTGATGAGATATGCAGCCTAGCAAAATCTGGAAGACCAAACTATTCACACCTCTGTGCTACATCCAATGGATGCCATACCAAGAGTAGACCCATTGATGCAATGGGGTTTAAGTTAGCTGTAGCTAATCAGTTCCATTGATTTGTTTAGGTCTACTTTGAGTAGGATCACTGATGGATTTAGCATACCCTCGTTCATTGCCCTGGAAGTCCTTTTCTAAGACCGTGATGTGCTGTTCTAACTGGTTCTTTTTGTAAGCTTGTTGTTGTTGTTTTCGAGTTATTTCCCACTTACGGTGACTCTACGGCAAACTTGGGGCTGAGAGTGTGTGACACACCTAAGGTCACCCAGTGGGTTTCCATGGCCAAGTGAGGAATTGAACCCTGGTTCTCCAGGGTCATGGTCCAACACTCAAACCACTAAATCACACTGGTTCTTTTATAAGCCATCTAATGGGAAAAGAAGTTTCAAATGATATTGCACATTGCTGTCTACAGTCGAAAACATTGAGTCCTTGGATGAAATACATTTGACAATTTTATGTGAGTTTCCCAATGGACAGACAAAGAAGATGATACAAGCAGGATGACCATTTTCCTGTTCATTGTGGACAAGAAGCTGTACTTGTATTTGTTCATTGTTGGGAGGATAGTCTATCTATCTACGTCCATCCATACATCCTTCTATCCCTTCAGATTGAGTCATAGCCCTGAAGATTCTTCATAGCTATGATACACAGAAGGAGTGATGCCATGAGTGATATGATGCGGCAACAGTAGACCCAACCACAAAATATCATTAAAAAATAAGAAATAAGCATAGGGGTTAAACAAGGAAAGGGTGTATAGTGAGGGAAAATTGATCAGTTTGTTCACCATGTAATCTGACATCCAGAGTCTTTACCCTACAGCAGAAGATTGCCCAGCCAGAAATGCAGGATGAGTGGAGAAAGGCTGTGGAGAAGATAGCTGTGGAAAAGAGGAGGTGCTCAAATTAGGGACAGGCTAATTGGTTAACTTCCATACCATATTTGCTTAGCAAGGTTCATTTAGCAACCTGTTCTGTCACAATTCAGCTTTAACACACAGAACACTTTTCAATATAAATGTCAACATTTCTGGACTATTTTCTCTCAAAATGTTCATTACTAAACATATGTTCTGTCTTTAAAAAAAACCTTTAAAATGTTTTTGCATGTGCTTCTTGTCTTGGAATATTCAAAGTGTGAGATCTTATGGATAGGTGTATTCTAATCAGAAGATTATTTATGAGATGCATAGATCACATGAGTCCATATTCACAAATTAAACTTGTAATGGATTCTTCAGATCCACCCATCTAATACAGTCCTTTTATCTTTCTTTTTCTTCAAATCCATTTTAAAAAATAAGATTGTGGCCTAAAATGGGGAGGAGGAATTCTAGTGTCCTCCAAAATGCCATTCCCCACCTCTAAAAAAAAATAATGAAAAAAAAAGTAACCATCAAATTTTGCTTTATTATAAAGGAGAAGTAGAGCATTAATACATTACTTCCAAGTTCAGGTCTTTAAAAAGAATGGTAAAAAGATATGAGGTGCTAGACATTAGATGGATCCATGCCATAATGGCTTACTCTCCAGCAGATCTGCAATACAGAAGGAATAACAAAGAGTGTGGATAAGAAGCAAGCACATTCACATATTAATAACTTTGTTGTTAAGTGCCTGTTAGTTGACAACAACTTATGGTGACTGTATGATAAGGGTTTTTTTGGCAGGATTTATTCAAAGAATATTTGCTGTTGCCTTTCTCTGAGGCTGATGGAGTGTGATGTGCCCAAGGTCACCCAGTAGGTTTCAAAGGCTGAGCAGATATTTGAACCCTGGTGTCGCAGTGTTGTAGTCCAGCTGTTGAGCCACTATAGCGTAGTGGCTCTCTATTGACGACTGCATACTCATGTACAGTGAAACTTCCTATCAGTCGCAGCTGGTAGTTTGCATGACAGTGGGGCAATAAACTTCTTCTGGGTTTTAGCTCATAATCTAAAGGAGCCACCCCATGTATTGATATCTATACAGTGTATGAAATAAGTCCAGCACCTTGGACAGCTCATTTAAATTACAGAATAAAATCTAGAGTGGAATTTCTTGCCACAGAAGCCCCTGCTTCATACAGACCAGGTAAAATGAGCTTTGTAGAAGACTCTTTGGGGAAAGGAAGTAGCAAGTGGCAATACATTACCATCAAAAAGACACAACCTCCATGTTTCACCTGTTCCTCTTGTAGTCAGGTAGAATATACATTTATGCCAATCATGTGCCCACCAAGACGTTATTGCACTACAACTCTCAGCATTCTTCATTACTGACCATGAGAGCTGAGACTTATAGTTCCAATATCTGGAGGGCTGCATTATTTCTAGCCCTCATTTACACTCTAATGTAGGGTGGGCAACTTTGGAAGCCTCATTAGTCTTTTAGGAGACCTTGTTGGGCTGCTCCTGCTCCCGCCAAAAAAAAAACGTCAAAAAATATTTTTGCCACTAGGGAGTATGGGGACATTTTCGCCACGCTGCGAGTTTTGAAAGAAACCTCTCTCAGCCCTCTATGGACCCAGGGTGCCCAGAAGGTGTGGTGGAAATGCACTCTACACCCTTTAATGGACATGTTGGATAAGCTGGGAACATTTTTTTTAATTTTTGCAAAAAAAAATTTATGATTCCTGGGGGCCTCAGGGGGGCTCTAAACATAGTGGAAATACCCTCTATGCACCCCTAGAGTGTATTTGAGGGAATTCTGGACCAAAAAAATGTTTTGACTCTGGAGGGCCCTGAGGATGCACCTGGCCCGCAGCCCATAGTTTGCCCACTTCCACTCTAATGGATTGGGTTTCTTGATTAACTGGACAATTCAACTACCAAATGTTTTCAAATATTCAGTGTCAGATTTTAATTGGGACCCATCCACTGAAACTGTCCTGTATATGAAAGTCAACCTATGTTTTTTGTTCCCATGAGGCTCAAATATTGGAGGATTATATAGAGAGTCATTGCTATAGTTTGAACACAAGTGAAATAGTTTTCTGTTTTAGCTTATAAAAGCTAAGCACTGAGTACAAATAACCAGATTTGTTTTGAAATAAACTGCTCTGTAATATATTAATAATATCCTCAAAAGTAACATTAAACAACTATCTTATTTCAAGTGAAGCTAAGGATGCAAACCAGGCAGTTTTAAAAGGGTTTGAAAAAATGGGTTTTAGAAAGATCTCATTTTCTTGGTAGCATGTATTACTCTCTTGATCTAGTTCTGTCCAATGGGCAATTTCCCATATATGCATGAAAATCAGTAATTAATGTGCAAATGTGTTACTCTTGAATGGAGCAAAGCCATAGCCACAATTCAAAAAAATATCCAATAGATCCCATGTTTCACTTTTGGCTCTTCCAGTTACTTTTCACTCAAACATTTCAACTATTCAGCTATGAAAATTACACTGTCATTTAAACACAATCATTCCTAATTATGTTTGCCACAATAACTGCAGACACTCAAAATCCGCAGTTGCAATGGAGGAAGAAAAATCACTGTGTTGTGCCAACAGCCCGGCTTAAGGCAGGGGGCTGTAAAAATATCTCCCCATTCCCTGTTTCCCTTTGGCTCACGAGCAGAGTGTTTTAAATCTCAAGAGATAGCATTAAACAGTGTTCGGTGTTTAATGTTTGCCACATTACATCTGAGTGCAATAAGAGCTCTTTCAGAAAACTCATTCAGCTGGAACCTCTGAGTAAAATAACTGTAACAAATGCTAGCATAGCTCAATGGGTATCACTTTAAAAGAAACTTTGCAGAATACTAAACAGTGGGGGCATATACTTTATGAGTGTGTGTATGTGTGCATGCTTATTAAAGAAGGAGGCAAAAAATGTTTCTCAGTCCCCCTGCTTCAAACCTATTATTGTCTATTGGAGAAAGAAAACATTAAAGAATGATAATGGGAAGGATCCAGTGCTGGACTTTTAGTGGTAGAACAGCAGAATCCAACAAAAGTGGGAGGAGGGTGATCTTTACCCTTCCCACTGCAGCTCCCCATGCTTGTCCAAAACCTGCTCCAGGGGCTGGAAACCCCTTCTGGCCTGATGATTTTATTTTCTCCAAGAGCTGAAGAAGGCAAAGTCATTTCTTCACTTTAGGGCTGCACTGTCATTAGCATGTTGGGTTAAAGCCAATGGTCTTGGTCCTGAGTAATCGTGTACCAAATCTTAAAGAAGCAGTTTATGTCAGGCCTTTTCCTCACTACACTCTTATAGCGCGATGATTTCACTTTCAACATCCTATGGAATCCTGAGGTTTGCAGTTTAGGGAGGGGCCACCCAGCCCCTCCTGAAAGTGCAAACCCCAGGATTCCATAGGATGTTGAAAGTGGAATCATCGCGCTATAAGAATGTAATGTGGAAAAGGCCTCAGAGTTGAGAAGATGCAATGGAAATGGTACAGTTCACAACAGGAGGCAAGGATATATGCAACATTACAATGGCAATGGGAACACCAGTGACAGGTCTCACAATCTTGGGCGCCTTAGGAGAAGCCCAAGAACCTCTATATAGCTGTGTAGCTTGTCATGCTCCCTTTAAAGCTGTTGTTGTTGTTCTTGTATGCCTTCAAGTTGTTTCCAACTTATGGCAACCCTAAAGTGAACCTATCATGGGATTTTCTGGGGACTGAGAGTAGGTGGTATGCCAAAGGTCACCCAGTGGCTCTCCGTGGCTGAGTGTGGAACTGAACTCTGGTATCCAGGGTTGTAGTCCAATGCTTAAATCACTACACCATGCTGAGAGGGCATGACAGGCTGTGGTTGTTGGGCTGATTTGGCCCTCCAAGTAAGGCTGCCAAGTTAGGAGCATCACATACCCTGAGATTTCAGAGCCAAATCTGATACCTATTTATTTTCTTAAATTTATTTATTAAAATGTTTTTATCCTGCATTTCTGTCATCTTCCTGGTCATGTCATAGGTGGATGTCCTTTATGGTATCATTAAGCATGATATATTAAGCATCAGCTACAGAGCATGAATTCAAATGAAGACTGTCTCTCAAATGAATATATATATTCGTCTGGTTGAAAATTAAGTTTTCCAAATTTCATACTGAATGAGAAAAAACACCTCTGTTGTTAACAATTCTGCAAGCACCAGTTTTAATATCACAGTTGGAACTGTAGTCCAACTAAAGGAACCTTTCAAATTCTGTTTTGAACAGAAAGAAATTCATCATTAGAAAATTCAAACAGGTTAGTTTTAAACATTTTTTCAAAGATTGATTTTAATGTATAGGAGTTATGGCCTGGGCAAAGAAACTTCTAAGCATAAAGAAAATTTCCCAAATCTGCTAATAATGGCTGGTTCCCATTAGCCAGTGTCCCTTACTGGTGACTCTATCCATGTCTATTTTGAAGCAAGCCCTACTGAATCTAAGTGGATTTGCAACTTCAGTGTGCAGGGAATCTAACATTAATCCAGCATATGAGATTAGGCCAAGAATTGTGAGTGGCCCTGAGGCTTCGGGTTGCTCATTCTTGCCCCATAGTGTAGCTCTCAGTGCAAAGTGTTACAGGGCAACCCATCATGAATAAATGATTCCACCAGCCCTGGCTGCTTTGCTCACTGCTTCTATTTCTTGAAAGCCCTCTGACTCTTCAGAACTCCACAATATCCTAAGGCAACAGCCCAGCTGAAAGAACCAGCAATATCCTGCATGCTTTACAAGGCAAGAAAGGTGTTTCCTTCGCTTGCCTCTGACTTCATGCTCCATAGCTGGTTAGGGACAGATCTATAAGGTCAACACTAGTGGTACCTGCAAGAGTCATTTTAATTCCTCATCCCATTGAGCTACACTTATGTGTACCAAATGATATGGCAACCATCTCCAAAACACTGCAAAAGCAGTTAATCTTGATTAATCTCAGATCTGAGTGTGTTGCCTCAGACTTTGTGGCTGACTTCCAAGCCCATAATGCTGATGAATGAACATAGTGAATATGTGGAAGTGCCACTGGCAGGGCAACCAGTTCTTGTTCTTAAGATAACAGCTGTCAGTCTGGACTGTTGCACTGAACTGTTATCAACAGAGGAAATGACTGAAATGCCAGTTAAAGAGCAATCTTGAGCCCTTCACCTGGGAATAAGAAAACCTTTACTTTAACATGTGGGTGGCAAATGGAAACAGTGTGTGTCTTAAAATAAAAAATGGTCTTTGTATTAAACACAGGCCTCATATGAGCAGATGAAGGGTAAATGTGCTTTAAATGAAGGGGGGATAGACCATTCAGATAAACAGATGATGGTATTTTAGAAGAAAGTAGTCCAGGAAATTAAAAAGGGATCAAATACTGGAGAAGCCAATGGTAAAATACTCAAACATGAAATGCAAGATAGAATTTTAGCAAATGAATTCTGATTTTTGTTGTAATGACAAAAATAATAATGGGTGGTTAAGCATAGAAATGTTGTTTGAGCTTTGATATGCAGACTAATGGGACTAAACTGAAAGCATGCTAATTACACCTGTGTAAAAAAATCGTTAAAAGCCTGTAATTTCATATGCTGTGGCTTGTTTCTCAAGAAAGACAAGAGCTGTTTTTCAGTGGGGACTCAAACTTTTATTGCTTTTGCATCCTTGTAATGGATTGTATTCCCTTCATAAAGGGTGCTATGGAGAAGGAAATACTACTATTAAGGAAATTATCCTACCTGAGCAAACTAGACTAAATGGGAACTGGTTAGTCTCCCTGTAGCTGTGCCCTTTCTGTTCAGCATTCTCTGCTGAGAATTCACACAATGCTTGCAGTATAGTATTACCACTAATACTTTCCTGGGTTTTATGGTATCAATCCTTGTGTAAATGAGAGGTTTATTTCTGGTATTGTCACCCAGCTGCAACTACTTGAGGAATTTTTACTGTACCCTCAAATCTATTCTGTTGATGCACCAAAAGGGGTCCACTTTAATACCATGCGGATAGGCTTCATCAGAGCCACCCTGCACATGCAACAATATGTTCAGTGGTGCCTTCCCTTCCTGATAAATCCACTCCAGGGTTTTAGCCTGCACTTTTAAGGAGCTATCCAAGCAAAAGAGGTTCAGTACTTTGGATAGCTCACTTAAAGTTCAGACTAAAATCCAGACAGATTTACCACCCCACTGACAGAGAGGTCCCAGCTGTCACATAATATGTTTCATTTTTCTTTTAAATGATACTGAACAACTTTCATCATTCTCCTGAACTCAAGCGAATAACCAGACCTTTGCCTGTGATAGTAATTATGGGCTTGAGGAATTCCTTTGTGGGGAATTGATTATAATTCCAATGAATCCTTCAGATTATCATTTCAGCTAAAAGAGATTTCTAGTTAAACTGTCCCTTAGTGAAATCTCTATGATTTTGATTTCATGTACAGAAGATGTCTAAATGTAATCTTCTTTGCTATTTTCTTCTGGACAGTCGAACAGATTGTTATATGGTACCCCATTACTGTGCCTTCAAAGCCACAGGCAGAAAGGCGGAATGCCTGCCAGTGGAAACAACTGGCTCAAAAAAAGCTTCAGACACTGCAAATTTTGTATATTACCATACTCTACAAACCACAAAACATAGTCACTTTTTTTACAAAACTGACATCTTTCTCCAGAAAGGAAAAATGGATACAACTGGAAAACGCAACTGAAACACCACTTTACTAACAAGCCCAAAATGGGAAGAGAGGGATCTGCTTTTCCTTCATTTCAGTGAAAGGGGAGTACAGCTACCTGAGGTAACTATCTACTTATTAATGTTTAAAATAGCTACAGATCGGATCTACAGAAGGGGGAAAAAAATCAGTCTCATTTGCTTTCACCTGCATTCAAAATTATTAGTCTTAAGTTTTTTTTCCATCAAACTGAAGCAGAAATTTTACAAAGTTGGGTGGGTTCCTACCGAAAATAAACAGAACAAAGTTCTCGGACTTTTGCACTGGCCCAGTTCAACCAGGAGAGTTATTTCCAGTGTGGATAACACCTGCCTGCCGTGCCATTATTTAAGATGAGATGCCTGTCAGAAAAAAAGAGATAGTAAATCTAATTAATTGCTTGAAACATGGCTGAATGCACAGGTATCAAAAAACAAATGTTTAAGAATGAAGCCCTCTCTTCAGCAACCCTTTCACCATACACATTTAACATTGGTATGATCCTACTTAAACTGCTGTGGTTCCATCTTATGGGATCCTGGGATTGGCAGGTTAGGAGGAGGGACATTTAGAATTCTCAGCCATAAAGGTCTGATCCCCCTCCCCAGGCTACAAACCCCAGGAGTCTATCGGCTGCTGCCATGGCAGTTAAAGTGGAATACTGTGCTTAAAAAAAAAGTGTAAAGTGAAAGGGCCCTGTTTGGCTGATTGAATCTTTGTTTTGCTTTCTCCCACATTCAGATTTTTCAAAGTTCAAGTCCTTTCTCTCAAATTTACAAAGAAATTTGCAATTTTGGGAAAGTTTTTATCAAAAAAATGAACCAAAACAAAAAAAAATCATCCACCCCTAATCTAGATTAAGATAGCTGGAGTAGAATCAATGGGATAAATTAGTCCAGACTTTAAATCCCAGACTGTTTTCAGGTGGGCCTTTATTGTATAGTTGCTGTGCCTTTTCTGTGGAATTTAACAAAGTCTTCAAAATTGTATTTTCTTATCAGTTCTTTTCCCTCCCCTACTATAATAAGTCTGTTAGAAAAGGAAATAATGGATAGCTGCATGTGCTTTTGACAGGCAGCCCCAGGAGCCGTCTGTCTGGAACCCTCCCCACACTGATTTCAGAGTAAACTAAACTTAACTAATGTCTTCTATGTGTGGGATGAAAATGTGAGGAACCTTCAGATGAAATTTCAAAATCACATGGGTTCCTAAACTGATTCTGAGGCCCACAGTGCCTTAGCTATGGAAGCCACATTTGGAAATGGTATTACAACATTCTCTGCCAGTTCACATAGGAACAGGCTGATGCTATGATAAAAATGAAATGGGCAGATAAGCAGACAGACCTGATTGCATACCTGTGTTTGAACAAGTTCTCAGGAACAGATTTTTTGGTAAATGGATTTCCCTCCTGTCTCACTCTGCTTTAAACAAAGTCAGTTCAGTTTAGACTTCCTTACAATGGTGGTGGCTTTCCTGTCTCCGCCTTACTGGAAAATAAGGGATTTTCCACCATACAGCAATGCTAATGTATTTCCTTTTCATCATTTTCAGTGCAGGATACTTCCATGATTCCTGTTAATCACAGTTGCAAGTGCCAGAAGATTACACATCTCTATAATTCAGCAGAAGAGTTCAGAAGGCCATGGTGGCCTTTATTTTGAGGCTGGGAATTGGACTCACACATATAAGTATATGTATATGACTTTGCTATCTATAGAATCTTTGAACTGCAAAACAGACATGGGAATCTGCATGCTGCTCAGAGGGGTATACATGACTTGTTGACCTCTGAAGACATTTTTGCTCTGCTGTAGACTTTGACAGGTTGTACCTCCTCATTGCCCCCTGAAAAATACCTCATATTTGTAAACTACTTCCCGCAACCTCTGGGGTATGCAATTTGCTGTTTAAACATAATTTTCCCCTGGGCTTGTTTTAGGCCTTAAAGAGGAGTTACAATCCAATAGCATCTGGAAGAGGCCACAGCTTAAGCCCCTCCCCCTGCAATAGATTGTCTCACATACAAACCAAATATAAGAACCTTTCTCAATACCTTTAATGGAAATATACCTCTGAGCATGTACAGAGGTCATGTACTATAAGGGTTGAGGACCAAGCTCATGAGGATGTTTGGCACATTAACCAGTTATTTGCAGAGCAATGAAGGGAGGCCTATCAACTTGTACAACCAGCTTTTTCTTTCTGTTGATCTTTCTTACTTCAATCAGGGTGGGGAGCGTGGACAAAAGTAGTAAAAGAATTGACTACCAGCTGATTGCTGATTGCAATGGAGTAACCATTTGGCCACTGAAGTTTGGTAGCAAACTGTTTAGTCACTTGCTTCTGCCATCAAATTTCACAAGTGGGTTCTTTGAAATGGTAATTACTTTAGGAAAATACGAGGGCTGCTAAAAATGGTTCAGGCCACAGGCTGAACTTTCCTTATCCTTCCTGTACATAAAGTTGTCTTGCCTGTACACCATGCAGTTCTGTCCTGCTTATACCTGCAACTCCAGCGTGTGGTTGAGATGGGTCAGCTGTGGTGTCTTGGGTAAAATTTTGCTGTTCACACTCCCTCAAAGGGAGTTCAGTCTCTCTTTATGCTTTTGAATTTGACTGTTGGCTCAGCTGTAATTGCAATCGTACTTCCCAAACTGAAAATGTGTGTGGTTCACAGCCCTTAACTTCTCATGAACCTGTTCCACACCTTGCCACACTCAGGAACAGGGGCAAGAAAGAGGTGGCCCGCCAAACTCCTTATTCAACAGGGAGGCAACTTATCCAAAGGGGATGGGGAAATACCAGATGACTTTTTAAAGCTTGGAAAGATATATATATATATTTTTTAAAGAACTGGTGACCCTAAGATGAACCTATCATGGGGCTAAGAGTGTGTGATGCACCCAGAGGGTTTCCATGGCTGAGCAGGGAATTGAACCCTGGTCTCCAGGGTTGTAGTCTAACACTCAAACCACCACACCATGCTGGCTCCCACTCCTCAGAATTATACAGTGGCCATTTCCGCACTAGACTGTTATAGCCCTATTATTCCACTTGCAACATCCTACGGAATCCTGGGGTTTGCCCACCAGCCCCTCCCGAAACTGCAAACCCCAGGATTCCATAGGATGTTGCAAGTGGAACAATAGCGCTATAACAGTGTAGTGCAGAAATGGCCAGTGAAAATGTAGTCCTGTACTCATGTTCATGGACATGTTTGGAAAGAGGAAGTTGGTCTGTGTCATTATTATGAATACAAGCTTAGCAAATCTAACTAACAGTTCTAAAACCTGCAACACCCTGCCATGTTAAATATAATTGATCTGATCTAGTAAAGATCTATGATACAATCAGTCCATGTAAGTTGACTGGATAGACTTGTAGCTATTCATAGAAATATTAATCTGCAGCAAGGGCCATGATCTGAACATGCTTTTCTGTTCAACATTGTAGTTCTGGTCTGAACACAATGTTGTATGCAACATTATAAGTCTGATCTTCTTATAAGAAACATGGCCTTCTTAATTCAAGTGGCAGATTTGGGTGAAAGGGGCAGAGACAGTACTGCCTCTCAGACTAAGTTGTCACCCACCATCTGCTCACCTACCCGCTAGGCTTGCCTGGGCTTCTGCTGCCTGTTGGCTTGCAAACTCCTAGCCGCTAGACTATAGCGCCCACCATCTTCTTGCTTGTCTGCTCACAGTCACAGGTAGACCTCTTAATCCCCTGCTGTGACTACTTGGATTGAAGTGAAGTGATTGTTGGCCAGCTGGCTGATACTTTTGTCTAAAACCACTGTCAGTAGCATCTCTAAACTGGTATACTGGACTACGTAGCAAATGAGTGAAACCATACTTAAGATTTCAAAAAACTTAACTTGGGTTCCTCTATGGCCATATCATCTTGAATCAGGTCTATCAGTGAGCTCCCAACACTTGAGCTGTATGATGAGATGGAGATGAGATGAAAAAGTGGAGCTGGAGAAAGTGAACCTGCCCATGGAATCTCCCACCTTGAGGGAGTGTGTGCAGAATGCACAAGCAAAAGCCTGTTGCTTTGGCTGCACCTGCAATGATGAAAAAGAAAGACAGAAAGTAAGCAAGAGACAGAGTGTGGGTGCTCCTGCAGAGCTGGATGTTTAGGATGTGATTCAGTGTCTGCACCATGCATGTTCAGCCATCACACACTCAAACAAGAGGCAACATCATAAGCATGTGCTGCTGCTTGCACACAGAGCTAATGCATTCCAACTCTTGTGCCTGTCACTGCCTCTGTTCTTTAAACTTTCAGCTAAACACTGTGGATCAAAGGCAGAGTCTGGTCTATCTAACTGAATGCCTGCCTGTGCTTGCCATGCCTGCCTACTGGGACAACCTGAGTCCAGCTAGGCCAGTTAGGGAGCATTCTTCCCTCCCATCCCAGCACAAGATAATGGAGCAGCAACAATACACTGCCAGCTCCCTAGGGAAGAGTCTTTAGGATCATGGCCTTTCCACACTTTGAGTCAGGATGAGGGAGGTGCAAGAGATTGGTGTTTAAACTTTGTACCTTTGATTTCTCAATGACTATCATGAAATTATTATTTTATTATTATTTTCTTTGTTTATATCCTGCCTTTCTCCCAACAGTGGGACTCAAGGTATAAAATATCACATGTTTGTAATTTTTAATACATTAAAATACATTAAAAACCCTATAACAATCTTAAAACAGACATGCATAGCATCAGAGTCCCAAACCCAGTCAATTTATAAATGCCTGGTGGCACATAAAAGTCTTAACCTGCCATCAGAAGGAGAGCATGGATGGGGCCATCCTGGCTTCTCTAGGGAGGAAGGGCCTACTCCCTGGTTCCTACCAAATGTGGTGGTGGGACAGAGAGAAAGGCCTCTCCAGATGATCTTAGAGTTCTTCTGGGCTACTGCAAGGAACAAAAGCTTATGAGGAGCAAACTTCAAATTCTGAAATATTTTGAATGCAGAATTGTTAATATGCATTGTAAGAGCTGGTTCGGGGTCACTTCTTTGCTCATTTGCTTAGAAGTCAGCCCTACTTATGTTCAGTACAATCATCTGCACATTTACTCAGAAGTAAGCCCTACTATACTTACTGCCACATACCTGTGTGTGGGATTGCAATCTAAGCTGCATCGTTAGAATTCTCTGCAAATTTAACTTCCAAGTGAGGTTGTAGAGGCACCCTATGTCTGGTTCACATCATATGATGCACAAAACAAGGGACCATGTAATCCACATGGCTGGTCCAGGATCATACCTTTATGGCTGTATGGGGATTTCAACCTGAGTCTCTTGTCTCTTCATCCTACAGTAAGCATACTGGAAACAGAACAAACAGCTACTGTACTTGGACTTTTAAATCAGCCTGCGCAAACAAATTTTACACAGCAGGTGGAGAACAGCCTTCAGTATTGTATAATATTGTGTGCAAGTGGTGATGGAGAAGAAGAGTGAAGTAATGACCCTTGATATTGGCATTGGAAGGTTATAACTTACAAACATGTACATGTCTTCATCACTGAAATGTTGGAGGATATGGTGTAGGAATCCAGACAAACTGCAAGCAATGACTAGCATTGCTACCTTTGACTTTTGGATTTAAGACTATTGCCTAAGTATAATTTTGTCTTTATTGCAAAGTGATCTGATATGGAGGATGCTGGTAGCGAGACAGGAGCATGTATTAGTCTTTGTACATTACTTTGTACTATTATAAAAGAAAAATTAACAGCTGTGGCATATTTGTTGTTGTTGTTGTTGTTGTGCATCTTATGGCAACCCACCAACAACAAGGCAACCCTATCTCAAAGTTTTCTTGGCACTATTTGTTCAGTTTACCTTTGCCTTCCTTTCAGGCAGAGACAGTGTGACTTGTGGGTTTCCATGACTGAGCTGGTCTTCAGAGTCATAGTCCAGTGCTCAAACCACTACACCACGCTGACTTTCTGTGTGCCCAATTACTCATGGAGACAGATTACCTGGAGAGAAAGAGAAAGGAAGAAACAAAATTAATGTCAACACATAAAAGGAACAATTTTTTTTAATATATGAACTCAGGAGGAATATAGGGATATAGAAACACTTTATGATCCATTACCATGTGTTATGATTGTTCAATACAATTAAGAAATTAAGCTGAAATGATGGCAAGAGCAAACCATGTACATACCAATTCAGATATTAATTACTGAAATTCTCCAGATAAAATTGGAAGCCAAGTTGAACAGGGAAACAACAGAGTAACAATGCACAGTAACAAAGCAGAACGGGGAAATCCCTACATTTCACAGAGTGTGCGTGCAGTGTTTTGGAGAAGTGCTGCTATGTTAATCCAGTGTTTTGTTTCTCCAAACAGAAGTGCTGAGGTTCAAGCACACCAGGGATTTAGCCAGGCCGTATGTTCTAGAAACTTTGTATGCAAGGATAGACTGTCACGAGCTAGAGACAGATGAAAAGACCTCTACAAACATTCAGGGGTAACTTTCTGCTTACTTTGTATGGGTCCTGGGGACAGACAGAAAACAGATTCAGTAGACAATGAGCCAGAAGGAGAGCACAGCATAGTGTAGTGGTTTGAATGTTGGACTATGACCCTGGAGATCAGGGTTTGAGTCCCTGCTCAGCCATGGGGACCCAATGGGTAATTCTGTCACACACTCTCAGTCCCAGAAAAGCCCGTGATAGTCCACCTTAGAGGCATCATTAGTCAGAAATGATTTAAAGAAACACAACAACAACAAGGGGATAGTAATTGGGGGAGTGGGGAGATGAATCGCTCTCCCTGCTGCCTTTCATGGTCCTGATGAAGTCAGAGATGACCCACAACTGAAATGTCTGGTGGAGTTTTTCTGCCTAGTGCTTTTCAGCTAGGACCCAGCTGTCTCCCTGCCCTCCCTTTGTGAAGAAAACACTGCAAATATTTCCACAGCCAGCTTCACTCTTTCTTCCTTTCTCTCAAGAGCTGAAGGAAGAATCCCTACTGTCTCTAATAAATGCTCCAAGATAATCAGAATTCCCTTTTGGCTAGCTAAGAGCAGAGCTTGGATGAGAGAATTGCTGAGACCCTCAGTAAGATGAATGGGGAACCACTACCAACTAGATTAGGCAAGGGTCAGAGTTCTCCCGCCCCCAGTAAATAGGTGTTAACTACTACCATGTTCCACAAATTGATTAGAAGGACAAACAGTTCTCACTATAATCTCTGCAGTGCTTTCCTATAGAGGGAGTGGGAAGCTCCCTTGCTAAGATTTTTCAGGAAATGAAAAATGCTGAATGCCCTGTTTACACATGAATTCGGCACTTGATGACTACAACACAAATGCTGTGTCTTACTAGGAGGAATGGATCGTATACGATTGGTCTTCCACATTCACTAGGGTTGAGGGCACAGGACCTCCACAAATGTGGAAAAATTGTAAATATCAAAATGTCTGTGTGTGAGAAGGGGGGCAAGGCATGGTAGGGAGAACAGGCACCCAGGGTCCAAACCACATCAAGCAAAGGAGAGGGAAGGGGGTTTGGCATCATGGCCATATACTTCCTCTCTCACATACCCATCTCCTTCTTTGGGTGTCGGAAGGCATTGGGGAGGGTTTGTGGTGCTGAGAGATCAAACTATGAGCCATTCTTAGCTGGCCGGGCAACCGCTAATGATGACGGTGGAAAAAGAGGATGACAACTACTACCAGAGGTGGGTTTTTAAAGGGCTGTGAGGCCTTATCAAAGCCACAGAGAGGGAAGGTTCCCCCAGAAGAAAAGGGTCTGGGGTGGGGATGGGTGGATAGAGGTTGAAGAAACTCACAAATAGTAAGATCCATGAAAGTCAAACCCACAAATGCAGAGGGACAACTCTACTATCACACAACGCCACTAAAATAAATTTCACCTAGTATCATACTCATTCAACATCAGCCCCTTGTCATCAAAGGCCACTTCTGCTATTCTGTTGGTGCCCAGGGGAGGTAACGATGTTGTGGGCAGTGCCCCTGTTCTGTTAGAAGAACCCTGGCATGTATGAATGTGTGAATTGTGGAAAAACAAGGGTCCTGTTTGTGGTGCCCTTTTCAGATATTTCCATGACCAGGCAGATGTTGTGTATCTGTGACCCTGTCTCTTCCAGGGGTACTCAAATTATTGAGGGGGGGGACCCACAAGGCTCCTTAGAAGGCTGAAATTTGGGCTAAAATTGGGGAGCGAGTCTGTGGGGAAGGAGCCTTGTGGTTTTCCCCCAGCTCGGTCACTTCCCCCATCCCGCAGTTCCAGCACTGCCTCGGTGAAGAATTGAAAAAGAAAGAAAGAGAGAGCGTACAAGTGCCATGGATAATAAGAAAACGGTTAGGTTATATACCAAGGCTACTAATGATTAATAAATATTCTCTTCTCGAACGGGAGGGTCACGAAGGAGTCGGGCTCCCGCCCGCCCTGAGCGCGAAGGGACCCGCCTTCCCCCCCTCCTCCTCCTCCTCCCCTCCTCCCCGCCTCTCTGACGGGGGACCGAGAGACGTCAGGCCGGACCGGAGATTAGCAAGCGCTTTAAGTGGATTAGAACGCGGCAGAGTTCGGGAGAAGCGAGCGGAGCCGCGAGGCGAGGAGCAGGCGCCGCGCCGGAGCTCCCCGCCCGCCCGCCGCCCTCGCCGCCGCCCTCGCCCGGCTGGGCTTGCCTTCAGCCTCGCCGCCGGGCGCTCCCTCCCGCTCTGGCGCGTCCCTGCCGCTGAACTGAAGAGGCCCGCCATGCCCCAGACGGTGGCGCTGAATGGCCCCTCGCCGTGGGGGTTCCGGCTGGTCGGAGGCAAAGACTTCAGCACCCCCCTGACTATTTCCAGAGTAAGTCGCTCGGCGGAGAAACCGTGCCCCTCCCCGCGCCACTTGTTTTTTTTTTAAAAAAATGCGTGCGGCGGGGTCTGCCTGCCTGCCTGGGAGGGAAAGCGGGGTGGGCGCGCGGGCGAGCCGGGGGATGGAGGGATGGAGGGATGGAGCGATGGGCGGGCGGGCGGGCGGACTCTCGCGGGGCGCCTCAGGTGACCGAGGCGGGAACTGGGTGGTCGGGGCACGCGCGGCTCTTTCACTTGCGGCCCCCCGGGCGGAGGGCATTATTGACGAAACCCGGTCACTGAGGGCGAGGGGCGCGCGGGGCGCCGGCAGTCCTGCTTCGCCCTCTTCCGTATTCCTCGGCATCCTCTCTAGGTCAAGCGGAGGGGCTGGGGGGAATGCCCTTTTGCCGCCGCCCCCCCTTTCCCCTCTGTCTCCTTCGCCTCGGTCTGAGGCAACCTGGGGAGCCCTCGCGAAGCAACAAAGGCGGAGGCGACGTTCCAGGGACCCCGGGCTCCTCCTGGAAGTGTCTTCCCCGCCGCCCAGGGCAGGGCACTTGCTGCTTGCCTCAAGTTCAGCCATCTCTGGGGAGCTGCAAACTTTCAGAGCTTCTTCAGCAGCGGGACAAGAGGCAGGAGGGCTGCTTGGTAAACCGCCATCCTCAAAGGGCAGGACTGTGTGCAGGATGCTGGTCCCCCCGCTTCTGCTAGTGTAGTTTCCAAGAGAGTTCAACATTCGTGGGTACTGTGGGGGGTAGTCTGCCTCTTTCGCCTCTCTCCTCCCCCTCTCCGCCTTCTCCCTCATCCTCGACTCGGAAGGCACAATGGGAGAGGCAGCGCGCTGGCCGGGCTGTAGGCTGGGATTTGGCCAGAGCTAAACTGGGTAGTTACTTATTTTTTTGGAACCCAGCCTGGAAACGAGTATCTTTAAAAACAGAAGAACGACTTGCTGACTGACTAGAAAAGATGGGGTTATAGTTTAACAGCACTCCAGTTTCTTTACTGGCAGGCTGGGCCCAGTGAAATCCATTCAGGGTGGTGGTGTGAAAAGTTTGCTTAAAACAGAGGGACTGGATGATGAGGTTGCCCACCAATACATTTATAGTGAATGCCTGTGCTGAGCGGAGAGTGCCCACTCTTCGGAGCATCTTTTAGCTCGTTCTTCTTTTGAGTGAATATCACGGATTAGGTCTCAGTATTTTGGGGAACTATGGGAATAAGGCAACTCATTGTCTGCAACGCTCCCTGGAATGTCTCTCGAGAAACTAATGGAATTATAAAGGAACAACTTTAAACTCTTTAATGGGCTGATGCCATGCATATTTACTTGGAAGCAAGTTTTGTTGAAAGCAATTGCATAGGCATTTAATATTTTAAGTGAATGTGTTGAGGTTAGACTATGAGTCTAAACTTGTAGTCCTAAACATACTTACCAGGTACTGGCAAGGTGAGGCACCCCCAGTGCTTGGACCACAGGCTGCTGTTTTAATAGTCAGTGCTGTAGAACAAAGTGGGACTTCTAAGAAATGCTTTTAGGATCCCACTGGACTGTTACACACAATAATGTCTGGTTATTGTATATTAACATGTTTAAAAGGTGGTAGGAAATGTCTGTGATAAATGAATGAATAAGTAATATGTGAATACCCTAAAGCAGTGGTTCTCAACCTGTGGGTCCCCAGATGTTTGTGGACTTCAGCTCCCAGAAGCCCCAGCCACTATGGTCAGTGCTCAGGGCTTCTGGGAGCTGAAGTCTAGAAACATCTGGGGACCCACAGGTTGAGAACCACGGCCCTAAAGGCACTAGATCCCATCTGATCTTGGAAGCTAAGCAGGGTCAGCCCTGATTAGTACTTGGATGTGGAGCATTAATAAATACCAGATGCTATAGGCTATATTTCAGAGAAAGGAACTGGCCAAACCATTTGTGAGTATTTTTTGCCCAAGAAAACCGTGTGAAATTCATAAGGCATGCACACACTACCGACCGTGCTGTTTTATTTCTTGAAAGGTTACAGAGAAAGCATGGCCATGTTGTAGTGAAAGTGAAAATGAATGCAGGTGGTAATCCACTCATTTAAATGTTAACCAAAGCTATTAAAGTTCAGTGACTTTTGCTGCCATGAAAACTTGTCTGGTTCTGTGCACTTAATACTAAATAGCAGAGACTTATTGAACTTATATTCTGTTTGCCTGCCACAGGATCTCACATTTAGTAAGTCTGGTAGAATTTGTTGCGTATATCTTTAGGATTGTGCTGGACTTCAGAATTTCAGACACCTTCCTGAATATTTGGTAACAAGAAAATTCTTTTGCTAGGTAGAAGGTCTCTGGATTTATTTGCAATGAAAGTGGGACTGCTGTATAAATAATGGGAAAACGTTCTGTGTATGGTGCATAGCCTTTCTCCAGTTCCTCAGATGTGGATACAGATACACTTGTATTTCATTAAATGCGCAGGCGTGCCATAGGACCATACTTAGTGAAAGAACTGAGCCAGCTGCTTCCAGGAGGAGTCTGACAACTGGCAATATGTCTTTCTCTCTGGAAATTTTTGAAATGCTTACTTCAAAAGATGGAGTTTCCTGTAACGGAGAGCACGTATGTAGATACTACAGAACATCTGCAAATGTTTTCATGAATCACACCATGGCTGCAGCTTTATGCACACTTGAAAGTAGGACCCATTGAGCATTGTTAGACTTACTTCTAAGTAAACATGTTTAGGATAGGAATGTAAACATCAAATCAAAATGCTGCAAATAATTTCAAGGTTTCAAATTTAGTATGTACAAATAAAGCTTCCTGTAAAAGTGTAGCTTTCCTTTTTCATTCCCAGCTTCCAATTTCTACCCATTCTGCTCACACACTATTCATATACCACTTTCCTATATACACAAGATAAGGGACTAACTAGACGCAACAGGAGCAGCTGTGTTTACCCACCTGCATCTCCTGTTGAAGTATAACACAGGAAACAAAGACCACCTCGGGTCTGCACTTCACACAGAAAGAAGAACATGGATGAGAGCAACAAAAGCCCATCTTACTTTGTAGCACTGTTGTTCAGTGTAATTTTCTTCCTTGCCTGGCTGTTCGTGGAAGCCATTTTTAGATGCCATCCTTGATTCTGCCTGTCTGAAGAGGGCATCCAATTGAAGCAGAACGTTTGGATTAGGCGGGAAATAGCTTTTCATGTGAAAAGGTCATAGGACTTAGTGGTAGAAGACAAAATCTGCAGTTATAACCAGCGAGGTCTGACTGTGGATCTCATATAACTATTAAGTAAATAACAGCAACAACAGAGTAATGTTTGTGTTGCCAGATCAGAGCATGGGATCATATAGTTTGCTGCTCTGTTTCCAACAAAAGCCAACCAGATACCTCCTGAAGTTCAGAAGCGGATGGGAAGACAATAACTATATCTTGTTGGTTGTCTCCAGTTTCTTCCCATAAACACAAAATTTCAATTAAGCTTCCAGTTAAGCTATCTTAGTCGTCAATAGTTGTTGTGAATCCTGATCTGAACTGCTGTGATACTACAGAAGCACAGTGATCACCAAGCATAGTTTCATTCATCACAACAACCATGTGTAAGTTCCTAAGCATGCTTACTTGAGGCAAAGAAGATCAGTTTTGAAATGAGGAAAGAAAAGAAAGAGCAGAGAATTATGAGAGTTGTGAATTTTAAAGGCTAGGAGAAAACTGATGGTAGTTCTCAAGCAAGATCCAGTGAGAAGAAAAGTATAAATTATGATGCAACTCCTGAATGGAAGAAATAGCTCCCTTACCTTATGAGAAAATTAATAGATGCTGGGGGGTCCACAGTTTTGGAAGGCAGAAGTAAATTGCACCCAGAAAGACCAGCAACAGCTGATGCCATCATACCTGGAATTAAGAAGTGCAAAGGTCTGAAGATGGAAGTTATGTTCCAGGTCACAGTAGTTTCAAAATGGGTAACCTGCTCTACTAATCAGCTGATCATCAAGACCTGCCAGAACTGTTAATCTCAAAGGTTCCACTACCCAAAAACAAACACACAAACAACCCTTCCTATTAGCATGGAGGAAATATTTCTTTGGAAATTTAAGAAGTTAGCAGGTACTGCATAGCTGAGCAGCTAAATAAGGTTGGTTTGTTTTTTTCTTGGAATGTTCTCGAAAGCCATGAACAGAGTATGGGCAAATTGTAACATCTTGTTTACTGCTTAATAGTCTGGTTTTGTCCATTGTACCCCCAAACTTTAATTTTTGTTATTTTTTAATTGGTTTCAGTTTTCAGTGTCCAGAGTAAATTATATTAGTAAGATGGTAGTGATAATATTTTATAACAAATATTTCTCTTACTAGGAAAAAGAAAAAAGTATACTTTTCTAACATAAGAAGACAAGTGTGTTACCATTTCTTCTTACTCTGGAAACACAAAGAAAGTAACATGTGACAACCTGGCTGGTAACATTTCAGTAGGGGACTAGATTCTGCCTGTTGCAACACTTTTGAAATCTTTTTAGTTTTGTTTTGTTTGTAAATAAAGTTCTAGCATTAGGAAAGGGAACAGAACTGAGCACACTGTTGTTAAGGCACAACAAGGTTAGTTTATACAAAGCTAACCTTGTGATTTAAGTCAATAGTTCTTGGTAATAGAAGAGTAGCATTGTATTTTGCCTTTCAAATGTGTCCCTTGAAGAAACTTCATTGGTGATTATGACCATTTTACTGTTTACTAATGGCCTACTTTGAAGCTTCCTTCTCTAATAAGAACAAAAACTACAGTTAAATTATTCTATGGTTGTATATCTGGGCACATTTCCATGGACACAACCACCATTACAGTCCATGGAGCTTATATCTAAGTAGACATATATATGGGTACTGTAAATGCCTAAAGAGTTCTTTTTCCTTCAGGGAAGTATCACAGACACTGAGAACATTTAATTTTAAAATTTTATCAATGTGTCTTATGAAAGTTCTCATGTTTGGTTTTTCATTCAGTATTAAAATAATATTTTAGAATATTTTGGCATTAAAAACAATATTTTAGAATATTTTGGCATAGAAATACCAAATTTTGTACTACTTTAAGTGAATTGGCAAAGTTGACCCTACTCTACTTGAATAATTCCATTTTGATTTATGTTATGTATCCATTTCATGATTTGGTGTTAGAGAACTGATCTCCTTTGTCTTTTTTATAAGGAAAGTTTGTAAACTTTGGGTACTTCAATATCTTAAAGGCCTGAGCCTTTTTTCCCCTTCCTCTTTGAAGTCAAATGGACAACTTGCTTTGTTTATATTGCTCTTGTAGCCATTTGTGTTTGAGATAGATATAAGGTAATGGTTCATAAAACTGTCACAGACATTGCAAGGAGAAACAGCTGTTAAAAGGTGTTTTCTCATATGCAGCCTTTCCTTGTAACTGTGCAGTAAATTCATTACAGTAAATGGGAATTACAGCTGAAATTGTAAAAGAAAATGGTAAAGACAGGCAAGTTTGCAATTTCTTTATAGTATTGTATTTTTAAGATTTGATTTGAATATATGTAGCAATGAAGCTCTATTATGTAGAAGCAAGATATTCTTAACTTGGTAAACTGTTCTTTAATTGCATTGTTTTATGAAGGGGTTAATAATTCAGACACTATAGCAGCAGATAAGAAATATGTGACAAGGTACCTAAATACTCTAAAGGAACCAGATTCTGTCTGATCTTGGAAGCTAAGCAGGGTCAGCCCTGGTTAATACTTGGATGTGAGACCACCAATGCTGTAGGCTATATTTCAGAGGAAGGAACTGGGAAAATCACCTCTCAGTATTCTTTGCCTGAGAAAACCCTATGAAATTCCTTGGGTCACCATGAGTCAGAAGATGACTGGAAGGCATACCCGCACACACTGATGAGGAGTGGGTAAAATAATACAGACATCTGCTCAGCAAGCAGATAATAGATGTGCCATGGGAAAGCAACTGGTCTCTTGACACCAACACATTCTGTTTATTTTAGATTCTTCACCCCTTTTGCCACCTTTTGGTCTTCAGGGAATTTATTTTCCTCCAAAGAAACATCAATTAGGCACTCAAACTGTTTTCAATAATCTTTCAGTTCAACAATGCTATTGTTTATGGAGAACTAAATCTAGAAGTATGCTCTGGGCCTTAAGGATGCACCCCAAGTTTATGGCATATGGTGGTGCTGGTGGTGGTGGGGATGATGTTGAGCAGTAGCAGTGGCAGCAGTAGTTTGGGTAACTTTTATTGGGGGTGCTGCAAGACTATAGTCTTCAAAATTAGAATGTTTTTGGCTTTTCACATAATTTTAGCTTTCAGTGTAATCCTGTTCTGATTAGTCAAATGTAGAAGATAAGGGATTAATTTTTTTTTTATAATTCAGATTTATGTTTCAATTTCTGTAGAATTAAAAAGATATTCCAAGGCAGAAGTTTTCCTTCCTTCCATCAACAAATTATTTTGTTATGGTGGCTTTCATTGTTGTGTATGTGTGTGTGTGCGTGTGCATGCGCCTTTCAGTTGTCTATTCATTTATAGTGACCCCATGAATTTTGCAGTTAAAAAATCACAACAGTGACAATTTATAAAGCAATATGATTATTTGTGTAAATGATTTTCGCACTAATAGACCAAACACCAAAAGAGCGTGCTCCCCCCCCCATATATCTATACAAACACACACACACGCACACACATTTGTAACTATAGAGACTTGAGAGCCAGCATGGCGTAATTGTTTGATCATTGGATGATGACCCTCAAAACCAGGGTGCAGTTCCCTGCTTGGCCCTCAAAGCCCATTGGGTGACCTTGGGTGTGTCACACACTCTCAGCCCCAGAAAAACCCATGATAGGTTTGCCTTAGGGTTACCATAAGTCAAAAATGACTTGAAAGCACAAAACAAACTATAGAGGCTATAACTCTATCTCATATGCATCACATTTTTGAAAAGGTGGGAACATTTGCCAAAAGCTTTCAGTGTCATAAAATGTTAAAATTATATGTACCCATACAAATCTAATTTGTGAATGTAAACTTAACATAGGGAAGGAGGTTGGCAAAGATATGAATCTATGGAAAGTTTCTCAACAATATGCATTGAAAGTTGGCACACTGTGGAAAATTTCCTGCATCAGTATGGCTTTACAATATTAACATGGCTGAAATAAGTTCTGTATTTGTTACTAAGGTATATTTATACATTGCAGTCATGGTAGAAACCATGACCTCTCAAATTTTGTTTTACCTATTTAAGGTAGCGTTTACTTCTTGACCTTGAATGTGAGCCCTAGAATGTCTGTGGAACGAGAATGCTAATTTTTTGCAGATAATAGAAAATTGTTTTATTCCACCCCAAAAGTAGGGCAAATTAAACACTAGGAAGAAAGTAGTAGAGCATATCCTAGTTCACATATGACACTAAACCATAATTAGCAAGATTTATGTGTATGGCCCCTTAGTTTGTGTGCTTCTCCTATTTCTTTCCCCTGGGGTGGTCACAAGGATGAGGTCAGAAGTATCCATTTCTGTTTTCTGTTTTCATTATGTCTGAATCCAGAATTGTGGTTAGTTAACAATTGTTTATTGCAGTAGGTCAGGATTATTAACTACTGTTGGAATTTGGCTTATTTCAATCCAACCATTGTTAACACTAAACACAGTTTAGCCTAATTCAGACGTAATGACATACCAGTGATTGTTGAAAATGGAAGCAGATGCTTCTAGTCTCCTCCTCCTGAAGATACAGAGGAGAAAGGGAAGCAACAGAGTGCATACAAAGTTTTTTTTAGCTGTTGCTAACTGAATCATTTGTATAGGTGTGCCTGCACAGTCATATGTGTACCTGTATAATTTAATTATATGATACAGCATGAATGAGGCTTCTAACCAAATAAGGCATTAGTCGTTGCCGTTTCCTCTCTGTAATAGCAACTGTCTTTTAGTTAAATAATTATGTGTATTTTCTGTTTAAACGGGTTTCCCTTTTGTTAACTTCATAGCAGCATGTTGGCCCTGAAAGGGCATGAATGCCTTTTTAAATAGCCTTACTTTGGGATTACATTTCAAACTACTCTTTGTGTATGTATTTAAGAGTACATTTCCCCAACTAGAACTAGAATAGTCTTGAGGTAGTACATGAAATGAATTACTTCAATTTATTTTCTACCCTGATCATCCAGAATAGGAAATCATGCAGAAAGAATGATTTATGGTGTTGTTACCCTGTGAATTGGGGGTCCTGGGAGGGGCACCCAAATAACCACAACAAACACAACAAGATGGGGAAATTAGCTGGAGCACTCTTTTGACTAACGAGAGGCAGGGTAACTTAGCGGGGATCTTTTACCCTATGTCCACAGCGTCAGGTCAGTGAGTAGGCGAATAGTTCAAAATAGCAATTAAGATTTATTAAACAGTTATTAAAGAAAAGCACAAACACGCTCCTAACTAGAAAAGGAAAATAGAGTTCAAGGGAAATGGGTGATACGCCACCTGTCCTGCAGTCCTGGGGAAGCCGATTGTAGAAGAGGAAACCCGGCGTGGCGGCCGAGGGGAATCTGCTGAACCGAGCGGCAGCAAGGCAGAGTAGAAGTCCAGGCGATCCGGCGAGAGTTCCGAAGAGCTCTCAGAACTGGAGGTTTTTATAGGGGAAAGGCTAGTCTGGTCTCAGGTGAAAACAACAAGTTTTGGGTTGGAGACAAAGCCTCCAAAAGGTCAGAATTTGCATGACTGAGTTAAAGTCCAAATTGACAATGGTATGGCTGGTATGTAGATGCAGCTAGCTCGGCAGTTAAGCACTTAGCTCACCAGGGTGTCCTCTCAGGGCAGAGGGTCTCTTTGTTTATTGCGCATTGGTAATGAGGGTGTTTGTTTCGGAAGGTCCCCTAAAGCAGTCCTGGCTATTTCTGGCTTGGTTTGGTGAGAGCAGCAAATAGTAGCCATGCCTAGCTTCGCGCTTGTTTGGTGGCCTCACAAACACTTAGCTGGTGGCAGAGCAGGGCCGAATTGTGATATCAAAATGATATCTTTGGTTCACCAAAGTCCAGGCCAGTATAAGGTGGTAACAGTGTCCCTTTCATTCAAAGCCTGACCTTGAAACTTAACAAGATAAACCTCTCACACCTTAAACATTTTCTGTCTTTGCTGAGGCAGACTCTCTCTCTCTCTCTTTCACACACACACACACACACACTCCATCCTAATGGAGGAGATTTACAGCACTTTTACAAGGTTAGTGTACTGACGTCAGTGTTTTTAAAACAATGTAGGAGTTATTGTTCTCCCGACATAGGTGCTCATAGTTACCATGGCAATATATGTAAACATCCAGGTGCATATTCTGAACCAAAAACATAAACCATTTCATCTCCTTTTAAAAAGCTGAAAGTCACTTTACAGAATAAATTAGAAATATTTTAACATAGCCTGATGTGGCTAATCAATTTTCTTTGGAATAAAGTGGCAACAGGATCAGGTTGTCAGTTCATAACAGCCATATTTGGTAAGAGAGAATGGTGTTTAGAATAAGTAAATTTAATAGCCTGATAATCAGATCAGTTCAGCTGTTATGCATACACTTACTTAAAAGAAACAATAACACAGTTGAAAAAAGAGATGACTGCCATCTTAAACTTTTTGTTGTGCAAAGAGTAAGAGGGGAAGTTAACTGTGGAAATTGCACTTAACTCTCTAATGTAAAATACTTAAGGAGTGTCAATATGCTTATATTGTTTGACACATCTGTGTGTGAGAGAGAAATGAAAGTTACTGGTAATGTAGGGGTTCTTTTGTTGATTAAGAAATGAGGCAGGAGATTTATTAATTAGATTAGGCATGGGCATTAGATTATTTATTTATTTATTTATTTATTTATTTATTGGACTAGAATGCATTTTTCAGTCTTATTACATTTAAATGCTATCCTTATATCCTATAGGATGAAGTATCATTTAAAAATACATGTAACAAACAAATAAACTCAGTGATGTCTAACACTCATGATCAAACATAGCACCTGCTGATGCCTGACTTTGGCTCTTTCTGAAAAAACAATAACAGAGCAGCACTTCAATCAGCATAATTTCTGCCGAGAGTGATACTACATCAGGGAAATGGTGAAACATTGGAATGGTCGCTCAAGGCCAGTCTGTAGCAAACAAAGTAGTGCAATCCCTTTTTCAGCCACAAATGGGATTCACCTGTTTAGGAGTCAATGCATACAATTTCAATAATATAGGAAGTGGCTCACCATTAGCAAAGAGGCCTCTTTGCTAATAATCCTTCAAATTCAGAGTTGGTCCTGGATCCTAGACAAAGGTTGATCAGAGCTTGGGAAATTTACTTTGTCAGTCTACAACTCCCAGAATCCCCCAGCCAGTATGTAACTTTTCCATGCTCTCAGTTAGACAATATGGAACTTGTGTGGATGCCACCAATTCTTGTGTCTCCTTGTCTCTTTCTCTCTTCCACTCCCATCCTTCCTTCCATTCCCACCAAAAAATTTCAGGCACAAAATATGCATCATCATTTCATTCTGCAGAGACTTTCTCAGCCCATGTTTGACTGACTGCCAGTTTCAAGGGCTGGGAAAACTCAGCATGTGACAATGTCCCATCATATGTTTTGTACTATTCAGTGTTACTCAAGGAGAAAAGGGGAAAAAAATACATGATGTTGCAACTCTTACTGTAGCTACATGATTCCTGAGATCATAACCAGAGTGAGGAACTACCAGTTCCAGCCTTCACTTTCTTCTGCCAGTCCAAGACCAAAGTGAACCCACTGAGAGAAAGAGAAGCAAAATGCGCTGCTGGAGGAAGAGCAGTTGGATCATTCGATGATTGCAGAGCCAGCATAATTCACTGAAAATGTTCATTGTTTGTTCTTGTAGATAACACCAGACCACAGTGGCGCATATTTTAACAAAATGTGGTTATTCTAGGTTCCATTCTGCATTTTTCAGGAAAGTGATAGAGTAGATTTAAAAAAAAAGGCAAATGAATTAATATGCAAGCCATTACCATGGATCATAAGACCTGGCTCATTTAAATCAGCACGAACAGTTGCAAGGGAAAGTAGAAAATAAAGTCAGAAAAGAACTTGGAATGTTGGAAGTGTGTGTGTGTGTGTAAATAAGATAATAAAGACAGAGAGACAAAGGATTTAGTTGCTGCTGCTGCTGCTGCAGCTGCAGCAATTGGGTGATGAAAATTCTTGTATGAACTCATATTTCATGACTCAACTTTGTTGGCTGTCAATGCTGGCCTCATTTGTCTATGACAGTTTGCTTGTCACATGACACTAGGACCATTTCTGCACTACACTGTAATAGTGTTATTATTCCACTTTCAACATCCTGTGGAGTTCTGGGGTTTGTAGTTTACTGAGGCCAAAGAGCTCTCTGGCTGAGAATTCTAAATGCCCCTCCCTAAACTGCAAACCCCAGGATTCCATAGGATGTTGAAAGTGGAATAATAGCACTATAACAGTCTAGTGCGGAAATGACCTAAGTTTTGTGGTAAATTAGCATCTGGACAACTAGGTATGGTAAGTAGCTGGGTTTCCCTTTATGCTCCATACTTCACTAACCCATTGATAGGTCACTGCATGCCCATTCACATCCCACCCATTTCACCCATCTGAATGAGAGAGGAGGTGGTTGAGTTTTGTTTGCTTGTTTTTGTTTTTGGAATGCTCTCAATTCCTGCAGCAGTGGGCACATAGGATGAGGCAGTGGTTCACCATGTACCACTTACTAGTTACTCCTCTGGGAAAGCCACACTTTGGAGCTTGGTTGAGAAGGGGACTAATCATGCTCTTTCCCACTAGCACTGAGTGAATGGACACTTGCCTTGGGACCCAAGGAAGTTTATATGACTCTGACTCTTAAGTTTGTCTAGATTGAAGAAGGGTAAATCACTGAGCTTAAAGCCAGCACTGCTTAACTACCTTTGTTACGAGATAAAAGCCTTCTTGGATTTCCAGGCAACCCCAACATTGTGGCTATAAACATTGCACATAAAGTGAAAGTTCCTGTAGTATGTGGGGGAGGTGATCAAATTGACAGCACAGTTGGACAGAATGACTTATAAATATCTAAATGCAACATGGTTGCTCAATTGGATTGAATAAGGCAGCAAAGACACATAAGCAGAGGAAGAAACCTTTGGGCCAGAAAATATAGATTTGGCCCCAAAGAGAAAGGTAATGCCAGGAACAGATTACAAGAAACAAGCAGAATGCCAGATAAACTTTGGGAGATTTCCAGTTAAACATAAAAGAAGATTGGTGCACACAAGGTACTAAAATCAATACTGAAAATATGGAGTCAAGGGCATTTCTGGAGTATAGGCAAAGGACTTAAAAGAAAGAGTATGCACAAGCTGGGACTAAACAGAAGAGTCAATTGTTTAGCTGCGGGGTTTGAACAGAAGGCTATTGCCAGCCAAGAACTTCTCTATGGCAGCAACTTAAAAACAACAAAGAACTAGTTTGGACACTGCCAAGTATCTCAGCCCTGAGATCCTGTGATGAAAGTGAAGGTACTGTTGTCTCTTAAACACTGCTGCTTTAGTTAGCTCTCTGTAAAATACAGTAGACAGCTTTGAAGTTTGGAACATTTTCTAGTCTAGACATACGAAACAACTGGTTGGAGCATCCAAGTTGTCCTGCACTGAGTCACTTCATCCATTATGGTGTAGGAAGGCCAGCTTAAGTCTTCCTCTGCAGGATTTAAGCATCTTTTTACTCCCTAAGTAAGTTAACTCACGTGGTTGCAGAAGCATTCCTTTCCAAAATAGGTACAATAACTGCTTGTGATCAATTTATCACCTGTTAAACAATTAACTTTTATATTGTTTTAACAGAACCCTATTGCTTAATCTTGCTTATATGCTATCTTATGTTGATACAATTAGTACTTCCACCATAACAAACTACTGGGACAATTTTGAGCTTAAAAACTTTTTTATTGAATAGTTTGGGGTTTATGAAGGAGTTTTATATAAATATTTGTTTCTTTACACAACAACTATGGCCCTTTCCGCACCTTACCTTTTAATGCTGCAGGGTTGGGGTTTTCGCGTGAGAAGGCTTGGCAGGAACGCTCGTGCAAGCCTCCTACTTCAGCTCCACAGCTCCTTCCTGCTCGCCCATGCCCCACCCCTTCCTTCTGCAGCGCAGCCTGGGAATTGTAGGCTGCACTGGAGCAGGAAGCGCGCTCAGGAGGCTTCGCATGGCCGGTGAGTATGCCCCAGGCCCTGAGTGATGCATGAGCACAGAGCATTTTCGGCTTGAAGCCGAAAATGAAAAAATCCGTGCCCGCTTCATGTCAGGCTCTTGAGCATTGTGTAAATGTGAGTGTGTCATGCAGACCGGTCCTCACATTTACACGACGCTCAGGGGGCCCTCTCGCTTCCAAAACGCCATGTGAAAAGGGCCTATATCATTGTATTAAGTAACACTGAACAGGAGCATGCCACATTGCAACATTTTGTTGAAGGTTCCATTCAGTATTTGATATCTTCCCCATATTACAAAAATCAGGGTGGTTGTTATGGGCCTTCAGGTCATTTCTGACTTATAGCGACTCTAAAGTGAACTTGTGGTAGGGTTTTCTTGGCAGAATTTGTTTAGCGGGGGGATTGCCTGTGCCTAAGAGAGCATGACTTGGCCAGGGTACCCAGTAGGTTTCCATGGCCAAGCAGGGTTTTGAACCATGCCCTCCCAGAGTCCTATTCCAACACTCAAACTGCTCTCTGTGAATTACTAAAGCCATTTCTGCATTAGACTTTTATAGCACTATTATTCCACTTTCAACATCCTATGGAATCCTGGGGTTTGCAGTTTAGGAAGGGGCCACCTGGCCCCTCTCGAAACTGCAAACCCCAGGATTCCATAGGATGTTGAAAGTGGAATGATAGCGCTATAAACGTCTAGTGCAGAAATGGCCTGAGTGTTGTCTGAAGAAATCCTGTTTGTGTTCCATGGTTTGGGGACGGAATTCTGATTGGTTCCCCTTATTTATGAATCTTAGGTGGATTATTAGCTAATCTAAATATGATAAGAGGAGGATCACTGCAAACTGTGAACTCACACATGCTGATCCAGTATGCTTTTCTTTAGAATCAAAGGGGTGGCATGATGTTTCATCCACGGACCTCAGCCAAGAGCCATGGATAGAGGAAGGCAGTAAGATCCCAAATCTCAGTGTATATAGGCACTACAGAATGAGAACTATTGGAGCTCCTGGTAAATCTTTACACACAAAAACAGTATTCTGGAATTAAACTGCACTTACGAAATGTTTGATACACTTGCAGAAGGTATCTAATGCCTCCCTCTGAATTGCTGGCTGAAACAGATGTGAACCAGGATCTTGTCTGCTTACCCTTAGCAATAGCAGCAGCTGTATTACTTCATATTAATTTAGGATAGTAAATTTTACTTAGGAGGGAGAGAGGAATAAGCCAGTTCCAAACTACCACTACTACAACAACAAAATACAATCCTGTGAGCTCCTTAAGAGCCTTCCCTTTGCTGGTGTTTTTTTATTACTTGAAATTGTCCAGTGTTTTATATCTATTTACAGAAAGGCAATATATAGATATGGAAAAGTAGTAATAAAAACAGGGAATGTTGAAAGATCTGTCATTTGTGATTCATGTCAACCCGCATGTTCTTATTCATTTGTATGAAAAGAAACATCAGAGAAGATAATTAAAGGTTCTTTTAAACAGGCTGCTCATCCCTTGAGAAATGCAATCATAGCCATTACAACAAAAGTTATCTCTTAAAACAATAGATATAGTTAACCAGAACATCAGAGGACTTTCTCGTTAGATAACTCCATCTTGGTTTATCTTTTCATGACAGTGTGTGGAAGCAAGAACAGATGCTATGAGTAGATGCTGAAGAAACTAGACATTAAAGTTTGGATTAAATTCTGTGCACATTTATTGGTCATTGATCTCCTTATATTACATCATTATGAATAAACAGGGGTGGGGAGGTTATGATTATAAGGAAGTCTTTGTTTTATTTTGTAGTGTAATGTCTCTCTCTCTCTCTTTTAAGTCAAATTACAGATGTTACCAGGATGTTTCATTAGCTTCTCTCAAAGGGAGTTACACGCTTTGCAAGATTTTTTGGCATTAATACAAAACGGGGGGGGGGGAGGCTACAGGGATTTAATAAACAGTGTGATATTTCATGCATGACTGGGAAGTGACAGGTAATTTGAACAGCAGTCAGGGAAAGCTGCTGAGAAAGATAACACCTCGGCAGGAAACTATTAGAACAGTTGCTACAGTGTTGACTGCTTCTTCTAATTGTAGAAATAATTTCTCATTTGCTTCTCGATTTCAAGGAACTGATCTCAACCTTGTTATGAAACAGTGAAGCTTTGAAATCAGACCTGTGGCTTTCTAAGGCAACGTGCATTTATAGCTGACCTTTGAGCTAAAGCAGTGATTCTCAACCTTTGGTTTCCCAGGTGTTTTGGGGTTTAGTTCCCCAAATCTCTACCCAGTAGCCTAATTGCTTGTGGCTTCTGGGAGCTGAAGCCTAAAACCTGCAGCAGACTAAAGCTTGAGAACCACTGAGCTAAAGGACTTGGATTCATTTGGTGTTGTAATGAATTTCAGCAGTCATAGTTACCAAGGATATCACTGTTGGATCAGCAGTCTGCAAACTGTAGTCAAGAGCTGGATGCCCAAAATATAAAAACAGTTCTGAACATTTACCCAGTCTTGATCTGCATTTTGGGTACACAGGATGAGGGAGGGCACTTTGTCATCTTCCTGCCTGTACATCCTTGTCCCAGGATAAATCATTTGTTTCCCAGCATCCTATGGTGGCTATTCAACAGACCGTGGAACTGTGTGTGGGCAAGAGTACAAATTGCTATACTGGTGGAAGCTTGTCTGCCAGGCACCAGAGACCATAACCACTGAGAAATGGGAACACATTGTATGAATCTTAATCCTTTCAACTCCACTGCCTATGAAGAAAGAGAGAAACTCACTCCCTACACTGTTGGGAAGTTCCTTGTACATTTGAGAGGAAGAGAGGGGAAATGTTGGGTGAAAAACCAGATGAACCACTCTGGGAAAAAATATAAGTGCATTCTCCCATTTGCTCTCCCCCTTTTCCCTCCCACAAGGTTTTTGTGAGCTCAGTTTTAGCTCAAGTTTTGCAAAAGATTTTGAAATGAAGACAGTAGATTACTTAATACTTCAGTAGTTAAATTCTAAACCTAAAAATCAAGATTTATTTGGAAAATACTTGACCTATCTACAGTCAGCTCTCCACATTTGTGGGTTAAGCAGATTTGATTATTTGCAGATTACTGGGGGGAGGAAAGGGATGGAGTGTGGGGAGGGTGTATGCATGTTTGCTCATTGGCTCACTCATGTGACCAGGAGAGGGGAAGGAGATGGGACAGGAGGTTGGGCATGTTTGCTCTCTTGTGCAGGCAAGAAGAGAATGGGACAGGTGTCCTTTTTCTCTCTGCTGCTCCCCCATCCCCCATCCCTCCCTTCCCACCCCCATGAGTGAGTGAGCGAGCAAGGGAATGCAAGCATGGCCAGCCCTGCCACCCTTCCAGAACAGAGACTTTTGTGTGTTAAATATGGTTTGTGGGGGTAGGGGTCTTATAGTATTTGCAGTTTTTCAGTCTTTACTAGGGTCTGCTTAAAATTGCAGAAGAGAAAACAGAAATAAATTGTAAAAAAAAACCTTCTTTTTTTAAAAAAAACTTGCCCAGCAGCACTATTTCCCTATTGTGAATTCCAGAAAGGAAGCCTGGAATTCCAGAAAGGAAGTTTGCTTTTATTTACTTTTGATGCATGTATTGCAAAGATATAGGAAAAGTCCAACTCATCTGGCTTACAAAATTCTCAACCTGTACCTTTGGAACAATAGCAGTTTCTGACATTTTGAATTCTGCTCTGATAAACACATTCAGTACAATGACCCCTTCAAATCCAGTAGAAGGACATCCTGTAATGACTTCCGGTTCGTCAATGGCGCCGCGGCAAGATTTCTGTAAGCTCTGTGCACGGAGAATCTTTTCCAGACGACTGCAGTAAAGCAGGAGATTAAAACTACTTCCAAAGTATCCCGCGGTATCGGGGTACAAAGAAAAGGGGCTCCGGAGATCGGAGATCGTCCTCGAGCTGTCACTGAAGCGGGTGTTTCCCCCGGTTGGCGGCAAAGAGGACGGATAGATCAGAGCAGCCTGAGTCCCCCTGGTAAAGCCTTTAGCCTCAAGCGGCGCCGCAAACTGTCTTCCCTCAAGAGGGGGGGAAAAGCTTCAGATCTGGAAGGATTTGTAAGGTGGATTTAAGCTTCCTTTTGAGTTGGTGGTACCTTGGAAGATCGGGAGCAGAAAGAGTTTGGACAGAATTATTTTCTTTTTTTTAGCTTTCAGAGTGGTTTGGCAGGGGAAGAAGGATTATCTAGCAGCCGCTAGTGGAAGAAGGGAGCGTGTACCTGTGCATAATAGCTGAAGGCTAGTGGTGGACATATTATGAAATTTTGATTAATTCATCTTTCTTAAAGTATAGACTGAATATAATTTAAAGGAGGAATTTTCTTTCCAGTGTGATTTGAGACTGTGTATTGGACATTTAAAAGAGGAAGATAGTAAATAACCAATTAAGGGACGTGGGAAAGACGGATTGTATGGCGGCGAAGGTGAGAGGAACGGATTAAATGGCGACGGTGGGGAGAAGTCTTGTAAGATAAAACATATTGAACTGGACTGGCATGGCGTTATAGAAGGAAGGAGGGAGAACTTCGAGGATAAAGAAGGAGAAGTAAAGAACTTGGGCAAGTGCTTTTTAGCCACTTTAAGTTTGGAAAATAACTTGAGAACTGAGAAAATTGAGAATTGAGAGAATCGAAGTGACTTATTGAGAAGGAAGAAGAAGCGGGAGAGAATGGAGGAAGTAGTTTAGAGGAGAGACAATCTGTGGAAATTAAAAAAAAAGAAGGGGGGGATTTTGTATTAAGCACTTGGAAGTAAAGCTAACGGTGAATGAAATATATAAATTAAATTGTTGTTGAAAATTTGGTATTTGTCATAATAGAATATAATAGAATATTAGATATTATTTAAGAGGTTGCAAATCTTAAGTAAGTGGGTAATTAACTATTTAATAGGAGGAAATTAATTTAATTAATCTAAAAAAGAGGGATTTTTGAGCTAATTTGGCTGTGACTGGGTATTGAGGATTGTTGTTGTTATAAGAATTACTTTATAAAAATTATAAACATTTGGAAGTATCAAGTAGCTTGATATAGATATCTATTGCATTATATAAATAATATATATTTAGTTATTTTAGTATCGAAATTGAAAGTGTAATTGAATTTAGTATATTGATATAGCAATTAAATGTATATGAATGCATATGAATTTATATGAATTTATATGAATGATTGTGACTGTTTGATTGTCAAAGGATTGTTTTAGGAATTTGATGATTTGAAGTCTATGATAAAGGAGCTGACAAAACCAATCTTACTCTCAACATCACTTCTCTCTATTTGGGACAATTTGATGGATACAAGAATACGTCGAGGACAAACAAAGTGACTTCATTGACCAATCAGAGAAAACAATCACTTGAACCGGTAGTCAAAGTAAGTCAGATAAATATCAGTCAACTCTGTTGGAAGAAATAAGAAACATAAAATTTGAGATTAGGCAAGAAATGAAGGAATTAAGAGGAGAGATTAAGCAAGATTTCAAGAATGAATTGAAAGACCTGAAGAGAGTATTAGGAGGACTACAGGATGATTTAAAGGATACTCAAGATCGATTTGGCAATTGGAAACCAAAACTAAGGAAACAGAAGAGACACTGGAAGATTTATCTAGACAACAAGAACGATTACTTGATGAGAAAGCTTTAGTGGATTTGAAAGCTAGAGAGAATTTCATTAAGATTAGAGGCTTGATGGAATGAAGAGAAGAAAATTTATATGAAAGGTTAATTCCTCCATTGGCAGAATATCTAAATATTACCACGGAAAAAATGGAATGGGAGATAGATAAAATCTACAGGATAGATTCGAGAGCGGCGAGAGAGAGAAGACTTCCGAGGGATATAATGATTCAGTTGGTCCAGAAAAAAACGAGAGAGGAATTAATACAAAAGAATTTAGAAACGGATCTAATAATTGACAAGATAAGAGTTCATATTTATAAAGATGTTCCATCAAGAATTTTAAGGAAAAGAAGTGAATATAAATTTCTGACTAATTTTTTAAAATCGCAAAACATATTATACTGATGGGGAAGATTGGATGGACTTAGCTTTTGGTTCGGGAAAAACAAATCAAGATTGAAACAGTCCAAGAGGCAAAATTTTTTATGAAAAAATATGCAAAAGAACAATCAAGGCAAAGACCATATCAAGAGATGGAAAAGGAAGATCGGTCAGTTGAAAATAAAAAAGAAGGTATTCAAGAACAAGGAAGCGATGGAGAAGATGTGGATATAGGAAACGAATCAAAAAAAGAAGAGAGCGTAGAGTTTGAGGGAGATAAAATTAATTGAATAATTGAATAATTCTTTCTGGTGCCCCTCTTGATGTACTTGAGAATTCTTTTTGGAATGTTAAGGGGATAGCAACTCCCCAAAAAAGAAAGAAAATATTTTATTATATTGAGAAAAAAAAGTTAGACATTATATGTTTGCAAGAAATCTGAGTTAAAAGGGAAAAAACATATATGATAGGAAATAAGAAATTAGGTAATGATTATGTAGCAGCCCCCACCCAAAAAAAAAGAGGAGTTGTTTTATATGTTAAACCTAAATTACACCCTAAGGAGTTGATAAAAGATGAGGAGGGTCGGTTTATAGCAGTGGAAATTAAATGGCAGAATCAAAAAATTTTAATAATTGGTATATATGGTCCACATAAAAAACAAGAAGAATTTTATAAAGAATTAAATAAGATAATTCTGGAGTTGGAATATAATAGGATAATATGTTTAGGTGATTGGAACGGGGTGATAGATCCGAAAATAGATAGGAAGGCAAAGAAGGAAATAAAACAGAAGCAAGGGAAATTACCAGAATCGTTTGATAATTTGATGTTAAATTTAGATTTAGTTGATACCTGGAGATTAAAATATGGTTTAACTAAAGATTATACTTTTTATTCAGAGCCACATGCCTCCTCATCACGAATTGATATGTTTTTGATTTCAAATTCATTGGCAGGGATGGTTGAGAAGCAGGAGATATGGCCACGGAAACTTTCTGATCATAATCCAACTATGTTAGTTTTGAGATATAGAATTGGAAATATGTATAATTGGAGAATGAAGGGAAAATTATTATTAGAAGAGAAATTTGTTAATAAGAAATATCATAGAGAGATATTTGAGGAAAATTTAGATAAAGAAGTTAAATTGACAACAGTATGGGATTCAGCTAAAGCGGTAATAAGAGGTTTTTTTATCCAATATAATGCGGAAATTAATAGAAGAGAGAGAGAGAGTTTTCAAGTATTGGAAGAGGAGTTAAAAAGGAAAGAAGATGAACTAAATGGAAATCCATCGAATTGGACAATATTTAAAGAAGTCAAAATATTGCAAAAACAACTGGAGACGAGGATAGAAATAGATTTGAAAGAAAGGTTGATTTTTACTAAACAGCATTATTTTGAATGGGCAAATAAAGCGGGTAGATGGTTAGCGAGTAAATTAAAGGAGAAAAGGGAAAGAACATTAATTACTAAATTAAGGAGTGGAGAAACCTTGTACACAGATTTTCAGCAGATTCAAAAGATTGCAACAAATTTTTATACAACACTTTATAAAGAACAAGATCTCCAGGATGAATTTATAATAAAATATATAGCAAAACAAGACTTAGCGATATTAACGGAGGAGCAACAAGAAAAGTTAAATGGCCCTATTAAGTTATCAGAGGTAATTGATGCAATTCAAAATGCGAAGGTAGGGAAATCTCCGGGTCCGATGGATTTCCCTCTCAATTTTATAAAGTGTTTCAGAATGAATTGGCACCAATTTTACAAAGAATTATGAATGATGCTTTAGAAGGGTATATTCCTGATACTTGGAAAAAGGCTAGTATAGCCTTAATTCATAAAGAAGAAAGAACCCAACAGAAATTAAAAATTACCGACCGATTTCATTATTAACTTGTGATTACAAATTATTTATGGCAATATTAGCGAAAAGATTGAAATTAGTCTTAAATGAAGTAATTTCAGAAGATCAAGCTGGATTTCTTTCGGGTAGGTATATAAAAGATAATATCAGGAATATAATTAATATTTTAGAATATTGTGAAAATCACCCTCAGAAAAAATTAATTGCATTATTTATAGATATTGAAAAAGCATTTGATACTGTTAATTGGAAGTTTATGTTTAAAGTATGTAATAAAATGCAATTAGGGGAAAATTTTATTAATTGGTTGAAAGCAATATACTCAATGCAATATGCTCAGATAATTATAAATGGACAAAAAACTGAGAAGTTTGAAATTCAAAGAGGAACTCGACAGGGCTGCCCCCTTTCACCATTGTTATTTTTATTAGTAATAGAAGTTTTGATTCGAAGAATTAGAAAGGATAATAGAATTAGAGGTATTAAATTACAGGATAAAGAATATAAAATGAAAGTATTTGCTGATGATGTGGTGTTAACTTTGGAATATAGGGATGGAGATTTTTGTGAATTAAAAAAAATATTAAATAATTTTGGAAAATATTCTGGTTTAAAAATTAATAAAGAAAAAACAATGATTTTGACTAAAAATATTACAGAAATGGAAAAAACTAAGGTAAGACAAAGTACAGGTTTTACATTGATTTCGAAGGTTAAATATTTGGGAATTATATTTACAAATAAAGTTTCTGATTTATATAAGAATAATTATCTGAAAACGTGGAAGGAAATAACAAGAAATTTAAGGAATTGGAACAATTTGAATTTATCTTGGTTAGGAAAGATTAATACAGTTAAAATGGCGATCTTACCAAAGTTATTGTATCTTTTCCAGACTATCCCAATTATACAAAATGATAAGGTTATTAAAGATTGGCAAAGAGAAATTAGTAGATTTATTTGGGGTGGAAGGAAACCGAGAGTTAAAATGAAAACTTTGGTAGATGCGAAAAGGAGAGGGGGCCTGACATTACCAAATTTAATATTATATTATCATTCGTGTGCATTTAATTGGATTCAGAATTGGATTAGGTTAGATAATAAAAAATTATTGAAGATAGAGGGGGATGGGCTGGGACAAGGATGGCATTATTATTTGTGGTATAATAAAGACAGAAATAGCAAAGAATTTAATAATCATTATTTAAGGAAAGCTTTATTTAAAGTTTGGAGAAAATACGCCTCAAGAATTTGTTTAAGAACTCCAACATGGATCTCCCCACATGAAGCTTACTATAAAAAAGAAAATATCTTATTTGATAAATGGATAAGATATAAAGATCTTGTAGAAGTTAAACAAAACCAAATTCAAATTAAGTCCCAACAAGATTTAAATAATGCAGGGTTAAAATGTCATTGGCTCCTTTATAGACAGTTGAGAGAGAAAGTGATGAATGATATCAAAAATAATAATTATCAATTAAAAGAAGAAGAGTTAAATGTGATTCTTGTATCGGATAAACCTAAGGTTATCTCGAGCATTTATAGAATTTTATTAAAATGGTTTACAGAAGATGATGTAATTAAATTACCAATGGTTAAATGGGCCCAAAACTTTTCTCATTCAATTCCGCTGGAGCAATGGGAAAAACTTTGGTCAAGAACTATCAAACATACGATGTGTTTAGATTTGAGAGAAAATGTATATAAGATGTATTAACGCTGGATTTGACCCCACAGAAAATAGCGATGATGATGAATAAATGTTCTAATAAATGTTGGAAGTGTGGGGAAGGAGGTGGCTCTTATATCACATGTGGTGGTCTTGTAAAGTAGTAAAAGAATATTGGAAAGAAATACATAAGCAAACTGAGCTGATATTGAGTGTCAAATTTAATTTAGCTCCAGAGATATATTTATTATCAATGTGGGATGATAGTTTGGAAAGAAAGGTAGGAAAGCAACTTTTTTATATAACAACAACTGCAAGGTTGGTTTTGGCTTATAAATGGAAGGATAATAAGATGCCAACGTTAGAAGATTGGGAGATGAAATTGATAGACACAGTTCAAATGGATAAATTAACTTGTATACTACGAGGGAGAGTAAGGAAAACTTTATGAAACAATGGGAAAATATGCTGCAACATTTTAGAAGCTCATGGTATAATAGCGGAACGGTAAGAATAGAGTTTTGATTGATACGAAGGATTTGAGAGATTTCTTGTAATGATTGGTAATACCAATGGAAAATAGAGGAAGTAATATTACTTTCAGATGGAAGCAAGAAGTTACAGAAGAATATAGATGGTTTCTAAGTAATTATTGGCTTAGAGTGTTTTAGACTGTAATTTGTGTTAGGTGTTTTTGTTAATTGTTTTTTATTTTGATTTTGTTAGTGTGTATGTATTGTTGTTATTGTTTATTATTGTTAGTCTTGTCTATGATTGTTATTGTTTATTATTAATAAAGTTTATTTTATAAAAAAAAAAGGGGGACATCCTGTAAGCATTTTAGTAATTACCTGTTTTACTTTCAAAGTGTGTCACACTGAGAATCTAATACCCAAACACTTTTATGTAGGATTGCATTACTGGGTTTCACATTCACTGCCAGCTTCCAACCACCCAAAAAGTAAGTGTGGCCCAAATCTACTGAATTGTTTAAGGCAAAGATGGATATGATAACTGTTTATATTATCAGCTGCACTCTTCAAATGTGCTCTTGCACCTGAACTCTTATTAGGTGGAGAGCAATCTAAATGGTCCAACAGTTTTCCTGGTTAAAAGTAGATGCTGACCATCTTAGTTCCAAGTTACAGACTCAATAAATCTTTAAAACAGTTTATTTTATTGGTTTATTGTCTTACTGTTGTCTTATTGTTTTATTGCCTCCCCAAACTTGAAATGAATGATAGTTAAGCCATTTCTCTCTGATGTATTTTTCACCGCAAGCAGATCATGTGAGGAAAAAAAGCTAGAGTCTCTCACTGGCAAAAAAACTAACCAGTAACTTTCTTTCTTCTTTTTCTCTCTCTCATGCAGATTAATCCTGGAAGTAAAGCAGCTCTTGCCAACCTTTGTCCAGGTGATGTCATTCTGTCAGTTAATGGTGAGAGCACAGAAAATATGACACATTTAGAAGCACAAAACAAGATCAAGGCTTGTCTGGATCAGTTAATACTTTCTGTAAAAAGGTAACTGTTTTCATTTGCTTTTTTCATGCTGACACACTACATTTGTGCACAGATTCATCATATTGACCATGTTGTTGGCTAGATAATGTACAGGGATTGACAGGCATGAGCATGTTAAAAGCATAAAAACATAGATAGTAAGGAAAGCAGTGTGTAATCAGACCAAAGGCCTATTTAATCAAGCTTTCCATTCACATCATGGCCAGTCGGTTGCTCATGGGACACCAACAGGTAGGACCCAAGTCCAACCGCACACTCCATCTCACGTTCCTCCCTAACTGATCTATAGAGGCCATTCTGTCCTGAAAATGAACTATAGCCATCTTAATTTATCCTGTCTCCTTTTAAAATCAGCCAAGGTGGAAACCATTACTTTCCATACGAGGAAGTTAAAACGGGCCAAGGCGTCCTGTCACAGAAGTCGTCTGCACCTTGGAGCTGACTAGGTTCAGACTATTTACCTTAGTTCCGCACCTTGGTCCAATCCAAAATGCCCCCAATGGTCTTCCAGTGCACTAAGTGAAGACTAGAAAAAATCAGTCTTTCAATCTTCTGGAGCACGCCATCGCATTCCTGCTTACTTGTGCAGATGCGCAGGCTCGTACTAATGCGAGCCTGCGATCAGCGGAGGGCGGGCTGTGGGCATGGTCAGCGTCAGCAGTTGGTCCAGACCCATGAAGAATAGGAAGCCACCATTTTGTAAGCTGGAGCAGTGCGGATCTGCAGACCTCGCACTGCTCCAATTTGCCCTGGACCAAACGGAGGAGCCCTGCAGAAGGGCTTAAGGGAGAGTCCGCGTTGCTTCGAGCCAAGAAGAACCAGTGAGTAACGGCACGGAGCGATTCACTCTCCTCGTGCGGAAAGGGCCAATATCTTGTGGCAGTGAATTCCACCATTTAACTTGTAATGTGTAAAGAAGTATTTCCATTTAAAGAAAGACAAGGCATTCTGTAATGTATTACAGTGATTTCTCATATCATGGTAAAAGAAAGAAATGATTTAGAGGAAGGCTTGTAGTAAATCTTAATGACATACGGTAAATAATTTATATAGACATAGATGTCACAATACGGTAATGTGTGGAGTCCTCATGGGAGACTAAAGTAGATGTGAGTGGGGTTAATATTGGTAGCGTGATTAACATGCCAAAATTACTGTACATTTGGGGGGAAATGAGATTTGCAATTTACATCTGTTAAAAAAATCATGCTGATGCCTTTGCTCCATCTTTTTTTAAGAAGATTACAGACAGGACCAAATATTCATGCCCTGTAACTGATTTTTGCTTGTATTTTTTCTCCTTTGAGGCAACTAATTCTGTCTCCAATTATTTTTATAATCCTGCAAAAATGAATTATCTTTGTAAGACAAATATCATCTTTAATAGTGTCAAACATATCTATTAATATTTTCCAGTCCAAGCTAAACTTGTATTTTCATATACAAATAACTACTGACTAATTCCCTGTCCTTATCTTACAAACATGTTTAGACTATGAGAACTATTTGAAACCCTATGTATTGCTTTTAGTACAGGATTCCCCTATTTATCTGACAGGTTAGGGAACAGAGCACTGTCAGAAGGTAGAATTGGTTGTAAAGCAGAAACCATGTACTGTTCTGTAGGGAGCATAAAGGACTTAGGTTAGCTCATTTGGGACCAACTGCACACACACAGCTTGCAAAGTCTCTCAGCTGGCTTGGCACCATTTTTCCCCTCTCAGCTTACTTTGTAAGCAGTGTGTGTGAGAGAGAGTGGTCCCAAGCAAGCCTCGATAGGCCAGAACTACTGATGAAAGAGCAGAACTGCTGTCAAATTAATTGAACTTGTCCTTAATTTGGAAGTGTTAAAAGAGTGAGTCATCAAATAATGGGGTATTGGAAGAGGAGGCTTCCTTTATATTAAAAAAAATAGCTATACTTGAGTATATAAAGTCACTGATAGCAAAAATAAAATTTGAAGGTAGACACAGAAAATCACAGTACATTGAATCCATATATTGGCCTATGCTGATTCCAGAGAAGTTATGAGCACTTTAAAGAACATCAGAGCACTGCCTCCTTTTCTTCAGAAGCTGACCTGTGATGTAGATTTTTTGAGAGTGCATTATAAAAGGGCTTTTGACAAGAAAGTGAAATTCTAGCATAATCCCATTCTGCATAAAGCTTACAGAATGTGGGAACCATCCATATGTGAAACATCATTGTATGTAAAAATTCCACAGAAATACATCAAAGCAAATGAGAGCTTTTCCTCCTCCTTACATGGAATAGAAGCTTATGCGAAATCCTGAAGGGCCTCACTATATCCATTTATGTCAGTCAGAAGCTTTTCATCCACTTTCATGGGAGCTGAAAATGCCATATACAGACTGTAACAGAAGATTTTGCACACACAAAAAAATTATAATTAGCATCCCAACCAAAGTTGCTCAATTGGCGTAGAAGCGTTTATAACAAGCTATCTTGACCTAGATAACATTTCATAAACCTGTAGCAGAGAACCTATATGAAATGGAATATTGTTGCTAAAACTTTGGGTAGTGTTTCATACCTTCCCCCAGCACGTCAGAACTGTTTCTGATAACAAGTTTTGATCTGTCCTTTGCCACTGTTCTCTGACCTTCATAACCTGCTCCACTGTGCCAGCTGCTTATTTCTGTAGCTTGTGTCACTGCTATTTACTATCTTTGTGTGCTTTCTGAAGCAACTGCCAACATTGTGGTGGTGAATAAACTCCAGGAAAAACAGTGAAGGCGGGGAGGGGGCAAGGGAAGGACAGCAGATACAGTTTACAGTAGAGTGTTTGTGTTTGGGCACCAAGATACTTGGAATACAGATATGGCCCCTGTTCCGAAACGTAGTAACACAATGCTTTCAGTTCTTATCTCATTTAGCTCCAAACAGCCCTGTGACCTAAGATGGGCTATACTAGAATAAGGCACCCAGTTAATTTCATGGGACCATTCATCACATTTGTCCTTATGTATGCACATAATAAGGGGAAGGCAGGGGTTCTCTCTGTACTGTATAGTTGAAACACATATGCTATAATATTAAACAGTGTATGATGAAGGATTTGGGTTCAGACCAATGCAAAGTAGCCCTGGATGGGAAGTTTAACCCATCTTCCTCATTCTGTCTGTACTTGCTATCAAAACTAAATAAAGGATTTCTGTTTGACATTGTAAAATGTATGCTTTTGGATCTTTAGGGGTTCTGTGTTATCCCCATGGTATTTCACAACCGCATAGATCCTGTAGCTCAGAGAACCTTCATTCAGCTTAGATTAGTATGCAAGGTACAGCTCTTTCTGGACAATGATAGCTGTGCATTCACAGCCTGGTAGCCCCCAGTTTGCATTGCTGTAATACATTGTACATTGGGCTGCCTTTGAAAATGATCCAGAAACTTCAAAATCATGTTATAGCTTGGGACCTCAGTGATGGTCTGCTTGAAAGATCACATCTTCCTTCATGTAACCGTATCTTCTGAGATCTTCACTGAAGCTTTTCTTTGTGTGGCATAGGGGGGTAATTATGAATGAAAATGCCTTTTCAGCAGAAAAAACTCCTCTTATGGAATAAACACTTCAGAGAAATCCACCTGGCATATACCCTCATGTCTTTTGGGGTAAAGAAGATGAGATTTTAATTTCACCAGGGACCCTTTCACACTACATGGTTATAGTAGATTCTGCTTTAGAATCTACTATTGTAGCTGCCTGTCAGGCTGACAAGAACCTGACAGGCAGCTACAAGGATTCTACTATAGTAGATTCTACTTCGACTGCCATGGTTCCATCCTCTTGAATCCTGGAATTGCCAGTTGCCAAAGGGAGGGGCCTTTGCAATTATCAGCCTGAGAGCCTCTCTGGTGTCTCTGACCAAACTGCCAGTCGAAGGTTTCCATATGATGCAGCCATGGCAGTTTATGTGGAATCGTAATGCTATAATCAAGTAATGTGAAAGATATTTTAAATCAAGTTTTAGGATTTAAATCTATTTTGGATTTACTGCCTTTTTTTTTTTAATTCTGGGCTGTCTGTTTTCTTGATGTTCCTGCCTTGTTTTCTTTGAGTACTACTTTTTTTTATTACAATAATTAGTATGTTGCAGGATGAGCATGCTTTGGAGCCCAGAGGACCACACTGCCCTATTTTGATTTCTTCTAGAGTTCCAACAGCCTGCACTGTGTTGTCACAACAGCTGTTTTAGGTGACAAGAAATAATATCATGTCACTCCCATTTGCCTTTAGGGCTGTTTGAGGAGGTTGTTTGTTCAGGGGAGGGGCCATCTCAAACAGGAACAAAACTACCCTCTATGGAATTTTAACTATTTCAAGCTTTTTTTCAGCCCCAAATGTGGGGAGGTCGGCATTGGAGCTCTTAGGGGCTCTAAGGTGTCAATGGAGGTCCAAAGGGCCACACTAGACCCATCAAAGGGCCACATGTGCCCCACAAACCACATAGCTCCCACCCCTGAAATTTTGTGTGGTTTTAATTTTCTGTTTTTTCTTGTAAGCTGCCAAAAGTAATTCTGTCATGGGGCAACCTGTAGATGACTACATAAATAGGAAAAATAAATGAATCCCTTCCAACTATGGCCAAAGATGAAACTTCCAAAGAAAGGACCTACGCACATATAGCATGTGAGCCCAGGAGATCCTGTAACATTTCTGCTAGAGGCAAATGTACATTTGCCTTGAGAAGAACTCTGTAGACATATGATAAAGGCTTAGAAATAAATAGGCAAAGAAGAGTACAATTAAATATCTGAGTTCTAAGGACAATTTAGCAATAGAACATACTGTTTTAAAATGTAGACAGGATAATCATCTCTGTATCAGTTGATTTTAATAATACAGTACTAGCTAGACTGCCCTTGAGGTTCCCTTTTTAACAGTATCATTCTCATGTCCTGAGACAACCAGGTATGGAGGAGTATTTGCACAACCATTCTCAGATAGCTTCAATTTGACAGGATCGTGTTCTTCAGAAACAACATGATGTCATGCTTTCGGCACCACATGTGTTTTCACACATCTTTTAATGATCACATTTCTTCACCACAATAAACTCTACTGGGGCCAAAGTAGATTTCTACACTATTGATGAAAGCTGCACTGACCTAAGGGAACGAATCACTCTTCAAATGTGCCTCCCATTTTTGGCAGTTATTTGGAAGATAGTGAACAACTGGGCTCCAAGTGGGAACAATGGCCCACAAACGTGTTTGGAACTAAGAAGGGGTATCTGGGTGTAGATGTATTGTTGATGCTCTTTAGATAGAAAATGTCCACAACACATTATTCTGAGTAGCATCTATACAAAGATGCACAATGTGAGCTTGATTGGACTATCAGAGTAAGAATAATGTAGCTTCATTGATCCTGACTTAATGTCACCGTGTAACTAAATTTGATTAGCTCTGTTGTCGTTTAGTGCTGGCATGATAATCTTTGATTATCTGAGCCATGCATATTGCAGGAGAAAGAAGTCTTGTTAAGGTTTAAAATGGTGCCAAAGTGATACAAGATTAAGAGAAAGAGTGCGTGTGAACAGTTTGGAAAACAGCTTTCTCTAAACTTTGAAAGCATTTTTTCCCCTTCAAAAATATGCAAGGGTAAACATTTAGCAAAGTTTTAGTTTGAAGTCAGATATTTTATCTTCCAGTGCTCTAAATTTTTCTTGAGGCAAACAGCAACAACAAAAATTGCCCCACCATTCCATGCACAGAAGCTGGCCAAAGTGGCATACTTGACTATAACTTTCACACTAGTGTAACAGGATTGTGTTGTTCTCTGTATCTGAGGGCAGTTCCATAGCTTAGCAGGTAAAGAACAGTCTCTGTGATACACACAGTTCAGTCCTCCACTGTTTTGCTGGCAGTCTTTCACTACATTCCCAGCTCTCCCTGAGGTGACTGCCTCATTCTGTCTAGCAATGGGATCTATCATGCTAATGAACTGGGCTATATCTCTTAAGATTTCGACTGCTATTGAAAACCTTCTAACCTAAGTAGAAGACACCAGGCATTTTGGCCCATTCAGTTTTCAATATAGATTTATGAGCGCTTACTTTTCTACTAAAATAAACAGCTCTGCACTATTTAAATCTGAAATATATCAGCCTCCAGAATTTAACAACTGTATTTTTTTAAAAAAAAGCAAGCTCTCTCCTAATGGGAAAAATCACATTGTTTATTTTGTACAGTAAGCAAAGCAACTGCAATAATAGTTCTGTTTTTAGCCTGGACCATCTGGGTGACATGGTTTTTATATTCTCATCTTAGCCCTAAGCAGTCGGTTAAGTTCCAAGTCATTTTGTCTGGCCAATAAAAATTAGTCACTGCTCAAGCCAGACTCAGAGCTATTTTGTCACTGAAAATGAGTCATCTTTTCACAGCATTACTTTTCAAAAGAAGAGTGAAGCCAATTTAATCAGGAAATTACACTTGTGATAATTAATCTAGACCTCCCAAATCCAAATCCTTGTATAAACTCAATACGCTTTACACCAACTAGTTATGTAAAATACCTATACAAATGCTTTATATTCCAGAAATTGCTGTATGATGGTGCTTAGCAGTCAGAGACTAAGGAGGCATTTACTTTAATTGTCTGGGTTCTTAATTAATTTTCTTCACTGTGTAACATGGTGACTTGCATTTTGACTGAGCTGTCATTCACATTTGTTGGATTCTTATGAGGCATTAGAAGGACTGGTGTAGGGACTTGGTATGACTAGTATGACTTAGTAACATTGTCAAAAATTATTTAAGGCTCAGTCTTCACAAACATTGATCAGCTTGTATAAAGCTTCTATATTGAAATTAAAAAGCAGGATTTAGTACTGTCTTTAATATTATTTTGTTTGTACTGTGCAGACCTTAAGGGCCGGATGAATACGTATCCCACAACCTTCAGTGATGTCTTTGGAGTGATAACTGTCATTTAAATTCAGTGATTCAATGGTTTGAAAGGACTGCTGCTTATGTTTCTCTGCTATAGCTCTATGAAATTTAATAGACATCCTGAAGAGATAGTATAAGCCCTTATTATCTCTTAATTTTGAACATTCTGTTATTTTGTTGGCAGGCTTTTAGAGGCTTTCAATTAGATTTGAGATATTAAGGACTTGTAAGAGTTGGAAGTATGGGAACATGCCTTCTATCTATAACATTTTGCTGACACTTTTCATTTAAAAAAAGATACCAAAAGAGCTTATGGTATTATAATGTTGAAAATAAAAAGATATAAAATAGCAGTAATGCAATAAAGTATTTAATCAAAATAAAATCACTAGGACCAGAAAGTTGCTTGGGAAACAAATAAGTCTTCAACTGAGGGGGAAACATTCTCAATTGAGAACCGTCTTGATTTGTGTAACTAGATCATTCTACATGGTGAGTGCAACAGCTGAGAAAGTCTTTCTCTGCACCTCAGCTGAACAAACTTCCCAAGGCCACAGTATGATAAGTAAGGCTTTCCTCTTCAGAGTGCTGAGACGAGGCAGGCTTGATGAAGGAAGATTGTCTTTCAGATGGCCATGAGCTGTGTAGGGCCTTGGCAACAACAAGTAATATTTTTATGACATTTCAAGTTTTCATCTTCAGTTCTTCATGGTTTTTTGTTTGTTTGTGTTGCTTTGTTTTATTTAGGCCAGTGCTATAAGTCACATTCTCAGCAGGCATGTGTCAGGATATCTTGGTTCATCCCAAGATCTTCACTGTTTACATACCTAGTCTTTTAGCTTGAATTAAAGCTAAACTTCTACAATCATATATAGTTGGGGAGAGGGAAATGACAGGCCATTCTTCATAGCAAGGACAAGTAGTTCCTGTAGTTTTGAGACATTCTGTTTTCACACACATGCATTCCTATCAGTGAATAACGTGGCTGCTTTCCTGTTTGTGTCCTTGACATGTTCTGTTTTGTTTTCTCCATGCATTTTCCACCAGTCAGAAAAGCAGGAATAGAGACGTTAAAAAAACAAAAACACCTTGAGTTTAAAGAAAACAACTCACTTTCACTATTTTCCATTTATTGAGGATTAAGAAAAAATGTGAGGGGAGAGATAGCTTTGGAAGGTTGATTGAAATAGTTGTTTATGATTTGTTTCTCTCTATATCTGATGAGTGAATCCTCATGGAATTTTGTGCTGCTCATTCTTTGCCAAATAAGGTTCCATGGATACCCTACTATGGCCATGTGATTAATGGTCACAACAAAAGAAAGGACACATCTCAATGAACATCTTTCATCCTCTGACAATTGTTTTTCCATCTACTACACTTTATTCAATGAATTATTCCCATTATGTTATGTAAGAAGACTTTTCAGATTGTGTTCAGCCTATGGCCTTTCCCTCTTCTTGGAAAGTTCAGTTGGAAACATCACAGAGTGACAGAATTTTTCCACATCACCAATAAAGGAGGATTTGAGTATGAAAAGTGGTTGGATTTGATACTAGAGTCACTGTTATAATTTCAAAACTGTATTCTAATTAACACTTTCATAGAGTTCCATGGAATATCATTTGATTTTATTTATTCATATGTCTTGCTCTTCAATCCAACAGGGGTTTTATAAAGATTCATGAAAATAACTTTAAAAATATTCAAATCATTGGGTTCATGATCATGAAATGACAAGGAACAAGGCTATCATTAGCAGCACATCAGACAAAATGCCAATATAAAATAGGTTTAAGAATAACAACTGTAAAATGACCTAGAAAAATAAAAAAGACCTGACAGAAAAATGTATGGCAGAGTCAGCTCAAAGCAAGCTTGTAGAGGGGAGGGAGCAACCACTCACCTGGGAAACAACTTTAAAAAACGCTGTCTCTGGTCACTATTTGCTTACTATCTAAAGTGGGAAAGGATAAATGAGAGTCCAGAGAAGGGTTTCTGAGGAGGACTGGAGTATACAGAAAGCTTTATGTAGGAAGCAAGAACTCTTAATCTTCCTCAGTCTCAAGTGGTAAGACATTTTGTACTGCTGCTATTAGGATGTTATGTTAACCCATGCACAGAATGGGAAACTGTAGGGTGTAAGTGGCATGCACTGGAGCTAAGAAGACAGCAGCCCATACTTCACCACCCTGGAAAAACTTGAATTTTCCTTCCATTGACCCATAAAGGCACTTTGGGGCAATTTCACCATATTTTCACCCTCAACAGAAAGTGACCTGGTAATCTTGGTCACTTCCTTTGGGGAAAAAAGGGTTTCTCCTGGGCTTAATATGGCAAACACACATGCAGATAGTCAAAAATCTATAATTACCAGCCTGAAAGACTTGAATCTTCCCACCATAAAACAATTCCAATGTCCTTGGGTGTAATAAACTTAAAATACTTTAGCTGCACATCTAAATCCCTGAAATATGTGAAGTGGTCAAAGTCAGAACACCCACTGACTACAGGAAGAATTAACTCATGGACATGTGAGACTCCTCACCAAGTGTGTTGAATGGAAAAGAATAAGACAGTAGCCTATTTGTTCAGAAACGAGGTAGTGGAAGATTCTGACCAACTTTAAATACAGCCAGTCTATGGAAGTGAATCATCTGTGGTTATTGCTGTAACTTATGAGGAATTACCAAGACATTCCCCTGAAAGGTAGCAGATGTTAGTGTTAAGCGCCTTCAGGATCAAGGGCAGAAAGTCAGAGTGGTACACTGTGCTTGACAAAGAGCAGTGCACATCATTCACTTCATATGAGTATAAGTAAAAATTTTAGCAGAGCCATTTATATTATCAATCAGTTTATGTGCTTGTGTAGGAGATTAAAGTGGCAAGTTCATAGCAGATTTTTTGAAGTTTCTATTAAGATTTACCCTGGTTCTCTAAAAATTATTGTTCAAAGAAAATAGATGAAAATATACTTGTTGTTTAGCTTCTAATGATGCATTCAGAAGACTTAGGTTTGGTTTTGGTTTTGTTAAAAAGAAAACTTGTCTGTCAATTTTATAGAAAACTTGAACTGTTTTCCTCAGTAAGTAAAGAAAAACATTCCAAGCCAGTGAAGAATGTGTGATTTAATTATATAGAATAGAACCAACATTGGTTTAGAAACTGGGCTTCCAGGTTTCTATAAGGTGAGATTTTCTAAGGGTTAATTCTGGGAACATTTGGGACAGTCTTACACCCTGTTACCAACCAGTAATCCCTGTTTTGAAACTGCATCTCCCATAATCTCCAAAGTCAATTGAGAGAAGTAGCTTAATGTATCTGGAGGGTGCCCAGTTGGGGAAGACTGGGCTACAAAATAATAGCAGCCTGCAGTGTGCAGAGAAGTACTGAAGTGTGGAAAGGTGAAGATTTATCACTGGGATGTCTGGAGGGCCTGTGGTGTTGTGTCCTTGCCAACCTGCACATATTTGCAGAAAGAAGACTGTGAGTGAGGAGTCTGTTCCTTTTCATTACAATTTATAAAAGGGGTGGACAAAGTGCGGACTGCATGCAGCTCCCGCAGGTCTTTTTTTTTTTTTTTTTTGCACCCAAATGCCCTCTGGGGGCATGGGGGCATTTTAGGCTCAGGAATGGCCTTTTTTAAAACCAGAAGTAAAGCAGAATGGACTTCCAGTCACTTGCTGTTTTGAAAAAAGGCCTCTACTCGGTCTAAAAACATGGTGAAAACAGCCCCCCGCCACAACCTCTAGACAGTTTTGGAGGAGTGTGAGTTGTTTGTGTGAGTTGGGAGTATGTGATGAAGGAGATAATAAGGTCCCCCTATAAGTGCTCAGCCCTGATTTAACATAACGGCAACCATCTATTTGGACAGTTTGCCTGACATTTGGGTCCAACAGGATGACATTGACATTTTTCCTTTGTAACAAAGTAAGATCGCATGAAAAATCTTACCACATTTGATGACCCCAAGCTTCCAGCCACTGAAAAAAGTGAATTACACAGTTTGCTGTTGCAGCTCATCAGTTAAACTTTTTTTCTTGTTTAAAGTACACAGCTAACAGTCAAAGCAAAATCTAGATAGACACCAACCAAATATATGTAGTCATCAACCATTAGGAAAAACAGGATAATATATCATTAAATACCAAAGCCAGAATCATCCAGGCCATAGTATTTCTGATTTCTTTGTATGGCTGTGAAAGCTGTACAGCGAAGAAAGCTGACAGGAAGAAAACCAACTCATTTGAAATATGGTGCTGGAGAAGAGTTCTATGGATACTGTAGACTGGTAGAAAAGAGATGAAGGAGTCGTAGCACAAATTAAGGCTGAACTCATGCTAGAAGCAAAGATGACTAAACTAAAGCTGCAATATCAGCCATAAACCTGTACGGGAAATACACATGCTGCCCCTCGCCCAGTCCTTACTTATCAAGTAGCATCTGCTACAGGCACTGAGAGCCTGTTCCCCTGTCACGTGGGAAACAGCTGACTGCTGCTTTCACCTCCTCCTATGAGCAATCTCTGTTGCAAAAGGCAGAAGCAGGCACCCTGTTGCAATTCCCCCTCGCACCACAGATCACTCATGCAATGGGGAGTGGGAATGTCAGCTGCTTCCTGATCAACAGGGGAACAGATCTCCATGGATTGCAGTGGCTATTTATGTAGGGATTTGGGGGACTTTTGACAGTACCTATGTGGCCCTTAAAGTAGGGGCTACCTAGGGATCATGAATATGTAAGTCATGAGTGCGTAACTCTAGGTTACACATTCATAACTGCCATAGAGGAGGATTCTGGCCAGTATGAGATGACGTGTCTCACCAGAAAAGATGATAATGCTGGGAAAAGTGGGAGGCAGTAGGAAAAGAGGATGACCATGTTACAGGTGGATTGATTAAATCGAGGAAACCACAGCCCCAAGTTTCCAAGACGTGAGCAGGGCACTTGATGACACAGGATCTTGGAGACCTCTCATTCATAGGATTGCCATAAGTTGAAGGCTACTTCGACTACATTTTTTGTAGGACTGCTTCTAATGAGGGTGCTGTTGCACTCATGCCCTGCTGATAGGCTTCCCTTAGACAATATGTTGGCTGCTATGTGAACTGAATGTTGGGCTAGAGAAGCCTTAGGAAAGTGGGAGACCTAATATGTTGTGTATACAGAAGTTGCCTTTAAAGCATATTTCAGTTTGGGAGTTCATCAATTTGATATTCTGATGCAGGAAAGCAAACCAGGATGGCACTAGGCAAGGCTCAGTTCTCTGGCAGTCCTGTTGGACACTAAGGCTGACTTCATTCTTCACAAATTTACTCTTCTTGTCTTTTCTGTGACCATTTTCAATCCTATTTTATGCTTGCCCAACTAGAGTTGCATAAGTTGAAGGCTTTATATGGGAATATACAGGATTAATATTTTCCCATTGTTTCTTGGGCTATTGAAATGGGCAGAAGGGATCTCTGTCCAGCTTCATGGATGTGCTGTTGATAACAGGCATAGTAGAGTTGATGTGCACTGTAGAATAGAATTAATCTTAAGTAATGTATTTCTCTGGTGATTCAGATGAATGTGGTTCAAAGAATTGTCATGGTTCTCCAGAGAGTGCCTTTTTGTGTGCTTTTTTCCAGGCTTTTGTGAATTGGGAATAATTTACCAAGAGCTCAACAGTCAAACTGAGATCAGGATTTGGCTCATAGCTGCTTTTTTCAGACAGCTGTATTGTAATCGTTCTTGGAAGCACTGTCCTCTTTCTCCGTTGTATCTTTCCTTACTGCCGCTGACTCAGTTTGTTTTTCAGTGTTTCCAAGTAGAAATGTTAATAGGGAGAAACCATGTCACCTAAATTCCAATAATGCCTCAGTTCTCCTGGCTCTAAAACCAAATTCTAAAAGCTTTTATTGGAATTTTTCCTTGCTCAAATTAGAACTTGCTTCCAACCACCCAGAACCATGGATGACTAAACAAGAGAGTGTTTTTCATGTATCTGTAAACGGAGTTATTGGTTTGTATCGTGGCAGCATGTAGAACAAAATGATTTTCCTCTTCTGCTGATCGGCAAATTTTAAAAGGATTGTTGTTTTTTTAGAAGCACACCTCCCATCTCCTTTTGATTGTTGTGTCAATAAGCTTGATGTCTTGACCTAAATCCAGTTGCAGGTTCTATCTACAGTAGACTTAAATAGTTTTACATAATTGTTAACATTAAGTAACTAATTCAGTGGGTCTCCTCTGGGATTAGCTAATGATTTAGTCAATTGGCTTTATAGTACATGTCAAACTAACTGTTTCATTTATGCTTAATCCTGAACTATGGTTTAGTACTGAATACATGATTTGTGTGCTCCTCCTCCCCCTGCCCCAGTACCTATGGAGATCAAAAGTTTTTGCTTCTTTTTTAAACTAAGCTTAGTTTATTATCATATCTGAACCTGGACAAACTGTGGTTAATCTTGATTATCATTTAGGACAGGATGTGGAAAGTCCAGTTCAAAGACCAAATACAGTTCCAGGACCCTGTAAAATGTTCTGGCTCCCAGATACTCCTTGAGCAGTATTGGGAGCAATTTCACCATGTTTTTTGCCTCCTGAACTATAATTTATGGCTCAGGAAAGGCCATTTTGTAACAAAAAAGGATCAAGGATGTGCCCAGCCCTGACAGTGCAATCCCTTAACTCCTAATAATTGCCAGTATCTTATTTTAGAGAGCTTGGAACTATGGTTTATGATCCCGACTTGTTTTCCTAAACTACATTTGAGACTAACCTTAGTTTCAGGTTTAAATAAACCATAGTCAATTGGAAATAGAAAACAGAAGCCTGAGATTCATGCACCTAACTCTACAGCATGGCTTAGTGTTATCTTAGAGCCAGATTGTTGCATGGACTAAGTGTTTCAACTATGTTAACTACTTTGACCCACCCTCAATCTACATCTGAGATATTTTCTCTTTTCCAGAGGAAACACATTATAAAACAATCAGTCTGAAATTGGCTAATTAATTAATTAAATTTACATTCTTAATGACTCCCAGGAGGGACACTCAATGTGGCTCACACCTTGATTAAAACAAGCAGAAAAATAAAATTGTTATAAATAGAAACAAACCTATCTAGCAAAGACTGCATTTCTTTTCACTGCTTCTCTGTCTTGTCTGGATTAAGCTTCAGTTTATTCATCCTCATCTGATTCTTTAGATAGCAATAAATGTAAAGTACTCAAGCTGTTTCTGTTCAGTAAAATAGAAAATTAAAACCTTTTCTTTCTTTCTTTCTTTCTTTCTTTCTTTCTTTCTTTCTTTCTTTCTTTCTTTCTTTTGGCATCAGGAGCCTACTTAGCAGTTTCACTGACTTTTGAAACAGACTAAAAGAAGTATATGCCTCTTGAAATTTTAATGCTAAACAAAAACCACATTCATTTTCAGAACCCTGTCCCCTAATGTCAAATGCTCTCTCTGTTATATAAGTGCCGACAGTTAAATGAAATTCAACTTTAATTTTTGGCAGACCAGGAGTAAAATCCAAATAAATGATTCTGAACTCAAACAGTTAGCTTCTTCTACCAAGACTAAGAACAAGAAGAGTCACAGCATTTTCCAAAATGGCATGCATAAGTCTCAGAAGAATGGAAACTTCCATGTTATACATAGAACACTTTCAGTTCTTTCCTAAATTTACTTTGATGTCCAATATGAGTAATACAGAATGTTAGTTAGACTATCAAGTCTTCTATTTCTTTGAAAGTGAAGCCAGCTGAGCTGTTAGCTATGGAGAAAGCACGTTGCCTCCCACAGAGATTATCTTAGTTTGAAATAATTGGAGTGCTTTAAGCTTGTGATGAAGAATAGGTATTTCACTTATTAATTAATTTTAAAACATTTATAACCATTTTTTCTTCTAGGGAGATCAAGATGATACAGTAAAAAACCCATGAATGTAATGATTTAAATATCCTTCCAGCTTAAAAGCAAACACATTAAAATGAAAGCAGCAACAGAGAATAAAATTGCAACAGCATTTAAGAAAGAGCCAAGCTGTGCAGGCAGTAGTATAGGGCTACAGACACTCTTCCATACTAGAATCAGAAACAGCTGAAACACTGTAATCTACTTCAATGTTTGTATGAATCAGCTAAGATAATAGACTGAAAAGCAGGAGTTCAGTGCCAACGCAACATCTGACATTTTTACTCATGGTTAAGTGGTCTTGGGCGTATGCTTTCTCTTCTCCCCTTCTCCAACATGAATTCCCCTTTGTCTTTCCCTGTTAGGTGTAACAAGTCTGTTGTTACATCTGTTGTAGTTGTTTGCCTTCAAGTCCTTTCTGACTTATGGCGACCCTACAGTGAACTTGTCACAGGATTTTCTGGGGCTGAGAGCATGTGCTGCACCCAAGGTCACCCAGTAGGTTTCCATGGCCAAGCAGGGAATCGAACCCTGGTCTCTAAGGTCGTAGTCCAAAAATTCTGGTTTGCAAACCAACTTCAGACAATCACTATGCTAAACATGCAAGCAGCAGCAATTTGTGATTAGGGCATGTGAACAAAGGCCCAAGGCTCATATTTCCATTTCCCCATTAGCCTGGACAGTTCCATCATCTTTGTGATGGAACGAACACCAGCTGCTCCACTAGAATTATTAATCTTGCTCTTAATCTCATGAGTCAAGATCAGATTAATTTTTGTACATGGCTAGCTATAAATGAGATGTACCTGCTGAGTCCTTGGTTTTTAGATGTGTTCTGTGCACACATGTAAACACACTCCTTTCTTCCTCTTTCTCTTAGCAGTAGGTATACAGGTAGTGTATCCTGGAAGATGCTCTTCCTCAGTGTCCCATTTGGCAATGTTCCCTGGTACCCAGGATTTTATATGATGAAGAACAGAGCATGTAAAAGCACTTGTTCTCTCACTTTTCTTTCCTCAAGGCCAGAATATGGGAAAGCAGTGTAGTGGAGGCACAGACCCTCTGCCTTCAACCTTTGTTTTCTATACTAGAAGAGTGTTGATGGAAGAGGCAGAAAGACTAATAAAATGTTCATTTCTTTCATTTTCTAGCTTGCCTGTTCTCTTGACTCAGTTTGCCCTTTGCTGTGCACTGTGGGTTGTTGCTGGAACAGAAAAATACGGCTCCAAAGGTGTGATCTATGTCACTGCGTAGATCCTCTACTGAGCACCCAAACTGTGTTTTGCGGACATGATCATGAAGTTAATTTTTCCCAGTTTCTCATTTTGCAGTGGGTTGCTGCAATGGGCTCACTTTCCCTTTTTTGCGAAAACATATGCTCTTTTGGGTTGCAGTGCAGAGGTCTTTTGAAAGAAAGGAAGATGTGCAGAAAACTAGACTTGGTTAGCTCTGTCTATGGTGACCTTTTGGTTCTGCCTACAATGAGTTCTTGGCTCTTCTTATGATGACCCTGCCTTCTGTGAGCACCAGCTACTCTGGCAGGCAGTCTTGAAAAGGAAAGGGAGACGCCCATCATCCTTTTATAATGTCTAAATCACAGTTAAAACATTATTAGCACTGTGTCTACAAAGGACATTCTGTAAAACTCTGAAGCGCTAAGGAAATGGCAAGATGTCCATATCTGTGTTAGAACAGCAGTATAAGTATTGAGATATCATCACAATTAATATTATGTATGTAGCCTGACACAAAAGCTTGCATTGTGAAATTGGACAAAACAGACCTTTCCCCTTTCTGTCTCCAGAAAGGAAAGACTGAAGGCTCTAATTATATTGTTTCCTAGTTCCTAGTTTTCTGCCTGAGTTTTTCGTCATTATTATTTGAGAATTTAAAAAAAAAACACTTCAGAAAATGAAATTAATTGATAATAAGGATATATGTTCATAGGCATATTTCTATACAGTCTGAATGTGCTCTGAGATAAGTAACATTTCTTTGGTGCCCTCATCTCTCTTTTTAATACTCTTAATTTAGTTTTTATAGATGTGTGTTTCTCTCCTAGGTTCACATTCAAATTAACTGAGGACAAGAAACAAACTACATTGTTATATATATTTATGGCTTTGGATTTCTCATTGCAGAGCTGAAAACAAAGTTTGGTCCCCTAATATTTTAGAAGATGGAAAAGCACAAGCTTACCGGGTCAACGTAGAACCAGAAGCCCAGGTGCGTACCATTCCTATCCTATACTGTTTTTGCTATTGTATAAGATAAGAATGTAAAGTCACCTCATTGCAGAACGTAAAATTTCAGTAAACTGAAAAAGATAGGCTACACAATGCCAGATTCTGAAAAACAGCTATCTTTACTAAGTTTATAGTACTTTTCAATGTACAAAGTGCTTTATCACTGTAATTTGTCTGTAATTGTCTGTAATTTGATTTATCAAAGTTCCACTGATTCAGTGCTTTACTTTAACTGAGACTAGCAGCTGGGGTTAGGTCTTTATCTTCACTATAGCACTGTGATATAGACATATTGCAGCTTTAGTTATTTATTTTTTGAAGAGCTTCTAGAAAACTTCATAGTCAAGTGAAGATTTGAATTCTGGCCCTTTTCAGAATTATATATCCACTGCAGTCAGTTCCAAGCAATCCACTGCAATCAGTTCCAAGCTCTCTCATAATTATGAGGCACAGGGATCACAGTTTCACTCTTCAGAAGGCATGGAGGTGACTTTGGAGAGTTTTATGGATGGAAGTGTGTCTGCTAGTTCCTAGAGGAAGAAGAGATGTGTGGTGATGAGAGGTGATTCCATGTTGATAGGAATAGAAGCAGTAGTATGTAGGCTTGATAAGATGTCTCAAGAGGTGTACTGTCTCCCAGAGGAAATATTCATGATTTAACAGAGAGGTTGACAAGGTTAATCAAGCTCATTGACCATGATCATTTACTTCTCATCCATGTTAGAAAAAATGATATGACATAGTTTTCAGCATCCTGCAAGGGACTATGACAATTTGGATAGGAAGCTGAAGGACCTTGGAGCACAAGTTGTTTTTTCATTGCTTCTTCCAGTTGAACCCCAGAGAGAAAGCAATACCAAAAGTGAACAACTAGGTTCACAGATGGTGCCATCAGGAAACATTTGGCTTCTGGGACCATATCTGAGCCTTCATAAAGGACTTCTGGTGAGAGATGGGTTGTGCCACACAGCAGTTTGTAAGAACATGTTTGCTAGGAGTCTCACAAACCTGATCATGAGGGCTTTAACCTGAGTTAAATTGGGGAAGAAGGTAGAATTCCAGAAGGCAGGGGATGCCAAGTACTGGCAACAATTGCCTCAATCATACAGAAGAAACTGGGCCTAGAATACACAACTCAACAGTGCAGAGGGGTGGAAAACATACAGCCACCTGGAAGGAATGACCTATGGTCTCAGATGTCTTCACACTAAGGCACAGAACATGGAAAATAAGATGAACTTGAACTCTTAACGTACAAAGGCAGTTATGATTAAGTAGGCATCACTGAAACTTGGTGGGATGAGTCTCATGATTGAAATATAGTAATGGAGGGAAATCCTATTCCAAAGAAATAAACTAAAGAGTTGACTCATCATACAAAAAAGGGAGCTTGTGAGCATGCCTTTTTCCCTGTCTTGTTCTGTCACTCTCCCTACCTGGAGAGCGGTAAGCCTGAATAGGAGAAGATATGCATGGATTCTTTTCATGCAACTGGGAACCAAAAGTATCAGGGTCCCCAGCCATGTAGAGAGTGTTGTCATGTACAGGAGTCTCTCTTATTCAGACCCATTGCTCTCCATATGAGGAAAGCAATTGAAGCAGAGGTGGAGATGCATGAGGCTAGTGTGCCCCTCTGTGTTTATGTTGATTTAACCTTCTTACATAATGAGCAAATAAAGCTATAATGCCAGTTCAGTGCTGTAATGAACAATTACTTCAGTATGGAGATGTAAATTCATTTGAAGTAGCTAAGTGTTCTTGTTTACCTGTTTTGCACTGTGGCCACCCCACCACTTCATTTATTGTATTTCCACTGGTTGTTTTCCTTTTGGATAAAAGCAAATAAGCACTTAGCAGTTCTGCAATTCTCCATTTTTTCCACACAATGGACCTACTGCTTCTCAGTTCTTCTTCCTACTCCAAACATAGCCATTCCCACCCCAATTTTATTATTTTAACCTTTTTTTTCTAAACCTGAGTTTATTATTATAGTCCAAACATTAATGATGTGAATGGTCGTGTTATTAATTATGTAGTATCTATTTTAAGGTCACTGTCTCCAAAGATTTCTGAGGTCTTTCCAGTTTGTTTAGGAAGAGCTACCATTGTACCATGTCTAAAAGACTGAGCTGAGAAGCACAAAGTGTCTTGCTTCTGCCATTGACTGAGATAAGCTACTTACAACCTCAGTCACCCCACCCTTTTACCTTACAGTGTTGGTAACTTACATAATTCCAGCTTTCTGAAGCACTATGTAAATACTGCTGTTATTATTAGTTTTCCTACCAGTTTTATATGCTCACTTAAAATAAAACTGTGCCCATGCCAAAGCCTTATCTTTATAGTATAAATAATGCCACATGCCACTAAAAAAAGAATTTGTTAGTATAAATTCCCCTATGCTTTGTCTCATATAGAATTTTAGTCAAAATACAACCATATGGTGTTAATGAAAGAATGGGATGTTTGCTTTCTTGTCTGCTTGCATACTGCCGGATTTGACAGCTTGCTGGCACAGCAGATATTGGAAACTCATGTTTCAGACTGTGAGGTCAGACTCTGCTCTGTTAATTGACAGTAGTTGCACATTCCTGATTATTAGGGAAGAGAAAGAAAAAAAAGATTGGTGCAAAATGGGCACTGGCGACTTCCTGAAAATTCACAAGGCAGAAACTCAAAACAGTCTGATGGTACACTGCCAAACATTTCACAGTAAATATATTGGTTCTTTTCAAGTCCTAGAATAATAGTGAACAGAGCATTTTGAGTTTTTGTTTTGAGGAATTCAGTCTTAGGGTTTCTGTGGTCAAAGGTCCATGATCATACATGGAGCAGGCTCTTGATTACAGCTTTAGCAGGAAGCTCCTAGAGCCCCCTAAACAATGCCTGGAGCCTAGATCTATTTCCATAAAGCCCGCATCACTTTGAGACTGGAATAATAGCCGTGCCACCCACATAAAACATAAATGTAGAGTCTTTCATTTGCCTGTTTGAAGTTGTACATGACAGTAATTATACTATTAGTGTCATTCAATAGTCTAACATGACATTTAGCTGTGCTTCTTTCCTATCTCACAGAATTCCCTTAATGGAAGCACAAAAAAACCCCATAAATTATTTTAATCCATATTTAGCATAACATAGAGAAGAAATCATTTTTAATTTTGAAATAACACATTTCATAATGTTTTCAAGTCTGATATTCTTAAAGTAGAAGCTAAGAAATTAAGAGTTGTAAAGGTGCTGTGATGTTCTTTGGGAGATGTGGCAAAATTGTTTTAAAAACAAATTCCTGCTTCACGTATGAAGACCTAGCAAGTCCAATTATCTCTGAATTTCCTATGAAAACAAGCACTTAAAATGCTACATCAAGAGGCTTATTTACTTTAACATCTGTTTCACTCTGCTTTGCTGAATCTAATTGGTTCCATATGCGGTAAACATATTTTTAAAAGCAAGGCTTTACATATGCCATCAGTTTTAAAGCACTCCTCATAGGACCATGAAAGTTGACCACATGGAAACTTGGTGGGCACATGAAATTGTTGATTTCTTTCAGTACATCATGATGAGCCTGTTCTGTGAAAGAAACATACACATAGGATAACACGTGCAGTGTCTGTCCATGTTGCCGAAAAATCATCCTAAATACAGACAAGAAGTGGTAGTATGCTAGACCTAGTCTCCTGTGCATGATGATAGTTGCACACTGGCAGTCTGTCACGGACATGCTGATGATAGAAAACTCAAGCGGTTGTCATGTGGCCATATGTCTCTGTGAATGGGCTGTTACTCAGGATTGCCTCTTTTGGCCCCTAACTTAAGAACTTATTCCAGGGATAGTCAGGGCTTTTGTGATTCCATTAATTTGAGGTAGGGTTCAGTTATCAGTGAGCATTGATGTGGAAATGCAGAGCCTTCCTGCAGGCACCTTACATGGAAAAAGATATTTGCATAGAGAGCCATTCAGCTCCCAGCTAACTTGACCGTTGGCTGTGCTAGCTAGCCTGCTGGGATTTGCAGTTTGACAACATCTGGAAAGCTAAGTTATTCTCTCCCTGCCTTGCAGGACATGTAACAGTTGATCATAAACTATTTGTTGAGCACAGCATTCATTGGTGCCAGGTTCAGACTCTGATGAGTACTAGTATAAAGAGCAAAGCTTTTTCTGATGAACTTGTCTCTTCTGTTCAACTTTCATATGTCAAGAGATTGTGGCACTATCCCATAGAGAAATTGGGATAGCCTAGTCAATTAAATATATGGATAAATAGTCAGCCTTTCATAAAACTGCATAACCAGAAGCTGCCATGCACTGAATAAGTGATTTCTAAGAAGTCACATGTGTCATACTAAATGACCTACTTAGGTCACTGTCTTTGACAATATCAGGATCTTTCTTCTGCAATATTTGTAGCAGCAGAATGTGTAGAAAATGCCTGTGAATTTCGGAAAAAGAATTGAAATGGCCAGGATGGTAGTAATTCTTTTAACTATTGTGACATTTGCACGTACAATTTGAAATAAGAATTTAAAAGTACTACAGTCATGTAAAATTCAAGAAGGTTATAGTTTTGCTATGCTTTGCTTTACCTATGTGGTTAAAGCTCTAAACACAGATGATCATAACCTTAGTTAATGCTTTTTCTTTTCTTTTCTTTTCTTTTCTTTTCTTTTCTTTTCTTTTCTTTTCTTTTCTTTTCTATGTAGTCATTTCCTGTGGGTAAATCACTCTGCAGTCATTTCTTACCATTTTAATATAGTTCCATTTGCAACCAAGCAACCAGTGCTGTGGGTAAATAATCCTGATCACAATATAATACTTTGCTTCCCGTTGAGGAAAAATGAATCGTCAATGTGAAATAAAGAGTTGCTCTTTATGTGCCATGAATCATTTGGAGAATACAGTAAGCGTGGAAACCTGTATAGTCATAATGTGTGTGTCTGTGCCTATCAACATAAGGTGACCCCATACAGAAGGATAATTTGTCCAGAGTTCCAGATGAGAAAAACTGTTCCCATGGCAGGCTGTATAGGCATGGCCATCAAAATACTGGTTATGCACCTCTATAATATTAAAAATCCAGCACCTTTGGGTTGCCACATGTACATAGCTGCAGAGTTAGAGGTGGATTTCTCATAGGTGTTAAGGCATAAACACAAAATCATGACTCCTGCAACCTGTAGTCAGTTAGGACTTTGAGTAAAACACTACATACTGTACCTCACAGAGGCAGGAAAATTCAGAAGGATGTTCAGTGTAAATGGAGATGGTTTGTTTTTGAAACAAGACAAATAAGAAAGTGATGATTTTACTTGCATCTTTACGTAATAGGATAAGATTGCCAGAAACACTTTACAGGGTCCTTGCACTACAATATGAAAACATTGCCTTTTCATTCACTAGATAAATATTAAGAGTTGCTAGGATTCTGAATTGAGACTTGCGCTCTGAATGACACTTATTAGGCATTTGTGGCATTTCATGCAATCACAGTAAAAAAAAAAGGCAGAAAAAATATTAAAACAACTTCCCTTTTAGTAAGAGATGAGAGTGTCGATTTCAGTAAATTGATCCTTTATTCAGATTCATTTAACATGGGTACTGCATTTATTGTATGCTAAGAAGTACTCATCCATGGATGAAGCTTTCAGCCTGGGCTGCTTAGGTTTGCCTCTGAATCCTTTTATGTCAGCAAGGATGAGGATCCAGATGGAGAGTGAAAAGAGCACAGAATGCAACATTTAAATATCTAGCCTACTGGGTGTAGGTAAAATGGCACAGTGTTGTACCAAAATGGAATAGCAAAGGTCTTACAAAGCTGAATATTAAATATCTAGATTTAAACAGTTGAGAAAAGATAGTACAAATAGATATCAGGAGCTACAGCTCTGAAAGCTAAATCTGGATCCCAAAGAAATACCAGTTGTCAAGGAAGAGGTGATAAAATGAGAGAACATTGCCTGTCAAAACAGAACTTGCTGACAATCCATTTTAGGAAGGGAACGAGGGACCGGTTGACCACTAGTCTTCATCTCCACCTAAAACTGTTCTCTCATGAAATCAGTCCCAGCCAAACAAATATGAACTGTTGCCACTGTTTCAAGGCAGTAACAAGTTTCTGAAGCTTCCTGGTGACTGCTCCCAAGATGAAAAGCTCCTTTAGCAAATAGATGTTGAAAGTACAGCTGGGAAACAGCTACTGTCTTGTTTTTGCTATTTGTCTTCAGTATGACTTGGCATGTCATGTTCCTGGAAAGGATAGCCAGACAACATTCAGGACAGTGCTTGCAAGACACACAATATTTGGCAGGACACAATGCATTTGGAAACTAATATACAACTGCAGATTTGCTGGCTTCCATAATGTTAATCTGACATTGCCATCTTCTGCTTAGGACATAAGAGATGCCTGTAAGGGGGTAATCTAATGCTGTAGTTACTGGGGAAGTAACAGCCCTATGGTTATATATGAAAATAATTTTCATGTCTGATGCCACTAAATGCTGGTCTTTTCAAAAGTGTTTTAAACACCAGCTCCTTTCAATAAACCTGTTCTAATACTCTCAGTATTATGTTCAATATATTCAGTAAAATGATTGCTTCCTCCCATCTCAGCATGCTACAGTTAGCTTAGAAAACCTTCAGTTAATAAGCCAGGATCTTAAGTCACCATTTAAAGTTGTTTAAAGCTGGCTTGTTCTGGTAATCAAAGTTTTCAGTTCACATATAACAGAAAACTGTTTAATTTGGGTATTTTCTGGACTAACTGTAGCATGACAAGACTTAACTCTTTGTTTGTACAATTATTTATGAATCATATTTCAACACAAAAAGGGCTTGCAATTTGAATAGGTAGCTTGCAATTTGAATACTTGAACATAAAAGTTTTAAAACAATATCTTAATAAACTAATTATGAACAAGAGAAAAAGGCAAGTTTGGGAGTCAGAGAAATATTACTAACATTTTAATGCATTAACATTAAAAGTCACTTAAAATACAAAAACAGAAACATTTTAATGGCTAACCTAAAACTAAATGAAGTTTAAGTCGGTCCAACCTCTCACTAAAGACAGTTCCACCATTTGCGCACCACTCCAGAAAAGGCCCTACACTGTGATTCCACCAACCAAGTCTATCTTAATAATGCAATGTACAGTAGAGTCTCTAACACAAATTTTAAATTACAGGCAAGTTCATTGGAGAAAAAAAATTATATCTCAGATATCCTGGAACTAAACTATTTAGATAAGAATCAACATGTTTTCTTTCAAGCAGAAAAAAAATCAGAAGCCAGTGTAGCTGGTATATGACTGTTGTAATATACTCGGCAAAGCATATTAATATACCAGAGGGCAAAGCATTCACCACAATTTTGCACTAATTGTGGTTTTCCAGCGTACATCCAAATCAGCCCAGTACAATGCTTGCAAAAATGTATTTTACTGGCTTAAGCCACCAAATCCACTAAACATTATAGTCACACAAGCCCCACTGAACTGAATGGTAGTTGGGCAAGAATACTATTTGGTAGACAGTATCATAAATTAGAAGGTAATACTTGGTGAGATGATACAGAATTTACATACTAAAGTTACAAGAGGCATAGGCTGGGTGTTAACAGAGAGTTATTGTTTAAACACAGAAGAATGGCTTTTCTTCTTTCTAGACCAGCGGTTCTCAACCTGTGGGTCGTGACCCCTTTGGGGGTCAAATGACCATTTCACAGGGGTCGCCGCTCCTCTATCCCGCCCCGCCCCGTTTTGAAAGAAGGCGGCCTCACAGCCAATGGGAGCGCTGTTTCTGAGACCCTGCGCTGGAAGGAGGGGAGAGGAGGCGTGCTGGGTGTTTCCCCATCTTTCCCTGCCAGGTGGGAGGGCGGAGGTGGCGAGAGGAGACCCCGTGCTGGCAGGAGGTGAGAGGAGGCGTGCAGGGTGCACGTGGGCACGTTTCCCCGTCTTTCCCTGCCGGGCGGGGGGGTGGAGATGGCGAGAGGAGACCCCACGCTTGCAGGAGGGGAAAGGAGGCGTGCTGGACACATGTGGGGACGTTTCGCCGTCTTTCCCTGCTGGGCGGGGCAGCAGAGGTGGCAAGAGGAGACCCCGCGCTGGCAGGAGGTGAGAGGAGGTGTGCTGGGCATGTGTGGGGACGTTTTGCAATCTTTCCCTGCTGGGTGGGGGGGCGGAGGTGGGGAGACCGAGAGGGGCTCGCGGGTGTAGCATGGTCAAGGGGCTACAGCGGGTTTCTCACCCCACTCCCGAGCCCTCAGAGAGATGAAAGGAGGAAGGAAGGGGCGCCCGTGCGCCGTGGGAGTGAGAGCGTCTGAGCAGCTGCGCTCCTTTTAAGGGAGGGAAGGAGGGTGGGAGTGAAACAAAACGCGTCTGCTTATGTCGCTGCCATCTTTCCTCTCTCTCTGTCCTTTCCTCCCTGCGCCTTGTGTAAAATGTGGGCTGTTTTGGTGTTGCCTTTGGAGTAACTGGCTTTTTGAACTGTGGAAACCTAACATTCAGAACTAGAACTACTGACTTAATTCTGGCATTGATGGACGCTTTCTGTGCTTAAAAAAGGGGGGAGGGTTACCAGTTTTTAGGCATTAGAAGTCTATCCAGAGCAGTGGTTTAGGGCAGTGTTTCCAGTCTATTCAGTGTTGGAAATAACTAACTAACTAACTAAATAAATAAATGATAATAAATAAATAAATAAATAAATAACGAAAATAATTTTATGGTTGGGGGTCACCACAACATGAGGAACTGTATTAAGGGGTCGCGGCATTAGGAAGGTTGAGAACCACTGTTCTAGACTGGTCTTGCACTAGAGATGTGAGAGGGATTTGTCTAAACAAATAACAAGGTGCTGGATAAAGAAAAAAACAGGAAAAAAAACCCTTTGTTATTAGTACTGCAAGACAAATGTTGGCTCCTTAGTTTTCTTTTTAAAAGGAACCTGCGAAAAGAAGAAAATACTGTACTATGCATCCTGTCGACTTCATGAAAAAAAAAAGAATGTATATAGTAATACCTTCATAGAAGGTTGGGAAAGAAAGGCTTTAAAAAAAACTTTTTAAAAAAGCCATCACCCGGTTTTAGAGCGGCGCTGGGGGAACGCGTGTACACTTGACCCTCGACGCCGGAGCAGCCAAAGAAGGAGCCGCAGGAAGGATGGACTCTCAAGACTGTCCCTGTGCCAGTGGTGGTGCTTGCATCTGTGGAAACAACTGCCAGTGCAAGAACTGCAAATGCAAGTCATGCAAAAAGAGCTGCTGCTCCTGTTGTCCGGCGGGCTGCACCAAATGCGCTCAGGGCTGCATCTGCAAGGGACCACCTTCCACCAAATGCAGCTGCTGCAAGTGAGCCGCCACCTGCTCCTCTTGCAGCCGTGATCTGTACATTTGCCTGCAAGAATGTAGCCCTAGCCTCTGTTTATACGTTTGCCTGTTGTGTTTTCCAGCCTTTAGATACATGTGGAAATAAGCTATGTGGAAAAGTTAATAAAGCTATATATGTGTGTGTATATAAGTAATAAAAATTACTTACTAAAAAAAAAAAGCCATCACCCGGTTTTAGCCGTTCCATTATACACTTCTAGAACTGTAACTGTAACTACAAGAGATCTTACAATATAGTAGAACTTGAAATACCTTCATTATAGAGGCCTTTTGGGGGAAAAAGAATCACAGCTGAAACTATACCTTTTGCAAGACCAAACAGTTGTTTGAAAGCATTGCATGCCTTTGACCTAAATTCACATTTCTTTAGAATGAGGAGTCCCCACCAAAAGTGAACCTAAATGTTCACTGTGGACTATCTTTTAGTTGTTTCAAAACATGCCAAGTTCTATTCTTCAAACATCCAAGATGCCAACAGCTAGACATGAGAGAACTTGTTCCATTTTATTGTATTTTAACATTTGCTATGAATGTGCACATCTAAAGAACTTTTTTCTTTCAAACTCCAAACAAGTAGAATGCTTTCAGAAATTAATGAGTACCTTGTTTGGCAAAAAGTGCTTCTGTAACAAACATTCCTTTTCTGACATCTGTATCCAAGTTCACCCATACACTGCTATTTAAATGTAATCATTTAAAGGAAGTACTATCTGGTTAAATCCCACAACTCATCACAGAAACTTGCTTGTATGCTTAAAATTACCCAAGCTGCTCCATAAACATGGCTTATCAACGTTATCTTCACATAGTTGCTTTTTAAGTGACCACCCCTGCCATTGCTTACTGACAAGATTACACCATCATTTAGACATAATTTGAAATGATAATTTTCTATTAAAAAACTGCAGTGTATTTAAGGCATCACTTTGGTTTTAAACTAACTACAGTTCTGCATGATATCCAGCCTCAGAGAACTGGAGTTAGTTTCAATTATGTTTAGGGAAAACAAGTTAGGATCAAAGTATGACTTCTATTGCTGGTTTGTCCTGACTGTAAATATAAACCAGCTACAGTTTCTGTAGTACAGAAGCCACAAGGGACTGCAGCTACTTTAAAAACCAGAAGTTGATGGTTCCACTTTGCCTCTAGAACATAAAATAGGATAGGAGAAGCAGCATTCCTTTCTGCAGCTTCCTGTGGCTCATTCATATGATATGAAGCCAGGATCAAAGCATTACAATGGATAGAATCTTATAAAAATTCAGCCACAGAATGTTCTTGTAGACAGCATGCAGACATTAAGACAGTTTACAAAAATATTAGCAGCTTTGTTAAAGATAAATATTATTAAAGATAAAGATAAAGCATTGTTAAAGATAAAAAGTAATTTAGCCCAGCTTTACCAGTTGTAGTAATGATTCAAGTAGTAAAGACCACCTTTGATTCCTTGGGGAATTTAAAAACCTAGTATCAGCTTTGTTTTCTGGGTTACTTTTTAAAAGGAGTGTATAGATGTTCCTCTCAAGTACAATGGCTAAGAGGTATTTAGAAATGCTTCATAGATGTAAAGGGAGCTCCTGTTTATAACAATTTTTCTATCAGGAAGTGCATTCAGTATGTGGTTGATTTATCACATGCATACTTTATGTCAGGATGTTCCATACTGGGTGCCACTTAATGCTAGGACCACTGCACAGTTATTTGCAAATTCACAGTTACTAGAAGTGTGTGATGCTGTCACTTTAGACAGACAGTTGTGTGGCATATTATGGTCTGATAAAGCTCAGTCCCTGCTGAATTCCAGCTTCATCTGCAACAATGTACAATACATTTGTCACAGTCCAAGTCAGCTTATGCCATACCATCAAGCACATTCCACTATATTTATTCATGATGAATTCAATGCATAGCAGCAGAGTGATGTGATTAATCTGGCAGAAACTACCATGGATGAATTCAGCATGGGCTCAGCTGTTCCCATGACCATCACATACTGAAGGTAATTAATTACCAGAACAGGCAGCATCATATTTTTTTCTACAATAAATTGTGACACAAGCAAGACAGGGCATGATAAAATTCTTATTTACATAAAGACCCGCAGCTTTTAAAACTAAAATTGAGATCAGCTAGTTTCACTATCCGTTCATATTTTGATGTATCTTGACCACACAGGCAGTCTTTGCAAAGAGCAGTCCCACAGTATTGCTTTCTCTCAGACTTTTACCTGGCTCATTAATATCCTGATAACATGCAATTGTATGAGAACACACTGTACTTTTGCTGTAATTGAGCAACATGCACAAGTCTGAACTGCAGATTTTAGCTTCATGGCCACAGATCACTGAAAAATGTATTTTATAACTTTCACACCAGCCTAAACAGGGAAATCCCAATATCCCAGATCAAATCCTTCAGCTAAGATTTAGCTCCCACTGTTTATGTACTCTTATTATAAAGTTCATGCCTGATGTATGTGGCTTTGCAGTTCAAGGTTCTATAAATGCAGTTCAGACTCTTTCAGCTAAAACTGTTTTGATGAGGATATGTAGACAATTTCAATTTTTCATGGTTTTCTCAGTTGACATAGTACCATAGATGGCAGAACAATTAAGGATACAGTTGAGTAAGCCAACCTTCCCTAGTTGGATGCCCTGGATATATATTAAGCTATAGCTGGCCATGCTAATAGGAGCGGTAGTCCCACACATCTGCAAGGTACCAGATTTTAGAAGGTTAAATGTCAAGAGCCAAGGCACAGACAGTCAGAGAAGTCTTAATGGCAGGAAGCTATACATGCAATTGGAAAGTTACTTTTAAAAGTAACTAGTTGCAGTTCCACAGTATGAAAGTAAATGTTTACCCATTATGTTCCAATATTTAAAACACTAGAATGCTACAAGCCACTGCCCTGTGGTACAAAACAAAACATAAAAAGTGAGTTCTCACATATGTATAACTAAAAAAGGAATTTTAAAATAACTGAAACAGCTACAACTGCAAAGAGAATGAAGTTATCCTTCTTTGCATCACCATTATAATGTAACTTAGCTTAGACCCTTTCTGCACTGTACTTGGATCCCACAATGTCCCTGCGTTATCCCAGCAAGGCCATTGCCAGATGGGAGTGTGTCCCAAAAGCTCCCCTCCACACCTGGCCAGCTGCCAGCAGATGGTAGCGTTCTGGACACACAGCCATCTTCTTCCGGTGCTGCACTGAAGAAGGAAGTGCTTTGATTGTGCTTCCGCCCTTCCCACACGGTCCCAGCCAATGCGATCATCATGTGAAAGGGGACTAAGGAGCCCTGGTGGCGCAGTGGTTAAATGCCAGTACTGCAACCACAAGGTTGTGAGTTCGATCCTGCCAGGCTCCAAGGTTGACTCAGCCTTCCATCCTTTCGCAGGTCGGTAAAATGAGTACCCAGCTTGTTGGGGGCAATTAGCTAAAATACATTGTAAACCGCTTAGATAACACTAGTTGATAGGCGGTATAGAAATAAATTGCTATATATTGCTATAACTGGATGTTTTCCAGTAATTGTATAACACACGACCACAGTGGCTGGGGACATGGCAGGAGCGGGACTGTGACGACTTCATGTGGTAACACATGTCGCGGACTTGCTTCAATGTGTCACCATGCCTGGATGGAGCCGTAGTGTGGAAATGGCCTTAGTTATTGCTAAAACAAATTAAGTATCAGTTATTTGTAACTAGTTAACTCCTGGCTCTGGTTATAGAAAATTTCATTTTTGGCTCTGAATTATGGGTGCAATGGCTTTTGCCTATTGGTATACTTTGCTTTTGAAGAATTCCACACTGAAGTACATTTCATTTCAAGAGCATGGAGGTAAACCAAATAGAAATGGCTTTTTCTTGGTTGTTTTTTCTTCTTTGTTTCAGGGATCAGACAAACATTGTTTTAATTTGGAGTACTTTTGTTTTATGTGTGCCTGAGGGAAAGCTTATAAGGTTTTAATTCATCCCTGCAAAGGCAAACAGGGAGTATATATAATTTCTGACTCAGCTCACATTATTGTAGTTTCCTTTCTTGAGTTTTGTCTCTTACAGGGATTTATTTTTCCTGAGCAGAAATATACATAGCTAATTCCCTCATGGAGAGTTGAATTGCACTATACAGTGTTTTCCTGAGCTAGGATTTTACCCCCCTAATTTAATGTGACGGCTATCCAAAACTGGTTAGGAAGAAATTGGCTCATTGTGAAATTTTAATAAGATCTAAAATTTGTACTGCAGAATGAAAATTACTATCTAATCCTGTATAATGGTGTCCAAGATTTCTTCAAGGCTGTTTCCCTCTATGCTTCTCAGATCAACTTGTTGGTCACAGTCACACTTTTTAAAAGCTGTGATGGACAGCAAACTTTTCCCAGGCTTAAGGAAACAGTGTGAGAACAACAACTATTATTCTAACTCTCAGTAGGCCTAAGGAAAGGGAAAGGAAAAGGAAAAGAAGGGAAAAAGAGTGTGGAAATTAATGTAATATGAGAGGGCAACATGCACCTTGAACGTATGTTGGTCTCTGAAGGCCTCACACCAGTATCAAGGTTTGGTTACACTCAGAGAAAAGACGGGGAGGGCAAAGTGTAGCCTGTAGGCTACATGCAGCCCAGGCCTTTTTGTACCCCTACAAGCCCCTGTTGCCAAATTTTGGACAGGCTCAGAGGGAAGGCAGTAGTGGGCAAATTTGCAAGCAAAAATAGCAAAAAAGGTGCTACTTGTTATTTCAGATATTTTAGAAACAGTTACCTAGTATTAATCCTTCTGTGCATAGAGAACATATAGCTGAAAACATCAAAAGAGTTTGGAAATGTGGTGAAAAAGTGAAAACAGACACAATGCTGGCACCCTTGAAATCCCATTGTCAGTAATAAAACTAGGGAGACAAGTATCTCCAGTTGCCAAGAAAACGATTTATATGCAAATCCCTGACTAATGATCTTTTGAAATTTTGAATCCAGGAGGATTCTCCCTAGACTGACAGTCTTCCAGTTTCATGCTCTCTGTGTCAGATATTTTTAAACTTTAATGTGTTTTATGTTTATGTTGATTCTGCATTAAATAAGATTGTAACACATGATAAATCATTATCAAAGTATATAGGAGAAAAATATTTTCTACTTCTTTGCAACATTTTTTTATAAAACCCAAACATTACTACTAAAATTTCCTTGTTGTGCTTTACCTTAAAGATTAGGTTGCATATGTTAATTAGGAATTCTTGGGATTATTAAATCTATAGTTACCTCCTTTATCCAAGTGGGTCAGAGTTCACTGTAAAACTCTAAATATTCTAATAAAAAAACCAAACACACATTCCTCTGGGTTATGTTTCAGAACATAATAAGAGCCAGATCATATTCTTTGGAGGCAATATTTAACCCTGTCCTATCCTTGTTTGTTTATTCTGTTGTCATGCCCTGTTTTTCTTCTGTACCCTCTCTTGTTCTTCCTGCTGAGCATGTGCTGCGACTATGTCACAATGTCTGCTAATGGGTACTGTATACTAGCACCCAACAAAGCGCTGAGGATAAATATTTACAGAAGAGTAACTATTAATAGTAAAGCAAAGCTCAAGTCTTTGGCTTAGACCAGTTGCTGTGTCTGACTTACAAGAAATATTTCATCTTCTTTGAAAGTATTCAGTAAAAAGGAGGCAAACCTGAACAATCTCAAATGGCACTTTCTGTTTCTTGATTTAGGATTTTCCATTTTAAAGAAATGAGCTGTTTTATGTTAACAAAGTTTTATGTTAACAATGAAAATTCTTGAGGCTAAAAGGTATGACTGGAGCCAAAGTTCCCTTCTGCATGATTTTTTCATTGATCATTCCTCAACAAGTATTAGGAATATGTTTTAAGCTTTATATTCTAAAAATTCTCAGATATACAACAATTCTATATAGACCCTTTGTGACAGTGGTTTTCTTGAATACTATAGTTGATACATGATGAGTGAATCTAACTATGCCCCATTTGTTCCATATTATTGGAGGTATTATAATTTGAACAGCCTGAGAACAAAAACAGAATCCTTGGAGAAGTGAGAACTACCACATGCACATGGGATGCATGCCTTTCATGCCTCATAAAAGCAACCAGAAGGTGACTGGTCAAGTGGGTATGGAGGGTGGTAAGCAACAAGGCAAGCTTACTGGGTAATAACTAACCACTCCCCAGCATCTCCTTCTTGGGTGAGTATTGTTTTGGTCTCCCAACTCCAACTATTATTGGATAAGATAGATTATTTAGTTCCATTTCAGTCTGGTTTTATAGAGTTGAGATGACTTTAGTTGCCTTGGAAGGTTACCTATGGTAGGAGCTGGATGGAGAAGTGTGTCTTTGTTGGTTTAGCAGGACCTTGGTGGCTTTGAGGACTGTTGACCATAGTATCCTTTAGGAATGTCTCTCTGACAAGGGGTTTTGAAACACTGTTTGAGATGGCCTTTGATCCTTCTCAGAGAGGTGAACTTAGAAGTTGATGCTGAAGAATTCCTCTCTGATATTCTGCTCGTTGGCCTATGGGGTCGCTCAGGGTTCACTTTTGTCCATCATGTTGATTTTCCAGTGTTTTAGGTTTTGGTATCTCCAATATACTAATGGCACACAGCTTCTAGTCGCCTTCATATAATTCCAAGGAAGGCATTTCAGTGCTAAAACAGTGTCTAGTGTCAGTAATGGAGTCGATGAGGGTAAATAAATTGAAATTGGATCCAGTTAGGACAGAGATGTTCCTCATCATTAGAAAGGCAGATCAGGGAATAGTGATGTGCTGAATGAGGATACACTCCGTCTGAAAACTCAAGTTCACAGCTTGAGTAATACTCCTGGACTCAGTTCTGACCTTGGATGCCCAAGTTACAATTGTGGCCAGGAGCAGATTTGCATAATTAAACTTTGTGTGTCATCTGTCCCAGGAGATGGCCACAGTGACACATACATTGATTATGATGTATTGATTGCATTGCTTTCTAACTTCTGTATACTGTTAATTTTTAACAGTATTTAACTCCTGAGTCCTAAACTGAGAAAAAGATGGGACGATGATGGTAATGATGACGATGATGGTGATAATACAGCATCCTGCTTGAATTACTGTAACACTCTCTACCTGGTGCTGCCTTTAGGAACAAGTTCAGAATCTTCAACAGATCAGAATGGTGCTGTGAGATTGTTGACCAGAACAGGTCACAGGGGATGTATTATATGCAGGGTCACTGGTTATTGATCAGTTTCTGGGTATAATTCAAAGTGCTGGCTATGACTTATAAGGACCTATACAGCTTGGTTCCAAATTACATCAGAGATTATTATCTCCTCATGTAAGCCTGTCCAAATTTAGAGATCTTCAGGGGAGACATTTTCCCTTGCCCCCCAACATTGCCAGAGACATGCTTGATAAGGACACAAGAGATAGCTTTTTTGGTGGCTGCTCTAGGTTTGTGGAATTCTTTCCCTCAGAAAGCTTGGTTAGCCCTTCTCAGGCAAAGATGTTTTTATTTAGGTAGGTGTCTGGCTATAAACTGGTTAGCACAGAAAGGTTTTTGATGAAGAGTGTTGTACTTTTTTCTCATTTGGTTTTTAATTAATGTTTTACAATTTTAAAACTTAAAAAAAATTTAAACTTTGAAAGATCAGTGCTATTTTAATAATTAGTTTAATTATTTTTCAATTTTATTTACTAGCTTCTTTACTTTTACCTATATTCTGCTTTAATATATGTTGTGAGCTGCCTTGTTGTGAGCTGGAAGAAAGATTGGACAATTAATGGATGGATGGATGGATGGATGGATGGATGGATATTTGGTGGCTTTCTTGGTGGTGATGATGGGACGCTTAGATGCATTAGACATGAAGCGTTAGATTCTCAGTTGACCGTCTACTGGGAGGAGAGATACCCAAATAGAGGATGGACGTCTGTATTTGGTCATTTCCTCTGAAGTTGCCAGCACTACCTCCAACACTTATCCTAGGCCATCTGGTTTCCAGAGGAATTGTGGGCTTTAGGGAGTAAGAGGGAGGAATCAGCTTGGCACTTTTCACTTGCAGAATAATTCATTCTATGGGCTTCTGCACTGTGGCAGCCCATGAGTGAGCAGGGAAGGGTGCCTTATCCCACTATGCAGGACGAAGTTCCCATTTCTCCTGTTCAAAACATTGGTTGAGACTGGTTCCACAATATGGAACTCTAGATGGGTAATTAATTTTTTAAAAACATTGTGAACTTCTCTCCTTTGCATCATAACTTCATCTTTCTTCCTTCAAAATGGTTAGCACCCCTACAGCACATCTTACAGATGCTAGGTATTGAAAGAAGTTCTCCAAATCCCTCATTTGCACTTAACTTGCTAGCTAAAGTGATTTCTTTGAGCTAGACTCTTGAAATTCAAGAAATATATCAACAGAATGTGTTACACTTGACATGTACAAATACAGAAACTGGTGGTGAAAGATTGCCAGTAAGTCACATTAATATTATTTGTCTATATATACAGTGCAATATACCAACAAGTATATATTGTTAGTCACTTATTTCACTTATTTCTGTAGATTAAAGAATTCACTGGAGCAATCCAATTCTTTACAAATTAATGAAGAAGGAATTGCCACTGAATTTAGTGGGCCTTGCTCCCTACTAATACACAACATCTCTTTCATTAACACTTGATTAATTCATTGTTTTTACTTCTTTCCTAGAGATTGTAATATACAACATTCAATGACTTCACTAATGCTAATAGCAAAGGTGATTGCATCCATACACCCAAATCTTTTTCCAATTTCAGCAGAAATAAGGCAAAGCAATTGTGTGCCAATTTTTTTTTCTTCCCTCCTGGAAGCCTACAACATTTGAAGCTAGATGCTGCTGAACATGTGTAAAGCTTATGGAACATAGAACTTAATGAAAGGATTTATTGGAAGGAAATCCAGTAGCTTCCAGCACACCAAGCAATTTAAACTGCTTCTCCAGAGATAGCACTTAACTCAGCTTTTGATGTAATGATTTACTTGCTGCCAGTGTTACTATTGCTATAAGATGCATATACTTTTATCTTCCTTTGTGTATTGCCAAGAGAAGAAAGCATCCATTCTTTTGTAATCTGTGCTCTCTAGAATTAAAAACACACACATGTACAGGAGAAACAGATATTATCTACTGTATGCAGTTTTCTGTGATGAAATAGCAAACAATGATGGATGACCATCTGCTCACACCAACCAGGGCAGCAGGCAGCTCTACTGGGCTTTTTGCATAGCTGATCTCCACTGCCCATCCCTCTCCACTGAAACAGTTTGGGGGTGCTTTAGATTTTGGGCCTCTTGCTCTGCTCCTCATCTTTACAGTTGTAACTGGGGCTTCCAGCATGGATGTCTCTTTACCCACCCACTGCCATGCCACCAGTAGAAAGATCTGCCCTATTCACTGGCCTGGTTTGCTCTGGTCATCATTAAATTACAAATGAGTATATTTTAAGAACTACTGTTAACATACTTAATTTTTTAAAAAAAGAAAGAACAATGACAGATGCCATATCTGGGGCTTAGAAAGAAAACAGAAATAGTAACAGTGAAGATTTTGTTACATTTTGGTTCTTCTGGAACAGTTCGCTTGAGAAAACTAGGACATTTACTCACACAGCTTTTAGTGGTAAGGAAGAATCTTTTCCCATGAAAATTTTCAATCTCTTTATACATTTCACTCTACCTGATTCTGGAGAGCCTGCAGTATGCAACTGTTACTCAAAATATAAGACAAAAATGAGGTATAAAGGACTAAGTAATAATGAACCCTAACAGCTGGAAATACTTATTTAACGCATTGAAAACGTTCTGTTGTAATCATACTTATCTAGGACAAACTTCAGGAACATTACATTCCACACATCACGTTACAAGTTTTCTTTTGATGGTTTAACATGAATTTTCAGTAAAGACACATGAACATACCATGCAAATGCTTCCAAGAGGAACTCTTTTGTTGTATGAAGGGTATGGATCTAGTTTTTATGGTGGGATGTGTGGCCTTTATGGATGAGCATTTGCAGAAGATGGTGCTGCAGGACTGCTATTTAGTCTAGTTTAGTTTAGTTCAGTTCAGTGAGGTAATCTGGCATTTGCCCAGTTGGTAGTCATCAATATATTGATGATTCCCAGCTCTGTCTGTCTTTTGCAAGTGATGCAAAGGAGGCTGTTCAAGTTCATCACAATCTGGATGCAGTAGAGGACTGGAAACTGATGAAAAATTAAGGCTTGATCAAGGCAAGATAGAAGTTCTGTTGGTTGGAACAGAACTTCTGAATGGGGTGTCACTCCATCTGAAAGACAAACTTTGCATCTTGGTGGTGCTCTTGGGCCCAGTGTTATTCCTAGAAGGCCAGGCAGCTTCAGTTAGTGCATCAACCACATCCCTTCTACAGAGGGCAGATATTGGCCAGGAGGGCGGGGTAGTGGTTTAAGTCTTTATTACCTCCTGAGTAGCACTGTATAGGAGGCTGCTCTTGAAAAGTATTTGGAAGCTACAAAAGGCACCAGCCAAACTGTTGTCAGGTGTTTGTGCTTTAGATACCATATGCAACTGGCTGTGCCTTGACTATACTGGCTCCCCATGTGCTTCAAGGTCAATTCGGTATGTTGGTTTTGAGATACAAATCCCTGAACAGCTTGGGGCCAGAAAAGATCATCTTCTCACATATGACCTTGCCTGGAATTTGAGATCCTCAGCAAAGGCCTTGGTGCATGCTCTACTACCTTGAGAGGTTAATTATGTGAGTAGTGGCATCCCAGCTGTAGTGACATCCTAACTTCCAAGAGATGTTTGATCGGGTTTCTGAGGGAAGTCAAAATTGTACTGTTTCATATGTCCTTTGGTCTTTAAGAGCTGAGGTCCTTCTTGAGATTGTTCTAGTTGTATGCATTTTCAGTATTTGAGCTTTTTTAAAAAAATGTTTTAAATAATACTTTGCCTGTTTTATTCAGTTATTATTGGTTTACATCACCCCAATAGACTAAGAAACAATAAAAAAATCCTCAAAAAGTTAAAAAGTACTAGGAGTAGAGGTACAGTGAATTACACAAGCATTCACAATCTAAAGGAAAGGCCGAAATAAAGAAGTAGATTTCTAAGACTGACTTAAAATATTCTGCTAAAACAGGTAAAATATAAATGGACTGGAAAGAATTTTCACAATTGTGGGACCAGTGTTGAGAACACATTTTTTGGACTTACTACACACAAGCAGTGCCTCTATAGTAGAGTTCAGTGTGTGAACAAAACAGTATGTGTGAACACAGTCCTTCCTTAAGATAACATTTCAAATTCTAAATAGCTTGGAATCAGGTTAACAGCTACACACTGAATCTGGGCTGAAAATATGCCAGTAGCTAATTCAATTGATGCAAAAATGGTGTTACATGCTGCCCTCTAGCATCCAGGCAGCCAGAGTTTGCAAAAATGATATTTTTGAACTGTGTACAAGAAAAGAAAAAACAGATGGCTGTAGTCCAGGCTACTAGAGGTAACCAGTGCATGAAAAATGAGGTCAGGTTTCATTGCTTCAAGTAGAGAAATCTGCAATAGGAATGGAAGGAATAGTCAAGGAGGAAGAGGAGGAAAAGAGTCAAAAACATATGAGTTTTTGTTTTGGTTTTTTTTGAGTCTCAGGAAAACTGACAAGGATAATCCTGGACTGGTGAAACTTTTGGCAATTTGGAGCTTACTCTGTGCAAATTTGTACTTTTTGTGAAGAAAATGGCAAAAATGTTGCACAGATTAAGTCCTGAACTGCAAATAGTCTTTAAAACTGTGAAGTTTTCATATACTTTCTTGCAGCAGGTAGAAAGCTGCTAAATTACTCATTGCTTTCTTCAAGAATGAAATTAGCAAAGAATTACATCCCTAACGGTTTGAGCATTGGACTATGGCCCTAGAGACCACAGTCCAGTTCCCCGCTCAGCCATGGAAATCTACTGGGTGACCTTAGGCACATCACACACTCTCAGCCGTAGGAAAAAACCCTGTGATAGGTTTGTCTTAGGGTTGCCATAAGTCAGAAACAACTTGAAGGCACACAACAATAACTTTAAACGGTATAGAAGCTTGGAGTGTTGGATGGCACTTCTTGCCACAGTTATTACCTGAATTAGTCTGGATAGTGATGAGTCCAAGATTATACCCAAGCTACATATCTTCAAAGGCACTTCAACACCATCTAGGATTGGCTTCTCCTTAAGACCTAAACTCAGTATGGGAAGGACTGAAATAACCAACTTGTACATAATGCTGTATACATTTTGTCTAGCTCTGAAAAACTGTGTTTCCAAAGCTCTTCAACACTTCTTTTATCTGTTTAAGGAACACAAATTAGGTGCATGAGTGGGGTGTGTAGTTTAGCTGTATTGAAATAAATAATTGAATAGACAATGAAATATTACAGCAGTTCCACAAAAAAAAAAAAAATTCATATGCAAGGGAACTACATGCCAAACAGTACCAGGAAATGTTCTTAGAAAGTAGAGAAAGAGTATGAATTATTATAAATGAAAGTACTGGACACTATAATGCATAGAATTAAAGGGAAAGCTGAGGATAGGGTTAAAGAAGAACGGTCTCCTTAAAGGTAAACAGTATGAGCTAATTGGTGATAGAGTTTAAGTTATCTTGGGGTGGGTCTGGAAGAGTTGGAATGAGACAATATAGAAGTACATTGTTAATTAATAAGTATTTGTATTTTATATCCAACAAAGGGAAGGCAGGAATTTATATGGAACACATAACATCTCAAACTGTATTGATTACTGTATATATTTTATAATATTTATTACACAAATATTGCATATTTTATATACATACATATATATGTGTGTGTGTGTGTGTATGAAAATACATTTTGAAATACTGCTTTTGCCATTGATATCAATATTTAATAAAAATATATTTAAATTTTTTTAAAAAGAAAGTAAGAGAAAGAGCAAAAATGCAAGAGATAAAAAAGAATGAGAACACTCTCATGTGCTGAAATATTTCCTTGCCATTCCCATCACAGGAAGACTATTTTGTCCTAAAATTAGTTTTAAATCAGTGCACAATACAAAACCTCAAATCCAAAAATATAACACTATAAGCAATGACTACCAGGAAAATCAAGATCAAAATACAGAAAGTGCAGTAGAATGGTTCACAAATTCAAGACTTTCTTTTCCTCCCAGAAGGAAGGAAGAAGAAAGAGTAGTAACAGAAGGTCCTGGAATCTAATCTGGCCACCTGAAAGGATGTAATCTGTGGCAAATCTTGCTGTGGATACCAGGGAAGTGCCAGGAAAAACTGTATGGAAAAAGAGATCATTTGCAGTTAGACCATGGAGGGCAGACTTTAAACTTCAAAATCAGCTGTTTGGCAGGGACCAGAAACAAATGGCACTCAATGCAGATAGTTTAAGAGAATACTGCGAGCCCTCCCAATAGGTGACCTGCAGCATTTTGTATTACCTGATGTTTCCAACATATTTTCAAAGGCAGAACTACACAGCATGCTATTACAGCAATCCATCCTTGAAGTCACCACAGCATGAATGATAGTGGTGCTGTCACAGTCTTCAAGCCATGGCATATAGCTAGTATATCAGCTGGAGCTGTTGCAACCTTAGAACCCAGAAGTGATGACAGGTTAAGTTGAACCAATAAGATAACTCTGTTTCTTGCAGTCCTAAAGGCTGAAAATGCATATAATGAATATAATGAGGCAGCTCATCAAGCAAAGTTTGACAGTTCAGAACTATAGCACATTGTAATCCCTCCGGTAGTACTTATGCAGTTGTGTTTAACTGAGTCAGACAACAGTCTGTGTTTTTCCAGAGGACTAGGCTGTTGTTTTTGGGAGAGGTTGTTGACATTTTGGACTCAAATGTTGACATTTTGAAATCTACCCAAGTTTTGGCCAGCTGACTTATTCTTCAAGGTTGAGCAGTTTCAGAACCATTGGACATGGAACAATGAACACAAGAGGTGCTATTTCTTGCCATCTGCGAGAAAGTAGTATATAGAAAATGAGATTTGATAGAGTGCCACATGATAACATAAGTCCTTCCTAGAATGTTTTATATCTTCACAAGTTGGATGGTCTCTCTTTAGTTATTTAGCTTTGTACTTTCCTTCCCACTCACTCCCAAATAGATTCTGTTCCTTGGAAAGGTTTTCAAAGGATACTATATATTTTCTCCCCCACAACAGAATTGCTTTCCAAGAGAAATACTACAACACATAAAGTTACATAAATCTCAACAGTTGTGCTATCAGTATCTTGTTGTTTCTAACTGCTGTATAAGAAGTGTTCCACTATCTCAGTGTCTTCACTATGTAAAAGTTATACAGATCATCTGTGGTCATTATTTTTGTTTTCTTAATGTTCAGCTGTACACCTGCCTTCATACTTTCTTTCTTGACTTTCTTCAGTATTCATTTCATGTCTTTATTATTTTCTTCTAGTAAAATATGGCATCTTCTGCATATCTTAAATTGTTGATATTCCTTCCCCCAGTTTTCACACTTTTTTCCTCATAGTCTAATCCAGCTTTGTGTATGATATATTCAGCATACAAGTTAAGCAGACAGTGTCCTAAAATGCAGCCTTGCCTCACTTCCTTGCCAATTGGAAAACCCTCCGTTTCTCCATATTCTCTCCTAATTGCAGCCTCTTGTCCTGAATACAGGGTGCACAATAGGATAATCAACTATTATGGTACACCTATTTCTTTCAGAATGGTCCATAGTTTTCCATGATATACACAATCAATGGCTTTGCTATAATGTATAAGGAACAGGGTTACTTTTTTCTGAAATTCTTTGGCATTACTCCATTATCCCTTGCATGCTTGCAGTATGATCCCTTGTGCCTCTTCCTTCTTTGAGCCCAGCTTGGACATCTGGTATTTCTCACTCCATATGTAGTAAAAATCTCTGTTGTAGAATTTTGAGCTTGACTTTGCTTGCATGGGAAATTAATGCAATAGTCCTGTGGCTAATGCAATCCCTGGTGTCTCCTTTCTCGGGGTACATTGAGCCCAAGATTTCCAATCTGTGAGCCATTCTTTTGTTTTTCATATTTGTTGACAGATTTTAGTTAGAATTTGAGTGGATTCTATCTCGTTGCTTGAAACAACTCTATTCCTGGTGATTTCCTTCTCTGAAATGCCTTGATCACAGCTTTCATTTAGCTTTCTAAAATTGTGGATTCATCTTCAAATGTTTTTTCCTTGAATGAACCTGCCATCCTTTCATCTATTTTATATAGTTCTTCAATGTATTGTTTCCATTGCCTTTTTATTTCTTCTTGACCATACAGTGTGTTCCCCTGCTGGTCATATATCATCTTCACTCATGGTATAAATTTTCTTTTGATTTCTCAGATGTTGTGGAAGAGGTGTCTTGTTCTTACTTTTTTGTTGGTGTCTTCTGTTTCTTGGCATTGATTGTTATAGTGCCTCCCTTTGTCCCTGTGCAAAAGTTGTGGAACAGTTGCATTCAGGGTTCTGACCCTATTTCTGTCTCCTTTTACTTTTGCTTCTCATCCACTCGTATCTCATTCAAGATTTTCATCCATCATCCAGTGCTTTTCTATGTTTTTGGCTATAGATATTGTCTTTTCGCATTCTTCCGTGACAATGTCCCTGGCTTCAGTCCAGAATTCTTCTGGCCCCTGGTCAATTAGTCTTAATAGTGCAAATCTGTTTTTCACAGTATCATTAAATTCTATGAGGATGATTTTCAGGTTGTCATTTGGCACAAAGATTGACTTAGTGTTCTTTTTTAGCTTTAATATTAAAATTTCATAGTCTGTGCCACAATTTGTTCTTGGTCTGTTATTGCAGAGAGAGTAGAGGTTCTCCATCTTCTGTTTTTGATTATGTAATCTATTTGATTTCTGTATTGGCCATCAGCTGATCAGTTGCTTCTTGGTTGTTTGAAGAATGTGTTTAAAGATAAACAAACTGTTGGCCTCCCAAAATTCAGTCAGTCACTCTCCTGCTTCATTTCTTGATCCTAGGCCAAATTTTCCTACAATCTTTGGTTCTGCTTTGTTTCCTACTTTTGCATTCCAGTTGCCAATGATTAACATGATTTTGGGATGTAATCAGTTTCTTCCTAGACTCCAGCACAGAGTCTTTCAAATTCTTCTTCTGTTACTGTTTTATTGTTTTATTGAATATTGTTTTAAGTGTTTTATGGTTTTGTATCTTTTAATGTTTTTAACTGTTTTAAATGTTTTTATGTGTCTAATGTTTTTAATATGTTTGATTGTGGTTTTTTGTTGGAAGCTGCCTTGGGTCCCAATTCCAGGAGAAAGGCAGCCTACAAATATAACAAACTAGTGTATATACACACCATTGCCCAGGATTTTATTTTCTCATAGGTAATACTTGTTAGAAAGATTTGAGATCCTGTGTCTCTAACTCCCCAAACTGTCTTGTCCAGTAACTTCCCCAACCCAATCTGTGGTCAGTTATTAACATGCAGAGGTTGGGTTCCTGAGGGAATACACTGCCTTCCTCCTTGCTGCTAGGCCTCATCTCCATAGCAACCAGCCTATTCAAGAGCTCTCTGGGTAAGAATTCTAAAGGTCCCTCCCAAAACTGCAAACCTCAGGATTTCATAGAATCTTCTTAGGCAGCCAATCATATGAGGTCTTCGCCTGACACAACCAACCATATGATATCTTCACCTGACACAGACAAATAAACTTTGACTTTTATATATTAGATAGATAGATAGATAGATGCTGTCATTGGAGCATAAACTTGGATTATGATTGCATTGATATGTTTTCCCTGAAGTTTTATTGCCATTCAGTCAGTTTGCATTATATCCTTTGACTATTTTTGCTATATCTTTCCTCATTATTAATGCCACCATGTTTCTTTTTAGATTTTAACTTCCTGAGTGCAACACTGTGTAATTATCTGATTTCAAAATATCTCATTCATACTGCTTTAGCTTACTTGCCCCAGGGTATTACAGTGTTTATATGTTACATTTCTTGTTTTACTATGCCTAGCTTCTCCTGATTTATGCATCTTACATTCCATGTTCCTGTGATATGTGTGCCTAGATTTGGACTTTTATTTCACCTCTGAGCACATCAGTAACTGAACATCCTTTTGGCTTGACTCCAACTGAAGCAGTACCCCTACTTGTCCTGTGTTCTTTCCCAGTCGCTCATTGAGTGCCTTCCAACGTGGGGGTCACATATTCCAACACTATCTCTTGTTCCATTTTGGATTGTCTCATCATAGGGTTTTCAGGATAGAAGACTTCAGGAGTGGTTTACAATTGACTTTTCCTGTTTTGTACTAACAAGTGTTAACTATGATGAAACTGCTGCTGTCTCCAAGAGATCCTCTGCTAGTGTCACCTACTATTACTTCTGCTGTCCATCTGCTGTTTGGTACATTTAGTCTGGCTCCTCAACAAAAGCCTCTCTGATGTGGGAGACCCTATCAGCAGCATTGCTACTGTCAGCATAGCCTCCTGCCTCAGAAGAGCATGTAATCTCATCACCGCATAATCTTACCATGGTACGATCAGCATCTTACTATCAATCTTACCACCAAGAACAAAGAAGACAAAGATACTGATTTGGCTGTACACTAAAGAAATTTTAACTCTCCTTTGAGATACCAAAGATCTGGAAAAGCTATTATAGTTACAAAGGCCCTATGTGCTCATTGACATGACTCAGCAGAAAATATGGTAATAAATCAGAAATGTTTCATTCAGGGGAAATAAATCAGAATACTAAGTTTACAAGGCTTAGCAAAGACAAATTGAAGCATAAAGGGTACTCTAGAAGAAGAGTGGTTAGAGTCTTAGAGTAAGCCCAGTTTTTCTAGGCAAACTTCCATTTGCCCACCTATTATTCCAAATAGTTCTAAAAGCTGTAATTTTTTTCATTTGGTTTTTTTTGGGGGGGATTGTTTTGTTTTGTTACCAAGCTGTGTATTTGGCCATTAGTGAAACGCATAGTTTCTACATTTTATCAGTCCCTGTGCCTGACGTACATATACAGATACATATACAGATGGAATTGTTAGAAGAGAAAAGATCATGATAGGGATGGTAATTGAATCATATTGGGGAAAACAGACAGTTCTAATAGAAGAGGCCAGATTTGATCTCAGAATGGATTTCTATCTTTCTTTAGAGAAACATAGTTCAAAAATTGTATAGTGCAATATAGTTGGGGAAGAGCCCCAAAGAATTTTAATGTACTTCTACGTATTAGTGAAGTTGTATGCCTACTAGAAAACAGTGAGACAATAATTATAGCCAAGTAAAATAGTTCTGTGTGGATTTAGATCTTATTTGGTTTAATACTTATTGGCTCACATAATACTTAGGGTTAACTGAAAAATATAACTCCCTGGATAACTCCCTGGATAAAAAAGAGGATTCTAAAAAGAAGCTAAGACAGATGTACAAGTGTTAGGGATCAACTTTGTTTCTTTCTCCCTGGGATCATGAAGCTAGTGTCAGTCTAGCTTTGGAAACTTTAAAATAGACTGTGGAAAATCAATACACACAACAGTTTTAAGTCACCAGTTGCATAGGGACGGGGGTGGGTGGGGAAGGCAGTTCACCCCAGGCAGGAGTGTTTTTGGGGTGTCCCAGCCTGTATCCAGGTTCCCATCCGCCCATGCCAAACTCCCATGCACCACAGCCCCAGCCCTACACACAGTAACTGTGCCCTTCATGCTGTAGCCCCACCCCCTCCCACCCCCCCTCCACACACTCCAAGCTCTGCCACTGTATGTCACCAAATCTGCTTTTTAAATTCAACAAGGCCCCCTCCCTGCAACTGTTGCTGATGCCCATTAGTTTGTCCTCCCCTACTTCGGGGTCTAATCAACATCATCTAGTTCAGCAAGTGTAAGTGGCCCTGGATAATAAATGGCCCCTGAAGGTGACTTGGGTTGAAGGAAAAGAGGGACTGAGACACAGAGAATGGGGATCTGGCAAGAGAAAATTAGCTAATTAAGGTATCTCTCTCCATCCATCAAATCTGATAGGAATTAGCAAATATTCTCTAATAGCACAATAGTGGTTGGAAGTATACTGGGAGACATACTTGTGGCATGTAGCTACATCACTGTAGCTGCATCTCTTGATGCTGCCCTGCCCTGCAGAATCCACCTTTTAAATAATGCAGCCCCTGCAACACACTCACTTCTGTGTCATTGGAGTCTGGATGGGAGATTAGCAGACACATGTCCAGTTATTTTTATGTAGATGGATGCACTGCAAGGACATCATCCCAAGGACTCCATGAGGTCCTTGCAGATTCCTGTTGCAGCACATCCAGTGTCTTTTATGGTTCCTCCATTCTCCAGCGACACGGACATGGCTGTGTCATGGTGGTTGTGTAGCTTAAAAGGTGAGTTGGGGGAATTGGTTATTCAGTTGTCAGTAAAGAATTCCAACCTTCACAACAACCAAAAAAAAGTGAGTTGCATTGGTATAAGTCTGACTTATGCCATAGTAATTCACCAACAGGATTCAAGCCCAAGTGTCTTGTTTGCATGCTTCACATGCAAACAACACATCAACACTGATGAATAAAACATGTTGAGTTTCCCATTGTTTATGAACCCTAGCTGTTCCCATTTAAGCTTGGTCTCATAATCCAAGCACCAAGAAAATACATGTCAATGTTTATTTTAACCAAAACCTAACTAAAAGTAGCAGGCAGCAGCAAACATTCACCTAGGACAGTTCTCTATACCTCATTTTTTTTTTCTTGCTCTTCTGCACAAATCTTTCTTTGCTGGTTCCAGTGGCAGAGCTTGGCATGCATGGAGGGGGAGGGCAGATGGATGGGCAGTTGAAGGGGAAGAGTCATGGCTATAGTGTGTGGGGGTGTGGCCACATCATGCGGGGGCGGGGCTACAGTGCATGGGGGATGGCAAACAAGGAGCCGTGGCACCCCAAAAAAATTGCCATCAAGGGTGCACTGCCCCATCGCCCCCTGTCTCTATGTGACTGGCTGATTCTTTATCTTCCAATAGCAGGGTATGTGTTATTAAATGAAACATTCATAGCCATTGAGATGATGCACGCAAACTACAGATACAGGTACCTGTAAGAGGTGGCTTAATATTGGAAATGGTCAAACTATATTGTCAAACCTCTCCTTTGTTTCTGTTCAGGATAATGGGCCTGTTGTAAACAGGAGAACAGCAACATTTTCACCTGGAGGAAGTCCAACAGGCAACAGACAGATATCAAATGTGCAGTATAACAGTCCTACACGGCTGTATACAAACAACAATGCAGATTCCAGTTTACCCTCACAGATGAGTAGCCTCCACATCACGCCTCCTCAAAGGTAGGTGGACCAAACCAGATGAGACAAGGGAGATCCTTTTGCAAATATCTCTTCAGGATGATGTTGGGGGGAATACGCCATTGTCAGGGGAGGAGTCTAAATACTTTTCCCAGTGTGTTTTTCCAGTGAAAATCTCATGTGTGCTTAGGCACACATGTGTGCTTAGGCACACATACGTGCACACAAAGGTTCCAAAGATTACCGTATTTTCTGGCGTATAAGACGACTGGGCATATAAGACGACCCCCAACTTTTCCAGTTAAAATATAGAGTTTGGGATATACTCACCGTATAAGACTACCCCTCTTCCAAAGCACACCAAATAAAAAATAAAAAAAACATCAGATTTGATTTCAATATGGTAATTTTAATTCAAATGCTTATGACATGCAGGTACTTAGCAGGAAAACTGTCACTTATAAACATAAGGCTGTTTGTCATCAAACATGTAAACATAAAATAGTGCAAGTGGATTAAACTTTTCCTAATTCACTCTAAAGCTGAAAGGAAGGATAAGACAATAAACCCATGGGAGCTGCCATGCTGTTTGTTTTCTAAGCTGTCAACCAAACTGGAACTGATGATGATAGGAGGAAGATAACAAACTATAGAGAGAGAGCAAGTGCTGGGCAAGTCCCTGGCCAGTTAGCAAGCTACAGTATTTTTACAGGTTTTGCTGGCACGACAGCTTCCCTTTAAAAGCCTTCAAAATCCTCCTGTTCGTCATCTGATGTCATAAGTACATCAATGACATCTTGTGATACATTTGTAAGGCAGTCATCGTATGGATCAAATTCCGTATCAGATGGTGTGGTCTCAGCTTCAGCTTCCTCTTCATCTTGCCACAAGTAGTCGTCCTCCATACCATCTAATGAATTTGATATGCCACACTTCTTGAAAGACTTGATTACTTTTTCTGCATCAATATCATTCCAGGCTTTTATGACAAACTTGCACAAAACATCCAACTGTGGAGCACGCATGTTTCCTCCTTTTGTGAATGACTTTTCACCGCTAACCATCCATTCATTCCACTGTTCTCGAATGCGATCTTTAAATGGCTTGTTTAGGCACACATCCAGTGGCTGTACCAACGATGTCAATCCTGCAGGAATAACTGCCGCATCTGTGTTTAGTCTTGCAAGCCTTTGCTTGGTGCTGGGAGTTAAATGAGCCCTGAACATATCCCACACCGGTAGACTGCGTTTTTGAATAAGTCCACCTGGTCGCCTGCTCCATACGTTATCAAGCCATAGCTTTACCCCTTCTTCATCCATCCAGCCTTTTTCATTCACATGTACAAAACAACCAACAGGAAACTTGAGTTTTGGCATTGTTTTTCTTTTAAAAATAATCATTGGTCTCAGTTTGGCACCATCAGCTGTGCAGCCTAGTACCACTGTAAAACTGGACTTCTCATGTCCTGTTGTTTTAAGTAAAATTGTTTTTTCACCTTTTTGATGGACAGTTTTATTTCCAACCATGTCAAAATTCATTGGAGTTTCATCCATATTTCCGATACTACTTAACGCATAGCCATGTTTAGTGCGCTGTTTTATTACGTATCGATGGAAACTATTTAGTTTGTTATCAAGATCTGCAGGTAATTTTTGGGCAATTTTTGTCTTTTGCCTCAGTACCATATTATGCCTTGCCATGAATCTAGTACACCAGGATACAGTGGCCTTAAATTTGTTGCTGTGATCTGGGTTAGATTTGGCCCACTGAAGTGCAAACAAACGTATTTGATTTCGTGTCACTACATAACCATTTTGGCGATGCTCATTCACCATGTCTGCCACATGTTTTTCGAGTTCTGGCCAATGTGGGGTGCCTCTTCTTAATGCACACTTACCCCTTGGCATACTCTTTAATGCTTTTTCATTTGCTTTCCAGTACCGAACCATCTTTTCTGTTACTCCATATTGTCTTGCAGCAGCGCAGTTATTATGTTCCATGGCAAAGCTTACAACTTTAAGTTTGAAACTGGCTTCATATTTCTTTCTTCTTGCTGGTGGAGCCATGATGGGGTTTTGACTGTTGGACATTTGTATACTGTACTGTATGTACTGGTGCTACATTGTATGAACAGGTGATGATACTGGTGCTGTAGTGTATGTGGTACCCAGTATACAACAACCAGCCCGATGTACCTTACTGGCAATTGGCTGGTTGTTGTATACAAAGCCTGCTTGGACTGGTCAGCCCTCCCTGCCTGCCCAGCCCTCTCTGTCTCCAAGACTATCAAAGTGATAGATCTCCCTCTTGAGGACTGCAGTGAATCTGAGAGGCAGAGAAGGAGGTACGGTAATAGGATATAAGGGCGGGCCAGGTGGGTGAAAGAGGCGTGTTTTTCTGGGCACAGCGCTGCTCTATGGCCCTTTTCGCAGCGCTGGCTCCACCCCCCGTCGTCCTCTCCTCCTCCTCCTTCCCGGCGGTCCTCTGCCTAGCAACAGGAGCAACTCTGGCCAGCCTCCCTCCCTCCGCGGCTGCTGATAGGCTCGCCCGATCCAGGAAACTCGGATGCCCCAGTCACTGCGAATGAGTTGTCCAGAGGGAGGGAAAGTGGAGCCGGCGCCCTGGAATGCCTCTTGGTGGGATTTAAAATATATGTGTGTGTATGTATATATATATATTATTGCGCATCTTTCATTAGGAATTCCTAAAATGAGCACATGGCAGCACAAGCCACTACTCTATGCCTGTCTCTGGGTGGTAGACCCCCAAGGGTCTGGGGAAAAACAAGCAGATCTTACAAAGCCTGACGTCTCTCCATCTGCTTTAGGCAATGTTAATCAACAATCATTACCCTTCGGCTACAGAGAGAGGTATTAAGTAAATGCAAATGGCTAGAAAGGTCAGACTTTCCAAACCAGCCGTGTTCCAGCTGAAACTCTACATGTTTATCTTACAAGAGCCTGGCGAACGAGGAAGCGGTGGAGGAACCAGAAAGGCTGCCCGGCTCTCATTCTCGGGGGGGGGGCGTGCCGCTGAGAGCCTCTCCTCTCCTCCTCCCTCGCCGTCGCTCCGGAGGAGCCAGCAGCCAAGCACCGGGCTCACATCCTTGCAAAAAGGGGCAGCCTCGCCAGCCCCAGGCGCTTCCTGCCAGCCCCGCTGGACTTTTGAGCAAACTTGAGCTGCTCCCTCCCTCCCTCCCTCCCCCTTTTAATATCCCTCCTCCTCCTTTCCTGGGAGGATGTCCTCTGGGCAGCGCTGGGAGGCAGCAGCAGCTGCAGCACACTAGCCGAGCGAGTGAGCGAGCGAAGTTTCAGCGACACCCGGTGTATAAGACGACCCCCGACTTTTGAGAAGATTTTCTTGGGTTAAAAAGTCGTCTTATACGCCGGAAAATACGGTATATTTGTTTCATCTCAAACAACATAAGAATAGATACTGATGTGCTTATATACCTATTATGTTTATACACCTATAGCCTATCATGCTATCAGTAGTCCCAAACTGATATAACAAAAGAAGCCATTTATGCAAATGCTTTTCATGCTAGGAGAAAGGTGGGATATTAAATAAAAGAAATATTTACATGCTTCATCCAAAAAAAAAAAAAGAGTCCCCAGACACATTTTTCAAAAACAGGTCTACGGAGGGTCTTTCACATATGACAGATGATGTGTTACCCTGTGAATTGGGGGTCCCATGAGGGGCGCCCAAACAACCAAAATCAACACAGGCAAGATGGGGAAATTAACTCGAGCACTCTCTTAACTAACGAGAGGCAGGGTAACTTAGTGGGAATCTTTTACCCTATGTATACAGGTTCAGGTCAGTGAGCAGTCAGACAGTTCAAAATAGCAACGATAGTATTTATTAAACAGATCGCAATTATCAAGAAAACGCAACCTCACAGCTAACTAAGAAATAGGAAACAAGAGTTTTGGGGAAAATGGGTGATATGCCACTTTTCTCATAGTCCTGAAGAGGTCCAATTGGAGAGAAGGAAACCTGGTGTGGTGGCTGAGGGGAGCTCGCAAAACGAAGCGACAGCAAGGCTGGATAGCACTCCAGAGCGGTCCGAGGAAGCTCTCAGAGCTTGGGGTTTTTATTAGGGGAGGTATGACTGTGGGCTAGTCTGGTCTTGGGCGAAAACAATGAGGTCTGGGCTTGAGACAATGTCTCCGAAAGGTCAGAATTTACATGATTGAGTTAAGGTCTGAATTGACAATAGCATGGCCAGTATGTAAATGTGGTTAGCTTGGCCGTTAAGTACTCAGCTCGCTAGGGTGCCCTCTCAGGGCAGAGGTCTCTTTGTTTTTACACGCATTTGTAATGAAGGTGTTTGTTTCAGGAGGTCTCCTAAAGCAGATCTGGCAGTTTCTGGCTTGCTTTGGTGTAAACACATATGAGTCAGCATATAATAGCCATGCCTAGCGTCGTGCTTGTTCGCCAGCCTCACAAACACTTGGTTGGTGGCAGAGCAGGGCCGAATTATGATATCAAAATGATATCTAAAGGTTACCAAAGGCCAGGCCAGTTCACGGTAGTAACAGATGCACATTTTTGTAATCAGTGAATATTTAGGCTCAAGACAGGAACTTATCCAGTTTGCACAGTCCATTTCTGATATTTGGGTCTCGTAACATGCTTCATGTGACAGTAGACTGGGACTTCACAGAAATGTGTTGACTGCAGACATAGCACCACACTAAAGATGGCTTTTGTGTGTAAGGCAAACTGAAAATCAAAATGAGTGGAAGGGGAAAAACTTGTTTTTATCTTACACACCCGTTTTCATGTGCACAAATTATTTGTGTGGTCCCAAGCATGCACAATGAGGTCCTGTCTGGATCGCTGCCATGCAGAGGATACTACGCCTGCATGTTTGAACCAAATCTTACTTAAATAAACTAGTTGCATGTTATAGACACGTGTCTTTGACACTTTATTGCTGACACATATAAGAAGCAAGTAGATTGAGAAATAACTCTAGGAAAGTGCATATTCTTATAATTATGTCTTTAAAATCTGTTGAGGTCTAATATTCTTCTGAATGTGGACAGGACCAGTGAGTCATGGCAGTCATGGTATTCATTCTTATAGAATTAGCTAAAAGGTAATGTAAAACAGAGAAATAGGAAATACTATCAATATCAGATGCAGGCAAGTAGAGCACATAAGATCAAATGGAATGACAAGAGTGGGATGAACTGGAAATACAAGGGGGTTAAAAACTCCATTGAGAAATTTCACCAGTTTTTCAGCTATATAGAGTAAGAAATTCTTCAACAAATTTTAAGAGCACTGGGCAGAATTTTCAGATCCACATTGAAACTTCCACCATTCAGTTTTCTTATTCAGAAGCTAAGTGGAATGGTGAAATGAGGATGTGGGATTGTAGTTCAACTCAGCCTTGGTTTCAATGTTGGTTTCTTAGGCCTCATACAGTATTTATATTTTGTACTTTGCACTACTTCCCACTAGAGTAGACCCATGGGATCAACTGCTGAATTGTAAACTGCATTGATTCAATGTGTATACGTGAGTCTAATAATTAAATTTAGGCCAGTGTTGGGAATCATGTAGTCCTCTAGATATTTTTAAATACCACTCCCAGCATTCCTCATCATTGGCTAGGCTGAGTAGTAATCCAAGCATACAGAGGAGTTGCAATCCAAGCATATTTGGAGAAATGCATGATTCCCATGCTGATCTAGGCTATAGGGTTATCAAACTCACTGTTTTGTGAAACAAAAAAGTACAAGATTTTTTTAAAACCCTCCAACTTCATAGAGGATTTTCTTTTTTGATGCAGTCTTGACTTCATTCCTCTGTGCTGTTCAGCAGTTTCTTGACCTTCCTTTTGTTCTATGCAGTGCTGACCCTTTAAGGTCCCTACCAAGAAACAGAAATGGAATTGACATGGACTCTGACGTGTACAAAATGCTGCAAGATTATGAAAGGCCAATTTCAGAACCTAAACAGTCAGGATCCTTCCGATATCTACAGGGCATGTTGGAAGCTGGAGAGAATGGTAAGGAGTACAATATTTCAATTCAAAATGTTTATCAAAAAACATCTATTCTTGTTTTCTTGAAATTCAAAGTAATTAACAGTTAAATATACAATTCAGCTCCATTCCACAATAAATCAAATAGATACCACTGGCCAGTTGGGCTGAGACAAAGACCATTTGGGTGATCCTCATAAATCAGTAAGATAATTCAGGCCCTCAGGCTGTGAATATGTTGTTTTTCTTGAGATGCTGCATTGAAGAGGCGCCTTCTAATTTCTGTTAAACTTCATTTTGACCCTGGCAAGACAAGCAAAGCTGTTTCTCTCTGTGCTGCCTAGCCACCATTTTCTGAATCTCAACATAACCCAGGTGTAGCATTCTTCCAGAGTGTTTAGGGGGGAAATGTGTTTCAGTGAAGACCAACATGTATTTGTCGCAGGTGTCATGGTGCTGACCTCAAGCTGAGTATCGAAGAAAGGTGAAACACTTCAATCCAGGGCTGCTGTGTACTTCTGGGTGAGGCAATGGATTGGATTAATGATACCAAACTTGAGGCTAGTGGACAGGAGCCCATGAACAGGACCCTGACAGAAGGCTTCTTCTGAGCCTGGTCACCAACAATTGAAGTACTTCCTGTTCCACTGCAACTGATTCACAGGATAGTGAGCATGGCTGGATGGCAGGTTTCAGGAAGGCAGAGAAGCATTCACTTCCAGTCAGAGAGGCTGGTGCTTTAGGGATTTATACTCTGCAGGCAAGAGTAGAGTTCATGAAGGATAGGCTGGATGCATAATACCTCAGTTCACCTCAAACCTTTATCAGAGCAACTTCTCCCAATGGAGCTATCTATTGTACTGGACCACTACCTGCCTCTTACTTAACCTCATACATACAGGCAGATCAGAACAGGAACCCTCCATATAAGTTATTAAAGTGTCAGTTTGATGGCCCAGAGTGGAGCTGTGCTGCTGCCATTGCTAGCACAAGGGACATAAGATTGACTTGTTACTCTTTAAGAAAGAAGACATTGAGAGAAAGAGGGAAGTAAATGAGCTCTCAGGAAAGATTAAAAATATACAGAAACTGTAACACTGAAAAGAGCATGAACCAGCATTTATGTTTAAATTATAAAGGACTGATTCAATAAACTGTTTTGTTGGTACTTTTAAAACATCTGCCTAAGTTATTCATTGAGGGGAACTGTGGAAATTTCTGTCATGCATGCACAGACTTGAACCCACAAAGAACTGACACATCTGTCCACAGGTGAAACCACATTCGGTCCCTCTGTGGTAAAACTAAGGTGAGGTTTAACGTAAAAAGTGGGGTGGGGTGACAGGAGTACAGAGTGAATGTAAGTGACCTGATACAGGTAAAAAGTCTCATATTTTGGTGCCAAGAAGTGGGATTGTGAAGAGACCAATTTGACTAATGATGGCTAGACAGAGATGGCAAAGGTGTTGTGTTTGTAGAAGAAAGTGGTGAAAAGCGGAGGAAATATACTTAAGTAGGAAAGCCAAGGTGTGGTTTAAAATAAAGAGACAAAGTGGTTGACGGGACCTCAGGGATCGATTTTGTGTGAGTAACATGGTATGGGCAAAGTATCTCAAGCCTCCTACATGCCAGAAGCCATGTCACTGCCTTCACTCAAAATAGCACTACAGCAAAAAGTGGCTTCAGGAGAAGAATAAGCTCCTCTTTTTCACCTGCTGGTCTTCTAGTCAAGAATTTATGCATGCTTTTTGTTTAAACCTTGGGACATAATTGCAAGCAACTATGTATTATCGGTAGTTTAACCCAGAAGGAGGGAAGATGCAAAGGAAGAACAAAGGGGGGAAAAAATGATTGTGAACAAATGCTGTCATACATACTTAGATTTTGTTCTTCTGTTGTGTAAGTGGTCCAATTTTAATTTCATTTATTTATTTTATGAAATGTATTTCCATTTCTCTTGGTTCAAAAGGAAACCTTCAGTTTCCCTCTATGGAGCACCGACTCATGATGCCCCAAATGTTAAGATTCTTACTGTTTCAAGGTGGAATTGTATAGAGGTCTATGGAATATTTTGCTGTCTCCAGATGTTCTAGTCTTTTCATTTTAATGCTCAGAAGCATACTGTGTCTCTAAATAAGATTTCCCTGCAGGGACACTGTCTGGTTTATAAGGGAACATAATTTACCTTCATTGGCGCCCCTCAGCTGTGAAAGATGACCCTACAAACCACAAAGCAAAGAAAGGAATATTTGGGATTGTTTAGTCTTTTTTACAAAGTTATATAGCTGCATAGTTGAGGGAAATAAATTTAGGATGTGAGGCATGCAGAAATAAACCATGGGGGGGAACACTCATAAATGCTGTTGCTTCCAGCTAGACCTTAAAAACTCTTGTGTGTATCTTTACTAAGGTAATACTTGTCCTAAATATTGTAAACCACTTGCAGTGTTGAAGTCTATGTGACTGATTTGAATTTATGGACACATTTACCATTGAGAAGCAGTTAACAAATGAAGTGAAAAAAACTTTAACAGAAGGACATTTGTTGAACCTTCTTTGATAAATTGGAAAAATAAGTGCCAAACTATTGAACTGTTATATGGCCTTTGAGGGCTTAAGCCCAGTCCAGAAAGAGACATACAAAGTAGTGTGCAATTTACACACTCATCCACTGATCAGATAATTGATGAGGGCTATTTTGGCAGGGCCTAAATCATTTAGGGAAAGAGTTCCTGAATTTAGTTCCCCTGTCAATACAAGCAGGTTATCATCAGCCTTACCAGGTGCCCAAGCTGAAATGCTATGAAAACAAAATTCCCAGTTCAAGTCTTTTGCTTAAATGTTTGGAATGGTTTATGGTTTGAATGACCACTCTGCATTTACAGATCAGGATACAGGTGCTGAAGAGTATTCTAGGCTACATTAATCCTTTGTATATAATTTTATTGCTTCCTCTTTTTTTCTCCATTCCCATTTTTTTCCTAACTCCCCACCAAAAGCCAGCTTTGAACATGTTACCCTACTTATGTTACTGACTATGCGAGGTCTTCCTGAGTCATGACATACCATAAAACAAATAAATCTCCCAAGTAGTAAAAGTGCACTTTAGTAGTGTTATTGCTGGGCTTTATTTCCCTTATGCAGCAAAAGGTTTTAAGCTTTTTTCCACTCAGCTGATAATATAAAAAAATCTTACTTAGCTAGGCAACGCCATTTGTTCTTCTCTGGTTTCATACATGCAGCTCTTTCTTACCATCTTTCCTCTTTTTTATCTAGAATATCTCCCATCAACATTTCCTAAAAATCAGTTTGCTGGTTTTATCTATTTATCTGTTTTATCTATCTATTTAAGGGCCCCTTCACATATGACCTAACATGGGCTCATGGCTTTGTTATTCTTAGAGTCATTTTACCATTTTCTGTGTAATATTGCTATGAGCAACAAAAGTACCTAGGAAAAGCTTTGCTGGATTAGACCAAAAGCCTATATAGTCTAGTGGCCAACCAGTTGCCCACAGGAAAACCACACAAGCAGAGTATGAGAACAATAGCATCCGTCCTCCCATGTTCTCCAGCAGCTACACTCTCTCTGATACTGGAAGTAGTAAATAGTCATTACGATTAGTAGCCCATTCATAGCCTTATCTTGTATTATTTTGTCCAATCCATTTTTAATGTTGTCCAAGTTGGCAGCCATCTTCTGGTAGCAAATTCCAACATTTAATTGTGCACAAAATATGTGTAAAAAAGTGCCTCTTTTTATCTCTCTTGAATCCTCCTAAACACTTCAACTTCACTGTATGACTTCATTTTTTCATATTGTGAATAAAACTTCCCTATCCACTTTTTTTTCACATCTTGCTTATCGACTTACATCATGCCTGCCTCGTTCACTTTGTTTGCTTAGCTAAATAGCCCGACAAAAGCTTAAGAACTTGAAGTGACCTACAATAGTATACTAAGTATGTACTAAGTAAGTAAGTACTAAGGCTGAAACAATCAGTATTTTGGTGGGAACTTATCATTGCTATTATGTGGTATCAGAGATGTTATAGCTTCAGCTTAAGCCTATTGTCTCTGGACTTACCTGATAATCTGCCTGATAGTGACCTTGGCTATGCCTAGAGGAGATCTTCTGACCTACTTTGCAGCACATATGTTTAATTTTTTTCTGCCCAGCTCAACCTTCAAATAATCTCAGGATTCATTTTAATAGTAGTAGTAGTAGTAGTAGTGATAATAATAATAAACGAACATATCAGATCTCAGGTGTATGTGTGCCAGTAACAGAAGAGTCTTCCACTTTTAAGGTTTTGGGTTTGACACTGTACCCTCTTTAATGTACTGAACAATGACATGATGTCCCTTATGCTTCCTATTGAGTGTTCACAAAGAGCTGGTGCTCATTGTCTCCATTACACCTTGTTTCTATTATGCTCATCATACTTACATTTTCCCTTAAAACCAAGGAGTCAAACTGCCATTTCAGTTTGGAGGCTTCTAGCACAGTAATTAACTGTATCTGGTGCCCTGTAGCTCCAGTGTATACATTTTTTGCTTTGGCCTTTAGTCCTACTTTACTGCAGAGGTTGGAAACATACCACTCCCTGGATTTGCTGCAACTTCTCACATTGCTCACTGTGGGCTTTGCTGGCTAGGGCTTCTGGGACTTACAGTCCAGTAACATCTGGAGGGCCACATGATGCCAACCTTTGCTTTACTGTATGTTCATAACCTGTTTCCATAGTGTCCCCATTTGAACAATTGGAAAAAAATTCATCTTCATAGCTCATGGGTGATTAAACCCAAACAAGATCATTCCTGTCTGCTGTTACTTTCCTTTAGGGTTCAGCTACCTTTTGCCCGGCTATTTTTTTTAATGTTAAGTGTCAACAGTTAGGCCCCATTCTGGTTCATGTGTATCTCATCCCTTTTTCCCATGACCTATCTTGACCTGGTGCCTAATAAATTAAAAACCATGCCTATCTATACCATTGTCTAAGCTCAAAGACGCTTCAGTTTCAGCTGCCTAGCTGGCCCTGCGCATGGAACAGGTGGCATTTCATTGGGTGCTGCCTGAGAGACCGTGAATATTGATTAGCAACCTAAATTTGGCTCCCAGGTCCTCACAACTACATTTACTCACATCATTGGTGCTAGCATGCACTTATGACCACTGATGCCACTACCACCCTGTTTACCAATGTGATATGTTTGCAGCCTTCACTTTAGGAAGGGTATTTATCGTGGAGACTACATGTCATCTACAAACCTCGCTGTCCATGTCTCTAATGATCAAATCTGTCTCAAGCTCCTCACAGCCTATCACAAAGCTTGTCCTCCACAAAGGAAGAGATCTTTCATCCTTGGAATCGTGCCCTTCTCCCCCAAGACCCCTATTATCCGGAATGGAGCAATCACTCTGTGATTTGGGCATCACTATTACGTTCCTGAATGTCTTGTCCACCTCTCCTCCTTTCTCCAGGTCAAGAGACTTGTTTTTAAGAGAATCAACTTGTTTCCCAAGACACAGGGACTGAATATGCATCTACAACTAAAGTTCAGAAGACAGACAGTCATCCCTGATGGCTTTGTAAATCCAGTGATCACATGGAACTTGCTTAATGCTTCTAACCAGAATTACTGCCCTATCCTAACCATACTTGGACATAAATAACATTGGTATCTTGGGGGTTTATTTCCATCTAAGTATACTACCTGATAACAGCTTTAAAACTTTTTCATCATTCTAATGGCATGGAAGGGGAAAATTCATGTGAAAGGATTATCTACCTTTAGCTGCAGAATTTAAGAATTCAGTTATTTAATCAGATAAGAAGTTTGCATATTAGGAACATTCCACAGGCCTGAAATAGATAACTCTAAAATATTGCCTTGAATTCTTGGCAGGTGAAAAACATGACAGACTGGCAAGCCCAAGACATATTAAATCTCCAGTTTCTAAACTGGGTGGAGCTATGTCTGGCTTACAGATGCTCCCTGAGTGTACCAGATGTGGCAATGGAATTGTGTAAGTACATGAAGCCTCCCATGAGCCTTACTATTTAATATACTCTTTGGTAAAGCTACATAATGAACACATTATACTCCACTGTAAAATGTGTGTATACCATAAGGCAATATCACATGTAGGATGGAAATACAGTGGTAAGAAAGCATTTATGTTGTGTGTTTCACAAGCTTTTAATGTTAATATACTATCTTGTCTACCTCTGAACATCTGAAGCAATATGTCATTCAAGTAATGGGGAAGTTCTTTCTTATATGGATTTCCCTGTTATTTGAATGACATATTGCTTTGGATATTTATTTCAAGACATTCAGAATGGCATAAGACTTGCCTGCACCAAGTTTCCATGCATCAGGGCCCCTCAATTTACACAGTTCCTTGCACTAGAAGTGTGGACTGTGTAACGGAAATTTGAGGCAAGAAAGAGGAGAGGCTTGTGTTGGTTTTCTATAAAGAATTCCAGATTCTTGTAGGTCAGCTTAGATGAGCCAAATAAATGGGGAAAGCAGGAGGGAGTGGATGTGGCAGTCCTTGCTATGAACTCACAAAAGGCAAGCCACTGAAATAACCAGCAATATACGTTAGTACTGTTTCATTGTTTACATTTCTAATCTTATTTTCTTTTCTGCACTCTGATAGTGGCACAATAGTGAAGGCCCGTGACAAGCTCTACCACCCAGAATGTTTCATGTGTGATGACTGCGGCCTCAACCTGAAGCAAAGGGGCTACTTCTTCATTGAGGAACAACTGTATTGTGAAACACATGCCAAGGAAAGGGTTAAGCCACCAGAAGGATATGATGTGGTAGCTGTTTATCCCAATGCTAAAGTTGAACTTGTCTAAATAGATACTCGAATTTCCCAGAGAGGTCAAAAGGTGGCACACCCACCCACAAGCACAGTCTCTGTTTTAAAAGTATGGCTGTAATCAACTCTGATTACTCAAGCCTCAGTAAAATGCCTTTTCAGAGATAAAATGGTTTACACTTGGAATCGCAAGGGGATAGTGCTGAAAGCCTCTGAAAAGAGTTTCCCCCCTTTGACACTTTGCTTTGGGTTGCTGTGTTGTTCTTAGGGTTTCTTTAAACCACAGATACTTTTTTTTGTAGCCCAGTCCAAAATCTCTGTAAATATGGTTTTTAAAACATTGTTTTGTATACAACCAGTATTCTTTTTTCCTGTCTCATTTTAAAATATAAAGGAGACTGTTGAAAAGCTCACAGGAAACAAGGCACTTTAAAAAATGAAACTGACATTTGAAAGCATGGCATTTTCCCCCTTTTCTCAGTAATATTCCATAAATACTGCTTTGTAGCCTCCAGGATAATAGAACATTGGGATCATGGTTAGTGATATTTTAAATTTATAGCTGGATATAACTAGCTAGCTAAATCTTGAGAAATGACTCCTAAGATGATAAGTAAAATCTTTTGAATATATTGTTTTACAGTTCCTAATTTTTGTTACATTTTTGTACAATACTTTAAGAAAATCCTACTTGCAGTTTCTTGACACCACTGCATTTTCCACCTAATAATAATCATTAGCATTTTATCATTTTAGCAAGCAGCAGAAATACCCCCTGAGATTCATTCTCCCACACTGATCCAACCATTTATTCATTATTGGATAACGAATGAGGCATTATTGGAAGTCCTGTGGATGCTCGCCCCCGGCTTGGTAGTAATGAATAACCTGGAGATCATAACAGAATATATTACATATCCCAGATCTTTCCAGGTCATGAAATGCAAAGATCAAGATATGTAAACACCATTGTTGCACAAAAATGTAAGCTTGGCATACTCATATAAGGGTGAAAAGTGTGCAGTGCTCTAGATGTTGTTGAACTGCAACTGCCAGCATTCTTCACCATTGGCAATGCTGGCCAGGGTTGCTAGGAATTGCAATCCAAGAATATCTGGAGGGCTGAACAGTTCCCTTAGTTAGTATACTGTATATACGTAAACCACTCATGTGTTCTGAATGTAATGTATAACAGAAAAAGAGAAGAAACCCCACATATATCACAGAATGCTAACATTTGGATTTCTCTCTTTTTCCTCTAAGATACAACATCTCTTGCTTTGGTACTTAATCATGTAAGCACCTACATGCTTTTATTTTCCTTTGAACAAAAAGATTTTAGAGTCAAATCATAAATACATTCCATAAAATACGTTGTAGTTACATTTAAACTGATTTAGAGTATCCAACTGTGTACAGATTACATACATTCAGCCTAGGATGAAATGAAAAATGCTCTTCTCCTTAACAAGTTCAGGACAATTTCACTTAGATCATTGATACATTAGCAAACAACCGTCTGGTAGCACAATATTTATTATGCATTTGTCACATTTTTATTTTCCATTATAAACAACTACCAATATTCAACGCCAGCTAACATCTCCTCGCCCAACCATCCAAGCCTACCTTAACAGTCAACAGCCACATCAGGTGAAGGTGGCCTATTTAGCTGCCAACTAGAGCAGGAAGAGGAGGATGTTTTTGATGATATTTTCAGCCCCCTCCCACCTGCAATCAGCTGTGCAGTGAGAAATCGCAAAAAGAGTCCTGCTTCTGATTGTTGCATCCTTGTTCACTGATGGGAGGGGGCTGAAAATATCATTCTCTTATGCCCTGAACAGTCCTCCTTTGCCTGATGCAGCTGCTGGCTGTTAAGTAGGCTGCCCAGGATGGGGGCATTTAAATAGTCCTACAGCAAGACTACGTGATCTTACTGTATATAGAACAGTTGTGGATTCATAACTCTCAATTACAAATCCATAATTGCAATACAGTGCCAGGCCAGGATTTTTACTTTCTTTAAAAGAATTATGTCATTGCCAATCCTTGTTCATTACAGAGTTATGAGAGAGCAGTGCTTTTTCCAGATCACAACTGGAAAACAAAATTTACCTGGGCTGCTTAAACGAGGATTGTTCTTGTACCATCCTGTCATGGGAGCAAAGAGAATGGTTCCCTGTTGTCATATTACAGATGTAGCAGTGAAAAGCCCGAAGAAAGACCATCATTCACAGCTGTCATTCTCTCAGGGATCTACTACATGGCCTATTGGCATGAGATTAATAAACAGATGACAGTAAATAATAAAGGATTCGGTGCAAACTGGTGAGATGGCTCAATTTTTTCAGGATTATGAACTCTTGTATCTCAGAAGAAGAGCTATAGTGTATTTAGTTTAGAATCACTTTAGAATTACTTATCCAAGCACCAACGCTAGAAAGAACAGGTGTGAATCCGAGTCACCTAGTATGAACAAGTATTCCCCAGAAAATGACTCTGTTTTGCCCAGTAATCCATATTTCACTTTACAATGATTATTCCATATTTTGTCAGACTGTCACCCAGTTTAATAAATCTTACCCAATCAATGTGGAACTTTTAGTTGCTTAATTCATTAAATATGCATACATCTGCATGCAGGAAGTATTTAAAAGTAAAATAATGATGTGTTTAGATGACGCGTTCATTTGTCTCAAACAGACTCATCTTCAAAGAGGCAATTCTCTCTCACATTTATCCATGGACTTCCCCTTGCCTTTTTTCTCCCTAAACCAATTCCAGCCTGGTATAATTGAGAGGACTCTCTAATGGGCTTTGGATATACAGCCAGCCCTCCACATTCACTAGAGTCAGGAGTGCAAGAAAAATTGCAAATATCAAAATGTATGTGCAGGGGCCAGGAGAATGGTTACCCAGGGTCCCAACCAGGTCAGAGAAAGGAGAAGGAAGGGGTAGGCCTGCATAGTGACCCTATACTTCCTCTCTCACAGCCACCTCCTTCCTTTGGTGTGTGTGTATGGGCATCGGGAGAGGGTTTGTGCTGCTGAGAAATCAGTATGTGAGCCATCCTTAGCTGCTGGCTGGTGGAGGAGGAGGAGAACCAGAGGCAGGTTTTGAAAGGGCTGCATGGCTGTTGAAAGAGAAGGGTCTCCCAGAAAAGAAACATTTGATGTGGGGACAAGGTTTGGAGAAACTTGCTAATAATCAAATCTGCAGAGATCTGACTGTAATGGATTTAAATCACTGGCACCCAAACCCCAGAATGTTCTGTGGGGGCCTTTTGCCCACTGTTGCTGATCAAAGAACTGCCAGCAGTGATGTTCCAATCAATGTCCGGTCATCTCCTCCTGATCAGGGATACCTTTCCCGTCATCCACAATTAATCTATCCAATTAATCAATTCAATGTTATGACCTATGTTATTTTCACATTTGGACAAGATCTTGTATGGCACAGTATGGCATGATAATTTCTCATGCAGAACTATGCTATAGCTGGCCATTCAGCACCCCTGGACTTATCATTGGGTTGCTGCAATCTGCCCTATGTCCATTCTGTGAGTAATGGAATGTGTGTGTGTGTGTGTGTGTGTGTGTGTGTGTGAAAGTATCTGGCCATGGCCCTGTGCCAGACACAGAATGCTTACATCATCCTCTGAGATCCACTGCGGTCCTCTGGAGGGCTCATCAGATAATGTAATCATTCTATGTCCACTTATGAGGGTAGGTAGGGGGCTTTCATTGTTGCAGAGTCTGGAAGGGAATACCAGTCTGCTCAAAGACCAAAAAAGACATAGGCAGGCATAAGATGGAATACACCTGTGTATGCCATTAACAAGAGGCCAGTCTATGTCTCTCAGCAAATTTTTCATTGGATAATAAAATGCACTCACATCTTAGTTTGAAACTCTTGTCACCACTTCACTATTTCAAAGTACAAGTTTTGCCCCCAAATAAAATTTAGATCTGTTAGCATACTTTGTTCATGGAGCCGTGTGTGTGTGTGTGTAAACAAATGCACAAAAGCCTGCAAATGATTATGGTTTACTGTTAATATTGTAGAAAATGTTACTGCTATTTTGTTTACTGTCTGCTGACAGAAATATGTTTCTTTTGTAATAATCATGAAAACCAGTTTAATTTGATTTATTAACCCTTTTCTTCCTAAAGAGACTATGAATGATTGTACTGTTCATTGAGGTATTCTGTTTATTTCACAGTCAGGAATGAGTCTTATGAAACTGGGTTTTACAGTTGGTGGGTACATTTCCCTTCAAAAATAGATACATAATGCATTTCCCTTTCAAAAATAACATAAATTCACATCTTCTATTTTTACCAACTTGCTTTAATGTTTGTTAAAACTTTTATTCTTTTTCAATAGCAACTAAGTCCATGAAAAAAGAACTGTAAGAGCTAGAAGTTTTTGTGTAAAACTATTGAAAATAATATCAAAGCTCTCATTACGCAATATAACTAAGGACTCTGCCAGTAGATTATATTCTTACCATCTGCAGTCTGTCTGCCTGTGGTCTTTTGGGCAAAGCCCTAGAAGCATCTATGTCTCTCATTTACTGCCAGTATTACAGAAATAACATGATTTTACAGAAGTTGGTGGGAGGCCATTTCACTCAATATGCCTTGCAATACCCTTTTGGAAGCCAATACAGAAATACCAAATATTGTTTTTAATCAAATACAAGATTGAATCAAAAGCTTGTTTCTCTTTCATCAAAGCTTGATTTCTTCCCTCCCTCTTGGAAAAATTCTTTCTTCAGGAATTCACAGCATGGCCCCATGCAATGGGAGGTACAGGCATGTGTTTCACCATATTTGCTTGGAGCTTGTTCATACTTTTCCTTCTTACTTATGTTTATTATCTGCTTAAAAGCTACAAAAGCCATTCATGTCACTCATTTTCATCACAGTTATTACTTCATTTCTCAGTTACAGCAGAGAATGAGAACAGAAAGGCCTCATGCATGCATGAGGAGTAATAATTGTCATTTAGATGTTTGACAGCAGAGGTGAAACCTAGTAGAAGATAATCCTGTAAACATGAGTCCTGTTCTGTGTGGGTTTGAGAATGTATCAAAAGTTTCATCTAACCTGCTTTTCTCTTATAATGCTGTGAGATCTACATTTTGCACATGTTCAACCATAGATCACTGCACAGTGCTTTTTGTCTCCTATTCAGCTTCATTTCTAAAGTCATTTTTCACCCAGCAGGTATCTGCTGTCTACCTGAGATATGTTGCAATAATACTAAAACATGTGGTACATCTTGGAAATTCATAAGCACTTTCATTCCCTCTGAGTTTTGTGTATTATAAATCATACAGAAGTCTTTTTGCAGGTATTCTTTAGTGATCTTTTTCAGACTTTCTACAAATAACTACACTAGTAAAGGAACAAACTTTTCATGCCTCTCATCCATACTCACATTTGTAGCAATCAAAATTGTCTCAAACCTTTCTCTCAGCTGCTTATTCTTTTATGTAAGTAAATTTTCCCAAGTCATGTAAAACAGAGCCATCTTGGCCAGTAACATCCAGCAGCAAAGTGGCTTCTTTCCGAAAATAATCCTTCTCCAGTATAAACCTTATTTTGTAACAAATTATTAAAACCAGGATGTGGTTTACACACCTCTGCCAGAAAAAGGAAAAAATACACTTTTTTGTGTGATTGTCTGCTTCATAATGCAGTAAGTCATTTTTAGGAATATCTAGTTCACATGGAGTTCAAATACATTACCAGACCACCTCACCATCAAGTTAATTGTGATTTGGAAACCATTTCACCACCACAGTAGATTTTGTCATCTTTTATTCCTACATCATTAATCCTGGTACGGGCAAACATCTGCAACCCTGTAGATGTTGCTAGACTGCAACACGCAGCAATCATCCCCATGGACTGTACTGGCTAAAACTACTGGGAGTTGTAGTTCAACATCTGGAGGCCACACTTTGCCCAGCTTTGATCTATCACATTTGTGCACTACGTGAATGGTGCACATTGTTCTTTATATTCAAATCCATGTGGGCCTTGGCACCAGTATTGTCTGTATTTCCTTGGTCTTGCCACACATTTAATGCCTACCATACTACTTCCAAAGAAGAAGAGCCAAACCATGGCATAAGTAAACATGTTTCTATATGCATATGACTCCGAATAAAAGTGCAGTTTATTATTTATTTTTTCTTTAAGATACTAGGTTACATCTTAACATCTAAGTGAGTTCTGTAGTTCTTTGCACTGAATATGCAGTAATCTGATAGATGCCCTCATTACACATAAGGAGTAGCAGCTCTGATTAAAGTCAAGTGGGACAGAGTACAAGAAACAAATGCTCATAAAAGCCACAGTGTCCTTAGCACAGTACATACTTTCTCTGGAGGTTGGAACAGAGGTGATTGGCCTGGTGCCATGGCTATGAAAGGAACCAATATGAACAGCTGAACTTTTGGACCATGACAAGATGACAATGGACAGTCTTTTATATCTTGCTGAAAACAGCAGACTAAGGAAAACAGAAACTACCAGAAAGAAGCACAAGGGCTCCTGAAGAATATCAAATGGTCAAATAGCCCCAGACTAAAGTAAAATACTTTGGCATGTAGTCCAGTGGTATGTATGCTTACACAGAAATAAGTTTATTGAAAGATGGGGCTGTCTCCCAGGTAAATGTGCATAGGTTTGAACCTACCTGTAAGTTGAATCAAATTCAACTGGGTTTCTATGTAGGGATGTGTAGAATTTTACTGCGAGTCAACTATAGTGTATCAGATTAACAACACACTCCTATACTTGGGATGTATCTATTCCTAAGTAAGCTCACCTGAGTTCAGTGAAACTTAGCTCTAGTTTAAATATGTGCAGGATTGCCACCTAAATGTTTGCCAACTTACCAAATGGGGGAAAAAAACCATACTGCAGTTTCGTTTTCTGCTCTCTTTAGCCCTCACTATACAATTTTGATACATTTGATGACCATATCTTTATTAGCTTGGGTTCGGAGGCTGGTTTACCCTGGTTGTAGTAGCACCAGGAGCCAGTGGTGTAGTGGTTTGAGCATTAGACTACAACTCTGGAGACCAGGGTTTGATTGCCTCTCAGCCATGGAAACCCACATTCTATCAGCCCCACACACGTTCAGCCTCAGAAAACCCCTAAGATTTGCCTTAGGGTCATCATAATTCAAAAACAGCTTGAAGGCACACAACAACAAGTAGCACCATAGTGGAAGTGAACATATAAATCTAGAGGAGGGGGAAAACATCATAAAATTATGTGGTCATTCATTTTATCTAATGCCCTAGATACTATCCACCAGGAAGCATACTCTGCCAGTCCTATTTCATGTAGTACTTAAAACAGGATAGAATAGTTACAGTTTCCCAGTGACAAAACACTGCTGTATCAAAAAAAATGACACCCATGTGGCAGACATCTTGAGGGATGTTTTCTTGGCCCTCTGAAAGTTGTGAATAGTAACTGCAGATTTATTGTGCTGTAAGGTGATGGTCTGTAAAAGCTCTTAAAATAGGTTATGATCTGAGCTTTTGAAACTGCATCAGTAACTGGAGCATGATCTGATATTTACAGCAGCAAAGAGCAAAATAAGACTTCCAGGTGCACCTTCAGAAACAGCATTATTATGGCTCCTTTTACATGTATATTTTCAAGTAAATGCATCATTTGCTGTTTGTGCAAATGTTGCACTCGAGATATATCTCTGCATATACAATTAAGTTTATGGTGACAATCTTTTAAAGCTTTTTTTTTTTTTTACATTAAGGATGGGTAGTGTAAAGGATGTGCTATTAATCTCAGCTATTTCACCCTGAAATCACACTTATTTCCCCCTGTAACATTCCTCAAAATGGACCTGTGGCATACATGTTGCCATCACAGTTCCAACTACACATGCACAGATGTCTTCCTGCACAATAGATCCTCATCCAAGAGGACAGCTTCTCTTTGGCTAAAGCACTCCATCTTAGAAGTGCAATATAGGCCTGACAATAAACCACTTAGCTCTGGCCAAGTGTTGGCTCATTTCTGAGAAGATTTCACACGAGAGTGTCTCATCAAAGCCCTGGATCAATCAAAATTTGCAATATCCAGACAGTAAAGACTATCTACTTGCCTCTGCAAATACTTCTTTTCCTGCAAAAGCTCATCTGCGCAATGAACTACAGGTGTAGGGCCCAGAATATGGTTCAGTTTAGAGTCCTTTACCATCTAACCATGGATTGTCAACTATAGTAGCCTAACGTGGGAGAATGTATTATGGCCTTTCCAACTTTACTCTGAAGGTTTCACAGAAGTATGATACTGGGTATAATGAAGCAAGAGATGTCCCCAGTGTTCCTAGCATGGATATAACTGCCATGCTGTGATTCATATGCCCAAGACAAGGAAGATTTAAATGATAAGTGTTCTCACTCATTTACATAAATCTGTGTGAGATTTGATCAATTAATATGAAACAACTAAATATGCATATTTTTTCTTATGCGTGAAACAGATCTGAAGAGGAGGTATTACTTCTTTGTTTTTAGAAGATGTGTGCATGTGTCACAGTAGCCCCTTAGAAGAAGCTCCCCTGTTTATCTTTTAAGGAGGGAAGGGGGTACCTCTACTCAAACTGTACCTACTGCTTGTATTAAAAAATAACAATTTTTGAAGAATTTAAAAATGCTGCTTCCCGATTAACTGAAGACATTTTTTTAAAACACACTTGGCTCTCCACACACACTAGGGTTAAAGACACAGGACCCTCACAAAAGTGAGAAATTCGCAAATAACAAAATTTGTGTGTCTGTGGGAAGGGGGTTGAGGCATGGGCAGGGAAGTGGGCATCCAGGGTCTAAACCAGGTCAGGGAAAGGAGATGGTGGCATGGTGGTCCTGTACGTCCTCTCTCTTGCCCATCTCCTTCCTTAGGTGTGTGTGGGGCATGGGTACAGGGTTTGTGGTGCTGAGAATTTGGGCAGAGGGCCATCCTTAGCTGGCTAGGCAGAGACTGGTAGAGGAAAAGAGAACCAGAGGTGGGTTTTTAAAGGGCGATGTGGCCTGATTGGAGTCACCAAGAGGGAAGATTCCCCCCAAAAAGAAGCACCTGAGGTGGGAGGGCAGGGGTTGGAGAAACTCTCAAATAATCAAATCCATGAATGTCAAACCCGCAAATGTGGAGGACTGACTGTAAATGAAAAGATTTATAATCTAACAAAGCTATCACGTCTGGAAAGCATTTAAAATGAATGAACATCCAGAGAACTGTGCTGGATCAGTCCAGAATTCTCTTCCCAAAATGGCTAACCAGAAGACTATGGGAAGCCCACAAGCAGGCCATCAGTCTGACAGCACCCTCTTGCTAGCGCTTCCCAACAGCTGGCATTCTGAGTCATGCTGATTTAGATACTGAAGGTGTCTAAATATAGAGCTATGGTTACTAACAGCTACTGATAGCATCATCATCCTTGGATTTGCCCAATCCCTTTTAAAAAGGTGTGCAAATTGACAATCATCATCACATCTTCTGGTAATTCATTTCAGTTTGACTATGCAGTTGTTACAAGGAAACAATATTATGTCCCTAAATATGTTTACCTAGGGAGAAAAACTGGGAGTAAAGGACATATCAGCCCTTCCTGCAATGCTGATTTTGTTTTTATTTTGTACTCTATATTCTATTTTGTTAACAACCATACAGAATTGTCTGTAACTTTAAGAACAATGACTCTTGCAGCACCTTTAGGCTAGCAGATTTGTTGTCACATAACCTCTTGTGGATTGCAGCCTACTTAATAAGATGCATAATAACATGGTTACCTCAGTGGGTAAGTGGTATATCTATACCATATATCCATGGAGGGTTATGGGAATGAAAACAATAACTTTGTTACCCATTTTAACCCATGTAGGTTTTGTAATGACATTACCAAAGATGGCAGCACAAAAAAAGCACATCAGCCTATCGTGTGAAAATGCCCTTTGGATTAATGAGCTGCCCCTCTAATATAATAACCCTCTGTTACAGATGCTGGAACAAGTTTGTCAAGTCCAGATAGCAACTGGCAGCTGAGAGAACACATGCAAGATTGCCTGTTTGCCCTTGCTTTGCCATGCCAAAACTTTCCCCACCCCCACTAATTCTCAGTACAGGCTAGTGAATTGATCCCACAAAAGGTCCACCCTGCCTCTTATGTTCTGCTGGGAACTGACATGCCATTCTTTGCTTCAAAGCCGCTCTCTGGTGCAACTAATAAGCTTTCCAAGGGGATCAGCTGCACTTGGCGTATCATTGTGACTGCTGGATTGCACTCAAAACCAGTCACATTTTAGACACACGTTTCCCGGTATATCACCACCAGGACCTCAAGATACATCACCCCACTGTACCTCTGTTAATGAAGTAAATGTGTCCCTGGGCATTACCTCTTTAACAGAAAATTGGGTACTGGAGGCAGAAGTAGCATAGAAAGAATAAAGATAGCTTCCTTCTTGTTGTTGTTCTGTGTCTTTAAGTTGATCCTAACTTATACTGAGCCTATTGTAGGGTTTTCTTGGCAAAACTCGTTCAGAGGGGGTTTTCCATTGCCTTCCTTTAAGGCTGAGAGACTGAGGCCATTTCCGCACTAGGCTGTTATAGCGCTATCATTCCACTTTCAATGTCCTATGGAATCCTGGCCGGCCCCTCCCTGAACTGCAAACCCCAGGAGTCCATAGGATGTTGAAAGTGGAGTGATAGTGCTATAGCAGTCTAGTGCGGAAATGGCCTGAGACTTGCCCAAGGTCACCCAGGGGGTTTCCACAGCCAAGCAAGGTCTTCCTGAGGTATTAGTCCAGCACTCAACCACTGCATCACACTGGCTCTCCTGGTAGGTTCCTACACTGTGAGAAAGAAAAACACAGCAACATATTTCAGGAACAAAATATATTGAAAACTAACAGTATGCCCATGTGATATGAAACAACCAGGTCAGGTTAGCTTTTCATAACTAAACAAAAACATTTTTAATGTTTAAAATGCTGTTAGAGACCATTTCAAGGCTTCTTCCAAAATGCATTCAGGGATGACTTTTTCTGTCACCAGCCTCCACTTTTCTTATTTCCATTTTGTAGGCCAAACTTATAGATCTATGCTGCTGCTGCTGCTCCTCCTCCTCCTTCTTTCGTTCGCTCACTCTTTTTTAAAAACATGCTGTGGGGTAACTGGTGAGGCAGACCTATCTACTATCTTATTTTTTTTTGCTTTGCTATTCATGCATGCTCAGCAATGGATTCTTAAAGGATATACTATTTGCCTTATATGTTGTAGGCAGGCACTCTTCGGATCGGCTGGAATGGAATCCCACTCTTTTCCAGCTCAAGCTTTGTTTATTGCATTGTTTACAGCAGACACACTGCAGCAACCTGACATGGAATCTACAGCCCTCTTTTACCATCCTTCCCATGCCCATGCTGCTAAGAAAGGCTCTAGTTAGACAGAGGATGAAGAAGAAAAGGGAGGGCTAGATGATCATTAAAAAGTTATTGTAAAAAAAAGAAAGAAGGGAGGGAGGGAGGGAGGGAGGGAGGGAGGGGGGGAGGAAGGAAGGAAGGACGGACTTCACTGCCACATGCTTTGTTAGCTGAGATATGCCTGTATATGGTTTTGTGCTTCAACTACCCCTGCCCTCCACCAACTCCAGTCCTGTTTAGCACACACTTGGTAAATTCTTCAGCATCCCCTTGATGGTAAGATGTGCTTTACATGAAATGGATTGGATTCTTACAGAACCCTCTCTCGTTTCATGTTTGGCCAGAATGTGGACTTTATCTCTTTCTATTATTGTTTTTGACCATGGGAAATTCGAGGCAAGATCCAGGCCCAGATGCTATAGGATGCCAGAAAAAAGAAGGGAGACTTAAAAGATTAACCGGTGTAGTGTTTCTCTTGGGAAGGGCAGGAGAGGAAACAGTAGGAGAGGGTAGAGAGTTTCAGTTTGGCTTCATAACAGGGTTGTTTGACCAAAGGGTTCAAGACTTTTGGGTTCGACCAATGAATTCAAGGCCTCTGGGTCAGACCTGGTATGAATTCAAGCAGCCTACTTAGAGCTGGTTCATGCTAATTACCCAGACCTATGCAGTTTACCTTGGATATTGTGTATAGTGTTTTCTGATTATGTAAGTTTGATTTTGATTTTCTTATGGAATTTTTTTTTAAACTTTAAACATTAAAAAATTGTCCAGGGCAACAAGCAGGTGACTTTCAGGCCTGAATTTGCATGTAGGAGGCAATATGGGAGGTGAATTAAACTAGATTGGCCTTGAATGGAGCCTGAAGTATATTTCTGGTGGGCATTTTTTTGCTGGAAATCAAAACTAGCCATAAGGAAAAAGTGACCAGTTAAGATAAAAAAGTTCTACTGTAATGTTATTGACAGAAAGAAGACCAAAAATGGCTGCTAAATACTAAAAACTTTGCAAATAATATTTTTGAAATCAAACTAATTTTTCTTAAGATTGTCCTGAAGGTTTCTTTCTTGTTCTTGGTGCTGCTGAAAAGAGACTGTATAATTCAGTGGTTCTCAACCTCTGGGTCCCCAGATGTTTGTGGAGTTCAGCTCCCAGAAGCCCCAGCCACTATGGTCAATGCTCAGGGCTTCGGGGAGCTGAAGTCCAAAAACATCTGGGGACCCACAGGTTGAGAACCACTGGTATAATTGCTGTTGTCTTCTCTCCCTAACCCCGTAATGCTGGTACAACTGTATATTGGAGAAATACTACAGCATTCTAGAAACTATCTGGGTTGATCTGCACAAGTTGTACCCAAGCAACAGCACAACTGTTCCACCACTGTTGAAGAGTGCTAAGAAGAGGATGAAGTCTTCAGCCGAAATCTGATTGTTAGTCACAACTGGAGCAGATGCATTAAATCAATGGGAACTTGAGAAGTCAATTCCTACATAAATTTAATTGCCTCTGGAGATAGACTCTACTTGAGACTAACTGTTGGAATTAGGCCTTTGATCCAGCACAGAGAGGTCTTCACAGTACTGGAGATTGTTCTAGAAATTAATTTGTCACATCTGGACCAGAACCAAAAACTGTTATTGGAGATGTGATAACCACATGTAGGGATGGAGAAAAAATAGTTCTCCCTGATTTTTTATACAAAATTATTTACAAGTTGCAATTCCTGCACTTATACATGACCGAGAACATAATTGTGCACTAAAACCTTCATTTTCCAGAATTTTCAGCAGAAAAGCCCACAATTTAAAAAATATGCACAAAAATATTTATAGTAAGGAATATAAGCACAGAAACACATGAGAAAATGTTTTTCACAAAGTGTGCATATTTGGATATTTCCAGTATTTAAAAGAGTATGTCAGGAGAAATGTGCATGAAAAGGCATAGTTTGTTTTTTTAAAAACAGATTTGCAAACTGATACAGAAATGGCCAAACATAACTAAATGCCAAGGACCTCAGTGAAAACAAAATGGATAGAGTATGCCTGTAGACTCAGATGTCTCAGTAGTCTCCTGAAAGCCTGTAGTCTCAGATATTTGCCTTTGGAATTGTATAGGCTATGTAGACATTGAGGAATTTGGAAAGTTCAACCCTTCAGTCTGTTATCTGCAGCTTTATTCCTTTCATAGAAAAAATGGACTGCAATAATGAATATTTTAGTAAATCATAGTGTGAAACTTAGTATTCAGTGACAATCACTCTGATTCATTTCTAGTCATGCATATGACTGGCTGTGTCACAGTGTTCATGGGGACATACATTCTATCAGTAGCGCACAGATAGGATGGTACATAGATGGCATAGATACACATATCTGTGTGCTGATACACATATAAATCTCTTCCAAGTTCCAGACTGAGGAAGTGATGTGTAAAGGGAACCGTATTCACATGGGAAGATCTCCTTAGTTGGATATGAACAGTTGTTTTTGCTAAAATTAGGGCAGCACTTTTTTGCATGCTTTAAAAAAATGTGTTTCTGTTCTTCATGGCAATGAAGAACAAAAGAAGGACAGATGTGATCAGCTAGCTTCTGTTTCTTCCTCATGTTGCCATGACTGAAACAAGCATTCTGAAAACCACAAACACACTCTGCAAAGAGCAAAGGAGAGGACATTGTACAGAGAAGCTATTAACAAGATAGGTGGTCCAGAGAGTATAAACAAGTACAAATCATGCTAAGTCACGCATAGCAAAGAGCATCTGGAAGCTGGAAACATTGGTTCTTGCCCTTTTCTTTTTTAACAGTTTAGACATGTTTCTCCAACAAGTCTCGCACACCTGTCAGTTATTTTGCTGGAGTTTAGTTCTCGCAGCAACTTGGAATGGAAGAGGCTATGTTTCAACTCCCACCAGAAAACCACTAGCTTCAGACAACTTCCAGCATCCAGCAGACCCGATTATGAGTGCATAGCTAAAGGTTTTCATTCATTATTTCAACAGCCCCTTCCTCTCCTTCCATAGAGTTTAAGAGTAGCTGAAATTTTTTGGTGGTGCAGAAATAGCTTCTGAAGGAACTGAGGTGGCTCAAAGTCGTTGTCAAGCACTTGTCATGCACATATAGGCCATTTCTGCACTAGCCTGTTATAGTGCTATTATTCCACTTTCAACATCCTATGGACTTCTGGGAGCCCCTCTCTAAACTGCAAACAGGAGTCCATAGGATGTTAAAAGTGGAATAATAACACTATAACAGGCTAGTGAGGAAATGGCCACAGATTTACAGATCAGCCATCTTTTATTCAGCATAAATTGGCAAGTATTTGCCATGGAGTATAATTAACACAACAATTGGAGTTTTAATATCCCCTCCTCACTCCACCCCTTTTAAACTGTCTGAGCCAATCCACAAGGATAGTGGTTAATGAGTAAGTGTGTGATGAAGAGACAATACAATGGTTACTTAAGGTGATGCAATCTACATGTACTCTGTCTGTCCTTGAGTGGTTATTGAGTCACCCTTTAGAATAAAGATTTCTAAACTGCCTAAGGAATTAAGAATTATAATTTCTACTTATTACAACTATGTAATTTCAACCTTTTTTCCATCAGGAAACTAAGAGCCACATTTATTTTTTTAATCATAGCTACATTTTTGCATCTACACAAAAAGGTCAATGTCTCTGAGGTTTCTGTGCCTTAGGAAGTGGGGGGGAAAGGGATACTATTACTGTCACCCATGAGAGCTGTTAGTGTGCCTTCTGAAAATCAAACATATGTAGTAAAATCATTATCTTGCTTGTGGTGCAAGAGTAAGGAAAATGAGTTGCTTTCAAAGTAGCAGCAGATCTCACAGCAGGCCACATTAGAAATGGTAAATCCACATCCAAGAATCCTTCTGATGTTTTGGAGTATGTTTCTCATAATCATTGGTTGCTGGCTGTGATAACTGGGGATGACAGGAGTTGAAATACAAAACTTTCAGAGCATGGACTAGTGAGGCTGGCCTAGAGTAGCAATGGCCTTGTCTGTCAGCTTTTGCATTTGCGGTGTGTGAAAGCTCTTGGATTATTCTGCAGTAGCAGTGACATCATCAGCATGCCATCTGCAGATGTTGTTGGTTTTTCTGAAGAATATTTTCCTTTGACCACATCTGTAAAAATGTTTCTCAAAAAGCATGAAGTCACTTTCATTTAGTCACTGGAGCACATCATAGATCCCAAACCAATCTTCTATGATAACATGTTCCAAATTTAAACTTAAAACTCAGGCATTAAATGGAATGGTTTTTATTATTATTATTATGTGTACTTCATAGAGTGTAATACACTCTGAAAACTCAAAAGAAAAAGATATGTTGACAGGACAGGGAAGATGAGCTAAAGAAAATAGGATTTTTAAAATTAAGTAGTTTTGTGCCGAGCAACATTCTGCTTCTTTCAGCATACCAGGGCTACTAATAACTTCCATCTGAAGGCACGTCTGCTTTTCACAAGGCAATAAAGATCTCCATCTTGATGTCAGTACACAGGGTCCATCCTTACACTCCCACTCATCCCCGCCCATATCATAGATACCAGAAATTAAAGTAGATTCTGCATGGTGTAATGGCTTGAGTGTTGGACTAGTGTTCTGGTAAACCAGGGTTCAAATATTCATTCAGCCATCAAAACCTACTGGTGACCTTTGGTAAGTCATGCTTTCTCAGTCTCAGATGAAGGTCGTGGTTACCATCCTCTACAGAAGTTTTCCTAAGAAAACTCTATGAGAGGGTCACCATAAGTCAGAGGTTGACTTGAAAGCACCTAAGACATATGCACATGCACACACATTGTTAGCTACTTGTACTGATGCTCACAACAACATATATTTGTTAGTCCCAAGTTGAGTAGACCTATTGAATTAACGAATGGTGAGTCAACTTATAGGTAAATCCCATTGAATCAATGGCGCTACTCTAGTTAGGAGTAGCAATGAGATTTAGGCTATAATTTTCACATCATAACAACGTGACTGAATGTTAAACCAACAATACTTTTTTTGAAAAATCACAAAGTGATTAGAGATGTCATTGCCACCCAGGCCTGCCAGCCAGGATTATTAGAGGGGCATCTTGCTCAAGGAGCTATTATCTGTCAATGTTTAGGAGCCAAAGAAAGGTGCTATGGATTACTGATCTTGGAAGCTAAGCAGGGTCAGGCCTGGTTAGTACTTGGATGGGAGACTGGAAATGAATATCAGGTGCTGTAGGCTATATTTCAAAAGAAGGAATTGGGAAAACCACCTCTGAATATTCCTTGTCTAAGAAAACCATATAAAATTAATGGGATCTCCATAAATCAACAGATGATTTGAAGGCACATAGACATACAATAATCTCTTACCATGTGGATTTTCTTAAAATACATGATACCTAGTTTTCATAAATTGTTTATATGGCATATTTTGGGGGGAAATAAATTCTGTTATGTAAGAGTGTGGCATTCTCTCTGACTGGCAGAATTTTTCGTATGATACCTCATTTCCCTTTTTTCATTTTGAACAGAAAACTGAAACTTCAGTCTCAACTTTACAATTGCTTTTTACAGTAAATGGAAATTTTTTCAAGTCTTAAGCAGTTGCTGTTTCTCTTTTAGTGTTTTGATTTTATATTATTTTAAACACACTCTTGTACAGTCCCTGCTATCTACAAAACTGAAGAATAGTTTTAATATGTATTAATAAATCCAAATTGACAGCAGCTGCATGATAAATACAAATAAACAGATGAAGGATGGAAGGAAGGAAGGAAGGAAGGAAGGAAGGAAGGAAGGAAGGAAGGACGGACAAAGAATGGCTAGCCTTCTGAGCAATGGTTGTGATATTAAGCACATGCACCCACATACACATCTCAAATCCATGTAACATCTTTAGAACCGAAATGATGAATGACGAAAGAGGTTTGGGTTGTGTGGAGTTGCAGAAACACACTTTCTGACATCCCACCTTTTCCACAAACCTTTTGGCACACACTATAGTTCTAAATCCTTCCTGTTACTCAGCCTGTCACATACCCACCAACTGTCCTGATTTGACAAGGACAGTCCTGATTAATCCTCTGCCATCCACCTTTGCCAGCTGCTATTGAAATGCCCCAATTTCTCTTCGCCTCTTCATCTGGCTTACCTTCAGCCACACAAACTGAGTTCAAACACAGTTTGCACTCAGTTAACCCAGCAGACAGAGAAGAAAGCAGGGGATAGAACTGTGCCTTCCTGCTAAGCTCAGCAAACTGCTGCAACCTCTCTTAAATGATGCGTTCTTCCTCATAAATAATGTTTGTCTTATTACCCACATTCTGATGTTGCTTGGGCAGATTTGTTCCACTTTTCAATCTGTGAAATGTTGGAGGGTATGCTGTCAGACCCAGAATCACCTTAATACACATGCCATTTGCAACACTAAGAAAGCTTTTATGAGACCATTAGAAGATTTCAACATATTAAGCCAAGATGTCTATAAGATTATTAACCCAAAGATAAAGCATATTTTTATTAGAAATACATAAACTACAAAACTTTGGAATATACAATGCAAGTTCCTAGTCATAAATGACAGCATTGCTTTGAAAGAAATAGACTGGAAATGTGATCAAGCCTAATGTTCATAAGGAATTTTTTTTGGTTATTCTAATATATTGCAGGGCTAAATATTTTGCATTAGCTAATACTTGGAAGGTAATCTGAGAGTTCAGCCATCAGTTCAGCTTAACATCATTGCAATGGATTTAGAACCAATTACTTGTCAAGAGTCTAGAAAAGCCTGGAGCCCTGCAGCTAGACATTTGGACAGATGATACAGATGGCATAAAGAATTGTCAGAGCTAGTTGCATACATTGCTTGGGTTAGAAGTACATCTCAAATATCTGTGCATCCAACAAATGTAAAATATGAATATGGCAATCACATGTTTGCAAACATATGTACTATATAGCGATATATGGTGATATGGATATGAGGTGGCCTACACAAATCTGCATATTCCATATCAGTTTTTCATATTTATGGACAACCTCTTCTGTGTATAGTTCTAGTTGTGGTTAGCAAACACTGCATTTATCATGCAAATACCTCTTGGTACAGTCAGATAGGGAGATCAGCGATCTGTGACATCAGACCAAAGCTGAAAGAAAAGATTTTATATAATGTTCCTGCTAATTCACTTTACTGACTGCATGGGAGAGAACGGGCTTAACTATGTGGCCGTGTCAGGTGCTGGTGCAAGAGAACACTGATTGGCCACACAGTCCCATGCAGTGCATCATTCATTTATAAGCAGCCACCACGTGTAGTGGCTTGAGTGTCAGACTATGCCCATTTTCGCACTACACTCTTATAGCGCAATTATTCCACTTTCAACATCCTATGGAATCCTGGGGTTTGCAGTTTCGGGAGGGGCCAGGCGGCCCCTCCCAAAACTGCAAACCCCAGGAATCCATAGGATGTTGAAAGTGGAATAATCGCGCTATAAGAATGTAGTGCGGAAATGGCCTATGACTCTGGAGACCAAGGTTCAAATCCCTGCTCAGCCATGGAAACCCACTAGGTGGCCTTGGGCACGTCACAGCCTCAGAGGAAGGCAAAGGCAAACCCCCTCAGAACAAATCTTGCCAAGAAAACCCCATGATGGTTTGCCCTGAGGTCACCAAAAGCTGGAATAATGTCAATGCACACAACAAGAACAAGAACAAGAACAGATGTTGTGCAGTTTCAATGCACACAGCAACAAGAACAACATATGTTAAAAGCAGGGATGAGGCACGTGAGGCTTTCCATATGTTGCTGAGCTGCCACTCCCCTCATCTCTCACCACTGGCTATGTTGTAGGGCTAAGGTGAATTCAAGGTCCAACCACATCTGGGAGGCCATACATTCCTCCCTCCTCTATTAATATTCCATTTATCTATCCATCCACTAGTGAAGGGCTATAAAGAACAAATGTAAACCAGAGCAAGTAAGACATGCAGGAATTTACTCAAGAGTAAGTTACTCAAAGGTAGAGTACAAAATAATCTCTGAGCAGCATTTAGTCCAAAACGACAGAGATAAAAATGCGTTCACCAAAATAAGTATCCTGGATCTGTTTTGATACAGTGACTGATGTCCAAATGTGCCTGGGGTAGTATTGTTTGGAGAAGAGTACCTGTTAAAAAATAAATGTTAAATATTTCCTTTTAAAAAAAATGTATCAGTTGAGCGTTCTCTATTTGAAATAAATCAATAGTGGAACAGGAGTCAATATATTCCTCTGGTTTAAAAACCAAACAAAATTCCAAAAGTAAATTAGCAAAACTAATGCCACTACTACAACAGCACCTCCACCAAACTTTTTTTTTTTTTTTGGTAGTTGCTACTACTAAGTTTTCCTCCACTCATTTTCCATCTGTATTAGCTTCCATCAATTAAGACTATAGCCTGATCAATGACTCAAGGAGGAGTGGGGTCGTTGCTCAGGGACAAAGCATATATTTTCCCTGAAAAAGTTGCCAGGTTTAGTTTGCCATCTGTAAATAGAGTGTGAAAGTCCCTTGTCAGAAAACCTGGAAAGTTGCTGTCAGGCAGCAGACACAATACTGAGAAACAGATGATCCAGTTGGTCTGAGGCAGCATATGTCAGTTTCCTATTCTCTTATGGGAAGAAATATACACAATACTATCTATCTATCTATCTATCTATCTATCTATCTATCTATCTATCTATCTATCCATTCATATATATATATATATATATACATACACCCAATAACATCTATGTTCTCACTGCCACATGAAACTATCTCATTGTGTGTGTGTGTGTGTGTGTGTGTGTGTGTGTGTGTGTGTGTTTTCAGAGCCCTCTACCTCTCTTGGGTTTTCCAATATGGTTGCAAGGGGGTCATGCAGTGGTAGGAATGGCTGAACTGCTAAATGAGATTATATTCAGTATTATTTTTGTGAGCTGTCAATATTTGTGGCCCAAATACAGGAAAAGGCACATGTAGTTGATTTCTCTTTAATAAAGGGCTACCTTCCATGCTTAAATAAACAAGTAAGTAAATAAATAGACTAGACTGTTACATGAGGGAGAAGGAGAGCAAAGACTTAGGCACAGATTGTTCTGGATAGCTTGTAGTACAAGGGCTTTGTAAAAGAAAGATGTATGTAAAACAATTGGTGCAAATGCACATCAAACACCTGTGGACAGTTTTTGGAGGAGAAGCAAATATACCACATTTATATTCCCAAAGGAAGGAAAAGAACTGACCAACACGCCCCCCCCCACACACACACACTCAATGCGTTTACACAGGGATGTGAACAAGTGATGGAACTTTCCATTAGAGCAATCAAAGCCATGGATTGTATTCAGAGTATAATATAAAAGAGAAATCCCACAACATATCCTCTTCAGCCTCAGCCAGTCCTGATTGGCAGGAAGCTAATTTAGGCAAGAGGATCAGCACATGAGTCAACAGCAGCGGCAGACTGGGACAACTTGGAACATTCGAAATCCAATTGGGGCAAGTGTCCTCTCTGTCCATGGCTAGCTGCAGAGTGTGTTTTGCAATGTCAGGGTAGAAAGAAAACACAAACCATAATTTTCTAGTCCAGATAGGATGGAAACTATGATCTGGGCTAAAGCAGAAGTAGTACACATTACACAGAAGGAGAAGGGAAGGGAAAGTGAGATGTTTTCTTCCAAAGGAATCAACTTGTAGTTTGTTCTTATGCCTGATATAATCCACTACCACTTTCTAGTAATCAGTCCCAATTTCACAGTGTACCTATTCCTTAGTTCCCTTTGCTGTGTGAAGGAATACTTCAAGCACTCTTCTTTCTCCAGATGAAGAATGAAATCACAGCACGACCAACTAGCATTTAGACATTGGCATGAAACATTATTCATTTCACATTACCACTCAAACAGTAGCTGTTCGAACATTTAAAAGAGATTTAAACTTAAAGTAGTAAACTGTGAACAAGCAAGCCTCCCTGAAGATGCTTTTCAAACAGTTTTTTGTAATGAAAATATGACTTACATCAACAGTATAACTAATTCTGTGGGGAAAGTTCTTTACTTCCTGATGAGATGGTGAACATGCCGTCAGGAAGGGTGTGTCTGTGTGACCATTCTCCCAAAATACACTGTTCATGCAATTGCCATGGAGACTATTCAAGTATGGTTTTAATCCAGCTGGCTGTTTATAACATTGATGAGCACAGCTCACCTGGAGTCAATTGTCACCATTTTTAAAACACAACAAAATGGAAGATGTTTGTACTAACACAATTCCTGTATAAAGGCCGTAACCATGGTATGGGAACGGCCCAAATCAAAACCCCAGCTGCGTAAACTGTTTTAATTCTGGACAAAACGTATAGTAAGGACTGAAATGTGATCTCCCACTCTTCACCACATATTCCTCTTTTTAAACTTTTAGATTTCTAGATTCAGATTTCCTGAGTTGGGCAGATGTGTAATATAAATAGATTAAAGGCTTTACAGTGAGGGCTGGGGTGCCTTTTGCTTGCATACATATTCATGTTTTCTGTCTTTCCCACTAACTCCACAGTTTCCCTGGCCAGTTTTGTAAGCCAGCAAATTACCTGTTCATCTGGTAGAGTTTTCACTCCAGGGTTCTTCTAATGCTGGATCTATCCACTTTAAATACAGCTTTCCAAATCTCCTTCCCAGGAGTAAACATTTTTTATTCAGATCCAAGACCAAAATGACATAATGGGACTGGACAGCTTTCAAGGACTTCCACTGTTAAATTACAGCATGAATCTGCCTAATCTCTGCCTAGAGCAAAGTTGCAGAAAAACAGCAAACCACCTCCCCCACCCCATTATGAACAGGCCTTCAGTCTGAAATAAAAAAACATTTATTCCACAATCCGGTGCATGTAATCATTATTTTCATCTTTCCAAATCAAGCTGTAGATGTCTTCCCCTAATATTAGACTTGTGGGGGAGTCTTGGAGTCAAACTGACTGCACTTCTAATTGTTTACTTTTTCCATTAATCATTATTGGTTTCCTGCATAAGGAGCCTGAGGCATGACTTCCCTCTCTTTCCTCTGCTTCTGATTTCTTGCTTTCTATGCTGTTTCACGTTTTTTTCTTCAGTGATTGGATGGCTGCCACATCAGGGCCCAAAAGAGATCATGACTGTTTAATTCCCTTTAAAACAAACAACTAGTGAATCCTGAACTGACAAATTAATAGGAAAGATAATGGAGGGAGTGGCTCCATCTTAAAAGAGAAACTTCTTTTCTTTCTTCTGTAGCTTTTTAAGGCAGTGGCCGCTGAGACTAACAATAAAAAGAAGCACATTAGTTATAGCATGTGCGTGTGTGTGCACGTACGCGCGCGCGCACACACACACACACACACACACACACACACACAGTGCCTCCATACAAGGTTATCTTTTCAGTAGACATAACAAAGATTGTTTTTAATGATAATCCTTTAGAGAAAGACATAAACAAGTGTGCTTTGTAAGGGAGCTTCCACATTAAGTGTTTGTTCTAAAATTGCCACCCTTTGTTAGCTCAAGTTGCAGTTGCATCTCTGCTCCTGATCAATACCTGTATATACAAGCACACCTCAACAGTTAACAATGCAAAGAGGCTGCTTTTTACAAAGATTTTTATTTCTAGCTGGACCCTCCTTTTTTCCTCACCCTCTGTTTAGCAGGAAGGAGGCACTAGCATGGTACAGTGGTTTGAGCATTGGGCTATGACTCTGAAGACCAGGTTTGAAACCCCACTCAGCCATAGAAACTCACTATGTGGTTGTGTGCAAGTTACACTGTCTCAGACTCAGAAGAAGGCAACAGCAAACATCCTCTGAACAAATTCTGGCAAGAAAACCCTGTGATAGGGATAGCCTTTGAGGCAGTGGCAGAGCTTGGAGTGTGTGGAGGGGGTGGTGGGAGGAGGGCGGAGCTATAGTGTGAGAGGCGTGGCCACTGTGCAGGGGTATGGCTGCAGTGTATGGGGGCGTGGCCAGGATGCACAGAGGCATGTCCAGGTCACGTGGGGATGTGGTTACGGGCCAGGATACCCCAAAAATATTGCCATCCGGGGCAAATCACTCCCTCCGCCCCCACGTCCCTACGTGACTGCTTGGAGTTGTCATAAACTGGAAACACTTTGAAGGTTCATAACAAGGGACAAAGACATAACCAAGGGAAGTTAACACCCATCAGAAAAGGAGCAACAGCTGAGCTATTTTGGATAATATTACGCCTTACAGCATGAATCAGAATATCCATGCAACTGCACATATACAAAAAAAAAATGCCATTTAAAATAAACATGCTCATAAAATGTGGTGCCCATGTACATTGTTACACCCTTGCCCACACAACAACAACATCATATCCATTAATGGAGAGAGAACAGTGTGGAATATACACATTTAAAAACCATAAAGAATCAATTTGTGTTATTTCTAGGCCTGCTCTAAGAGTTAGAGTAGAAGACTGGGAGACGTTCCAGATTTCTCTCTTACTCCTATAACTTTCCCATCCTTCATTAATCGTGCTAATTTAACAGAGAGCTGTAAGAAAGATTGATTAATACCCCAATGCAATGTATGTTTATTCAAAAATACCATTTTGTTACACCTGAGATGGGGATTATGGCTATATATGTGGCAATGGCAAACTTCTTTTCCATAAAACTTAGCAAGAAAACCCTCTAACAGGATCACCATTAAGTCAGGAGTTGATGTGACGCCACATTACAACAACAGTCATGCTTCCTTCCTTGTTTATGGAACCATGTTTAAACCATTCTCCATCCTAACTGGCCTGAAGATATAAACTATACAGATTTAGTTATAACAATAAAACACAACTAAAAGAATAGTTACAGTGCAGGTTTTGTTAGAAATCTAAAAAAAAGCAGCACCAATTTAAAATGGCTTGAAAATAAAATTTGAGCTGACAGACAGACAGACACACACACACACACACTTAGAGGTGTTACACAGACATGCATGCACACACACGTTGGGATGGTAAGAATCACACCTCTGTGGACACACTGTGGCCCCAGCTATCCCTGCCCAGGAACAGATGTGGCTGGCAAATCAATCAAAGCCATTCCCAACCATTCAGGTCACCTAGCCCCAAAACACAGAGCTGGATGAAGATATTTCCTAGGTGCTTCAAGTTCTCTTTTTAGTGGAGAAGTATCCTTCATCCACACATCTCCTCCTTCAGAGGCAGTGCAACCTCATCTAAGGTAAACCACATACTCAGTAAACTGTCTAAACTGTAATCAAAGCAGTGAAACAAATGGCTTCAGTTTTGTCAGGATCCAGCTTCAATATCTTGGCTGTCATTCAGTTCATCATTGACTATGGGCACAGATGCAGCATCTGCCCAGCCTCACCTGCCTCAAATGACAAGACAAAGTATTGTTAGGGGGTCACCAGCATGTTCATGGCAAGCCTCTCCACATCCCCTGATGACACCATCCCAGCAGCTTCATATAGATTTTTATAGGCATTGGGGACTCTATGGATCCCCCTAGAACACCACAATTTGGTGTCAAGCAAAAATCTCCCAATTCTAACAATAGCACTACAATGGTGTAGGGCAGAAATGGCCAGAGTGTGATTTGCCCAATGCCATTCAATGTTTTTCATGGCTGAGCACTCTTTTCTCCTGGAGTCTAAGGCCACTTCCACAGTACACTTTTATAGAGCTTTAATTCCACTTTCAAGATCCTATGGAATCCTGGGGTTTGCAGTTCAGGGAGGGGCTCTTAGAATTCTCAGCGAGAGAGCTCTTTGGCCTCAGTAAACTACAAACCCCAGAATCCCACAGGAGGTCGAAAGGGGAATAATAGCACTATAACAATGTAGTGAGGAAATGGCCTCTGTGTTTGTGTGGAAGAAAGAGGGAGGGAAGGAGGGACGGAGAATGAGACAGAGGGAGAGAGGGAGAGAGAGAAGGAGAGAACTTAGCTGGCCAGTTTCATGGAGACAGCATCCAAGGCTCAGTAGTCTTGTCTAAGTCTCTGTGCAGGCAGCAACAGGGTATTGTTATGATGTAATATAAATGGAAAAGGATGAAGCAGTCCTGTTCAATAAAATTACAAAGGCGGTTAAGCATTTCATTCCACTCTTATCTGAATGTCTTTCATCTGCATTCTTATCAGGATAGAAGTACAGTGTATGATCTGATCTCAGTGCCAAGTGACCTAGCAATTATTTTCAAAAGACCTCGGCAGTCACAACTAAGGGCTACATTTTTAGAAGAAGCTAATTCCCCTTTTAATCCTGTGTGCTGACTTTGAGCTCTTTGGGATGTCTGAATCATTGTGAGCTTATGAAAACATACAAAAGCAGACTAGGCTGAGCTCCAGAGGTGTTGAGCCCTCATAGCAGGAGTTTATGTAACTTGACAAGCTCCTGCCCAATGGCAGCTACAGGAAAACTCATACTCAGCTCCAGTGGAACTGCAACATATTGTTGCTCCCAGGACAGGAAAGCCATACCCAGTGTGCAGTGACTTAACTGACATAAAATTGATCACAGTACTGCAGATCCTACAGTAAATGCTTTTGAAATCTAGCATCACATTCAGAGGCTAGGGGGATCATGTGGCCCTCCAGATATTGTCTGAATGGAAATTCCAGCAGCCCTAGTAAGTCCAAGAGTGAGCAATACTGGGAGTTGCAGGCCAACTGCACTGGGAGAACTGTGTAATTCCCACCGTTGGTCCAAAGGAAGAAGGCACATTTCTTCAGCTAATACTAAAGTGGTCTCATCCTGTATGGTGCAGAAATGGGAGACAACCTGGGGACAAACAAATATGCTGCTCTGAATTTTTGAAAGGACAAATGGGATTCAAGCAAAGCAAAGACAATGGTTTTGTCTCTAAGAAAAAATCTTGTTCATCTCCCAATAGGCTCACTGGTGTTATGCCTGAGTATGCATGTCTAGTAACACTAGGCTGTACTATCTATTGGCATGCCTTTCCTGCCTTCAATCTTGTCGGGAGTGCTTTGAGGGTTTTCCTGCATGGCAGGGGGTTGGACTGGATGACCCTTGTGGTCTCTTCCAACTCTACATTTCTATGATTCTATGATTCTATCTTATTATACACATCAGATGTAGAAAATAAGAATAATAATCCCAGGATGACCTTGTACCATTCATACAGTTACTAATAAACTGGTAGATACCAGAACTGGAGCTTCATTTCTTGAATATTATCTGAGACATACTGGAAAAAATGATAATGCAGGTATACCTCAGTTAAGAAAGTAGATGTGTTCCTGGGCATTATTTTTTTAACAGAGAATTTGATACCAGAGGCAGAAATAACATGGAAAGAACAGGAATAGGTTCCTATATCACAATAGAGAAGAGCACTTCAATGTGTTTCAGCAGACTTTTTATCCAAACTAACAGTATGAACATGTGAAATTAAAAAACCAGGTCAGGTAAACCTTGCATAATTTGCATAACTAAACAAAATCATTGTGAAACTTCTGGATACCACTTGAAAGCTTATTCCAAAACGCATCCAGGGATGATTCCCCCCCCTTCACTAACCCCCACCATTCTTATTATTTCCATTTCGGTGACCAAACTTTTTTTTTTTTAAACATGCTAGGGGTAGCTGGTGAGACTGGCTTAGCTGCTTTTCACTCTCCTTCCTTCCTTCCTTCCTTCCTTCCTTCCTTCCTTCCTTCCTTCCTTCCTTCTCTTCATGCTCAGTAAGAGATTCTTGGGACAGCTGCTATTTACCTTGCCTGTTGTAGGCAGGCACACATCTATCATAGAATTGCTAGATTAGAATTATATTTTCACCCAGCTCAAGATTTATTGCATTGTTTACTGCAGACATACTGCTGCAAATCAATACCAAAATCTCTGTTTCTGTAGCCCTTCACCACCTCCCAATCCTGATGCTACTAAAAAAATATCTAGCTAGTCAGAGAATGAGGAAGTAAGGGGGGCAGGGCTAAGAAGGCATGAAAAGGCTTTGCAGAAAGGAGCTTCTTTGCCAGAGGCTTTCCTGAAGTATGCCTGTATCATGAACTTGCTCATGAGGTCATGTGAGCACTGCCTGAAGTGACTTTTTAGCAGAATCCTAGACAGTCATTTGTCTTTCTATGCAAGGGCTTACCTTTGGGGGAAAAAAAAAAAGCTTAGGAAAAAAGACTGTATACCGAACTTTCTCCATTAAGCAAACAGATAGAAGCAGCACTGGGAAAGCATGTTAGGATTACAAGTGTGGGCTTCCTGTTAAACATGAATGAGTGAGCTATGGCAATTCTAAATGAAAGATGCATCAGGAAAGGACTCTAAATTCAAGCTTATCCCCCCAGTTTCTGTTTCAGGGAACATCCAGACTGATGGAAAAGTTCCAAATTTTGTTCTGGTTCTTTCTGATTTTATACTGGATTAAAATAAATCAACTTGGGGAGCTGGAAGGAACAAGAACAAAATTTGGGATTTTCTGTCTTTTCCATCAGTCTGTATGGCTTCTTTAGTTCCTTTTACATCATTCTTAGCTGGAGAATGAGAAAACTCCAGGATTTCTAAACTACTGAGAAAGCATCTACTAGACACTGAGGAATGCATTGCTCAGATGAAATTATATAATTCAGGTACAAAATGTATGCAAATATCTTCTGTGTGCACATCATTACATGTATATAGTATCTGGTACATATATATATACATGTAGTACATCTATTTGAAAGAGAAAAATAGATTATTCTTGAGGCAATTCCTGGAGAAATCACATTCTCCCCCTCTCATCCTGAAGACAAGCTGCTTTGCTACCTTAATTAGTTGCCATGAAACAAATCAGTTTCAGCTCATATATGGAAACTCCCCCTCTGTCTATATTTATGGCATTTATCTATCTATTAAAAATATCCAAATCCTGCCCTATTTTAAAGGATCTCAGGGAAGGCTGAGGTTCTCATGTTTAGAGTTACAGCATGGTTCAAGTGCCAGCTAATGGGATTACTGTGGCTTGTGATATTAGGATATTAGTGGACACAACACTCAAAACAATATCAGCACCCTTTGAAAAGGGGAGAGCATTCATAGTTCACAAGATTCAGTTCAGACTCCAGTTCAGAATTAGGCTTCTTTGGCTTGGACTGATTTGGAGCCCAGTGGATCCTGAATTCTCAGTCCTACTGACAAGAAGACACATTTTAAATGAAATCAACAAGCTGCTTAAAATTTTTTTCTGATTTCTTAGAATTTGATGGGATAGGCCTGTCAAATTTCAGGCAAATAAACATAGGGGGTTTAATGCTCTGTGTCCTTTTTTTATTTTTAAGGGAATTATCATTACCTTTTTTTCTTGGTGGAAATGGGGAAACATCTATCTATAGGACAACTGGTCCCTCTAAAGCAGTGGTTCTCAACCTGTGGGTCCCCAGATGTTTTTGGACTTCAGCTCCCGGAAGCCCTGAGCATTGACCATAGTGGCTGGGGCTTCTGGGAGCTGAAATCCACAAACATCTGGGGACCCACAGGTTGAGAACCACTGCTCTAAAGCGAGCACGTTTTTTGCTTCCCCTTAGACCAGGGCAGGTAACTGCCAGGGTGTGGGAACCACATTGGACTTCTACTCTGCCTCCTCCTAGCTCTCACAGATTCCACTAAAAGAAACACCTTTAATATTCCTGCTCTTCAGAGAGAAAATTATCAAAGAGCACTGAGGGGAAAAAAACCTGATCTGTCCTATAATATACAAATTCCAAAATCCCTTCCTCAAAGCACCAGGGTCCTGTTCTGGGAAAATGGCAGGATGGATGGAGAGAGAGAGAGAGAGAAAGAGAGAAACAGTGAAATCATGCACTGGCCTATCTTGAATTCAGCATAAGTGCTGGCCTACCAGATTCTCATTGATTTAGCGCAGTGGTTCTCAACCTGTGGGTCCCCGGATGTTTGTGGACTTCAGCTCCCAGAAGCCCTGAGCATTGACCATAGTGGCTGGGGCTTCTGGGAGCTGAAGTCCACAATCATCTGGGAACCCACAGGCTGAGAACCACTGATTTAGTGGATCTGTTCTAGTCAAGATGAACTATTGCATTTAGGCCATTATTATTAGAAACCAAAAGTGCCAAAAATACACCCCCCTTTTCTCCCTCCTCTCCTTGTTTTTTATATGGTGTGGACAAATATATTGATTTTTGAAAACATGCTATCTGAAATGGCTAATTAATTTTTGAAAGTGTCCAGACTCAGTTGATTTCGGCATGACGATGCTCCTCTGCGTCGTCCTGAGGCAATCCCAGCAGTGCCTCTGCTGGGATTCCCACAGGTCCCCAGCACTCCTCTCTGCACGCCACTGGCTGGCTGCAAAAGGAAGCACGGGGGACCCGCCCCTTCCCTTTGCACTTCAGCTGTCCCCTTCCCTTCGCTGCAGTAGGGATGGAAGCTCGTGATCACACTTCCATCCCTTCTGCATGTCAGGGAAGAATAGGAGCATTGTGCATTTGCACTCACCTAATGGACTTAATCCATTAGGTGAATAGTCCACGAGCACAATACTTGGGGCCCAGATGGCAGTGCAGTCGCATAGGGACATGGGGGTGGGTGGGGCGATTCACCCCGGGCTGCAATGTTTTTGGGGCATCCTGGACTATAGCCATGCCCTTGCGTGCCCTGGCTGCACCTCCACACATCACAGCCATGCCCCCGCGCACAGTGGCCATGCCCCTCATGAGGTAGCCATTTATCTGCTCAAATGCCCCAGTGTTTCCTTCTTCTCTTTACAGATAAGGATGCAGCATCTTTCCTTCCATCTCTACTCTTCTTTCCATGGAAGCTTTTCATTTGTGGGGGACAATGCACAGGAAAAAAGTGAAAATAACTACCCATGTCCTCAGTGCTAATTTTGTCCAATTTCGTTAGCCAGTCTGAGACACCTTTATCTTGTTGTTCCTCCAAAGTGCTCAGTCCAGTGTTCAACAATGGTGGAAAGAAGGGTAGGCTAAGAGATAATGGCATGACAAACGAGTTTCATGGCTGCACAGAAATTTGAAGCTAGGCTTCCTCAGATCTACAGGCCAAATGAGACAGGAGAGAAGGATAACAGGTTCCTGATTTTTAAAAGATTTGGTTTTGATGTGAAGCAGCCACAAGAGGGTCACAGTCTGAATGGTGAACAAGAAACTGCTTAACCCCTTTTTCTCACAGCTGATTTTTTCATAAAAACCAACCTTTAGATGAACTTGGGGTTAATGTTACTGTTCTCTAAAGTATATGCACATGAAAAGCAAATAAAGAGGGGAAAAGTCTACTGGGGAACTCAAGCTGCTTTTTTCCAAGGGGAGGGGAGAACAATGGAATTGACAGTTCCTGAAACTGTTTTCCATTAAAAGCCTAAACACTATTACACATGGTTCTTTTGTAGTGTCTGGTTTAAGTCTAGTACTCTAGCTCAGCATTTGCCAGTTGCTGGATACCCTAGAATCTTTGACCTTTGGCTGTATTGGCTAGGGCTTTTCTAGAAATTGAAGCCCAACAGCATCTGGGGACACAAGGTTGGGATTCACTGTTGTAGCTAATCTGCAACATTATCCATGCTATAGTGCATATTGTTAATGTTTGCATTAAGCTAATGTTTGTTAACACTGCTTTATACATTTAACCCTTTCAAAACCATTTGTTATATCTTATGGGTTTTATGAGTTAGTTTAGTAGTAGCAGGAGCAACAGGAATCTATCTGTATAAAATTAGCAGGAGATCAGTGGGGGAGACTTAGGCCATTTCCGCACTACAATGTTACAGTGCTATTATTCCACTGTCAACATCCTATGGAATCATGGGGTTTGCAGTTATGGGAGGGGCTAGTTGGCCCCTCCCATAACTGCAAACCCCAGGATTCCATAGGATGTTGAAAGTGGAATAATAGCGCTCTAACACTGTAGTGCGGGAAGGCTCTTGGTGAAGGGGGTATCTGGGTACACTTAGAAGGACACATTTAAGGCCTTAGTGGGTGCAGGTTGCAGTGCAGTCAGCTGACCCCCTCTTTCCAAGGAGTTCCATATCCTTGTTAACCGAGCTAATCAAGATATTGCCTCCTCAAGCTGCTTAAACACTTCACAGGGTCCTTAATACAAGCTAAACTGACTAGAGACATCTCTCAAAGGTTCACTCACTTGTCAAATACAAGAAAACAAACTGGTAATCATCAGCTTTCTTGAAGGCACTGCAGCACTGGTTACCTTTTCTCCAGCTCTGGCATAAATTTAAATGCACTGGGTACAAGCCTTAGCACAGCTAAAGGGTGAGGTGGTATTATTGACAGATCATTTTTAGAAAGCTGAGAGGACCAAAACTGGTTGTTGTTTCTCAGTGCAAAGCAGGTGCTCTGCCCCAAATGAAGGTTATTTTCACCATTGTCTGAACTTCACTGGACAAATTTCAATCAGGTTGTGAAAACAGCTTTGATTATAGAGCTGAAGAAAAGCAAGTCATGGAAATATACACAAAAATACAAACTGGGCTCCGGTAGATTCTACAGACTTTTCAGTGTAGAGAACTGTCTCTACACTGAGACAGTGTAATCAGAATGTTTCCCCTCAGTAGTCCAAGCATTCACATGATAGACAGTATTAGTTTTCACTATAGTTGTTAAGAAAATCAGGCCGGAAATCAGTCAGCAGAATATGAACTACTCAGAAAAACGTTACTGAAGTCAATATAAGGTCAAACCTAAACAAGGACTGGGATACCAAAGTGTGTAACACACTGGCATTGGATTTTGGGAACAGAATAAATATATGTATTCAAACTTAAAAGATGGCAAGGACTAAAGAACCAAGATTTGAAAAAGTGTTGAACAGAAACTGGTTCTGGTGAAGAATATCACCCAAGAAAATATGGGTGATAGCTGAGCGAGATCCGTGTCAGGAGCCTGTGGATCAGGGTACAGAACTGCATGTTTTAGTTATGCAATGTTCAGAAACCAAAGAAAAAACTAATTCAGGAAAATAGGACTGATGGTAAACATCCAGCAGGAGATGAACGCCACCTGGTGGCTCTCTTCTCATCAACTTAAACCAAAATAACTCAACTGATTTTATTTATTCTTTCATACTTGTAATAAGACACTAGACATAGATTGATTTTATTTTCCATGTATTCACATGTACAGCCACTGAAATATTCCAATACTTAATTATATAGGTTCCTAGCTAATAATACTAGCTAACTTATGACCACACAATCTAGAGTCCACTTTATTAGCTCTATTAGCTCAAAATAATTATTTTGAATACAGAATCAAGGTGTACTGGGTGGGGTGGATATGACTGCTAGTAGAAGATTATTTTGCAAAGTGTAGCATCACAGTGGAATCAGCCTGCAAGAAGCAGCTTCCAAAATGGATTTGGCAGCTTTCATTATGCCAGCACAACCATTTTTTTCCCCAGTTGGCTGCACTGCTATCGTGAAAAGTGTCATCTCTGTGTGTAAAGTTGCTCTTAGAGCTTGTTGCTTATGTGGATTTTACCCATCAGCAACACAGGAATGTGCTGTGTTAACTGGAGTTGAAAGGTGTGAACTTAATTAATGCATATATACAACAATAGTCCAATAGTTGGATGCATAGTGTGCATACGTACGTACATGTGTGTGTATTTTATGTAGTTGTTGTTGGGCTAGAAAGGACAGGGTTACAGAATATAGAATGGCATCAGCAGGACAGAGTATATTCTTTGTTAGGGTAGATGGCCAAAGAAGACAGGGAGATGATCAAAGGCATACCTGGTGAGCTGGAGCTTGGTCAACAGGCATCTCATGTGAGCGTTTTGTGGGGGAGCCTTGGAGTTCTGTTTCAGTGCCTATTTAGGACTATTGAAAACGGATGTTGCTGGAGCTGCTGCAGTTGCCTGGAACAACTGTCGTACATTTGTGGCCTTGCTGGAGGATGTGGGCAGCTATACCTGCAGCAAGTACAAGTTGGTTGCCCTGTTGGAAGAGAAGATCCAGCAACTTAAGGCCCATGTATCAGCACATTCAGGTAGATGAGGTTTTCTTGCACAGATTAGAGCAGACTGTCCTGGATGAAGAAAACAGAGGGAATGTTTCTAAGGAGGAGGTGAGCTCCCAAACACAGGAGGTAGACATCTGGAGGAATGTGACACATAGAAAGACCAGCGGTCTTTCTGTTTGGAGCTACAGAATCAATTGAAAGCTCTCTCCCTTTTCAATTAGGACAAGGGACAAGAATAAGAGCAACAGTGTCAGTTCTCAGAAAATGTGCAGGGCACCATGGAAGATTCAGCACATAGATTGACCCTTTCTAATCTCCCCCCGCCCCCCTCCACCAACAAGAAGGCATGGGGTGGTGGTAGGGGACTCCCTGCTGAGGGGAACAGAAGCCTGACAGGATGTCTTCTGAGGTATGTTGTCTGCCTGGGACAAAGATCCATGATGTAACACAGCAGCTGACAAAACTAGTCAAGCCTACTGACTGTTAATCTCTTCCTTTTAGTCCATGTGGGAACCAATAACACTGCAAGGCACAGCCCTCATAAGCACATAAGGAATTACAAGGCTCTGGATAGGAAGCTAAAGGACCTTGATGCACAGGTTGTCATTTCTTCTCTCTTCCCAGCTGAAGGCCACAGCCTGGGAAGAGAAAGAAAAAAAAAAGAGGCGAACAACTGGCTCCACAGATGGTGTTGCCAGGAACAGTTTGGATTCCTCAACCATGGTCTGCAGTTTCATGAGGATGAACTTTTGGTAAGTGATGGGTTGCACCTCACAGCAGTTGGCAGGAATGTTTTTGCTGGGAGTCTCACAAACTTGATTAAGAGGGCTTTATGGTGAGGGAAGGAGATGGTAATCTTGATGGCAGGAGTTCTTTAAGTGCTTGAGATAATAACCGAAATGTTATGGGGAGAACTGAGCAGATAAGAACCCTACAATGAGAAGGAAAAAAAACTTTAAAAACTTAAATAAGCATCTAGAGGGAATGACCCATGGTCTTAGACTGATGCACAGAGCATGGGAAATAAACAAGCTGAACTTGAACTCTTAACACAGAAAACAGATATGATATAATAGGCATCACTGAAACCTGGTGGGATGAAATTCATGATTGGAATGTAGTAATAGAGGGATACAATCTATTTCAGAGAAATAGACTAAACAGGAAGGGAGGAGAAGGAGCATTATATGTCAAGTATGTGTACACCTGTGAAGAGATCCATGACTTTAATCCTGGAAGCCAGATTGAGAGCATCTGGGTAAAAATTAAGAGGGAGAGAAACAATAGCAATTTCATTGTGGGGAGGTCTACTACAGGCTCCCAAGCCAAATGGAGGACTTTGATGGTGCCTCCCTGGAACAGATGACAAAACATTCAGAAAGGAGAGATGTAACAGTAATGGGAGATTTCAACTATGCTGATATTTGTTGGAAGCCAAACTATGCCAAGAATACCAGGTCCAAAAAATTCTTCACTTGCCTTGCAGACAGTTTTATAGTTCAGAAGAAGGAAAAGGCAACAACAGTGTTACCCTGCTTGCTGGGGGCCCCTTAGGGGGATTCCCAACGCCTGTCAAAATTATCACTTGTGAGGAAAACTAACTATGAACACCGCTTTAGCAATGCAAAGAGGGCAGGGTAATTAAGGATCTTTTCTCAATGTTTACAGGGTCAGGCTCAATCAGAAATCACACAAAAAGGTCCAATGAATGACTTTATTGAACAATAATAGTACGCATTAACACAAACACACACACATGCATCCAAGGGCTAAAAGAAATAAAGAGTGGAAATAAGATAGAGGGATTGTTGAGGGATTCGCAGCTTGGGTGATACTGTACCACTTCCTGAAGTCCTTGGTCCAGGAAGCAACGATCAAACAGCAGCTCAGTGAAGAGACGTTGAGGAGATCATGCAGCTGTCAGGAGAGGGGAACCGGTCAGTTGGTATCACCAGGAGGCATCGTACTTCTTCTCCTTGCCTCGCCTCTTGCCTAACTAGCCCAAAAACGGGGACTATTTGTAGGAGAAATTTACTTTGAAGGCAAATCCTCTCCCAGGGAAAACAAACAGGGACAGAAAAGAAAAACAATTCCATACCTGGCATTTCTCAGAAGATAACACGTTGTCATCCCAGTAACAGGATCTTCCTCTGCTTTGGGGCTGTGGTGTGAGTTTCTAGAGATCAATTTGATAAGGTTTTATTGCTTCCAGCAGCCAACTTTCCAGGAACACTTTTACTCCCTTCAAGTGGACTCCTTAAAGGTTAAGGACCTTTTGTCCACCATGGGTTATCACAACATGAGGTCTTCTGTGGCTACATGACTGGGGATTTTACTGGCCTGACCTGGTTCATTCAATCATACTACCATTATTGCCTACATGCGCATCCGGGTGACCTCTCTGCTGGGTTAAAATAATTTTATATCAAAGTTGTAGACCCCGGGACAGGGTTTACCAAGGGGGCAACAACAGGATCAACTGTTTTGGACCTGATCCTAATGAACAGTAATGACCTGGTTAATGGGGTGGAAGTGGCACAATCCTTAGGTGGAAGTGACCAAGTTCTCCTGAAATATATTATACAGTGAGAAAGGGAAGCCAGTCATAGTCAGACTCATATTCTAGACTTTAAGAATGATTTCAGTAAACCTAGGGAAATACTGGGGGTAATCCCATGGTCAGGAATACTAAAATGAAAGAGAGTTCATGACAGATGCAAGTTTCTTGAAAGTGAAATACTGAAGGCACAATTTTGAACAATTTCAATGAGGAGGAAAAATGGGAAGTGTCTAAAGAATCTGGGATGGATGTCTAAAGAAATTTCAACTGAGCTAATATTTAAAAAGGACATGTACATGAATGGAAAAAGGTGGGAATCACCAAAGAGGAATTCAAACAAATAGCAAGTGTAGGGAGAAAATCAGAAAATCTAAGGTGCAGAATGAGCTCAGGCTTGGTAAAGAGATTAAAAACAAGAAGAGGGGTTTTTCTTCTTCTTATGTCCGCAGCAAAAAGAACAAGGAAATGGTGAGGCCGCTGCACAGAGAAGATACTGAAATGCTAACAGGGGACAGAACAAAAGGCAGAACTACTCAACACTTTCTTCGCTAAGCCTTCTCTCAAAAGAAAAACATTGCTTGACTTGGGGGAAATGGAGCAGATGATGCAGTAAGGAGAATGCAACATAGGCCTTTTCCACGCCGGAGAAATAAAATGAGTTAGCGCGAGCTCTGACGGACATCGCCCACACGTTTGAGTGTGCTAGCTAGTACATATTTGGCAAGCTCCACACCTTAATCCGCCCGGTTAAGTCAGCAACAGTCAGCGCACGGGCTTTTTGAAAAACGGGGAAAAGGTGGGTTTTTTCCCCTCATACCGTGCTGATTCGTGCATAATGTAATCGGAGGGCGGGCTGTGGGTGTGGACAGCTTCAGCGGTTGGAACGCGCCGCGAGAAGCTTCCAAGCAGCGGCACAAAAAAGCTTAAATCCTCCGCAGCATTACCAATAAAAGGCCAATCGCCGGCGCCTCCTCGCGCAGTCTTAAACCCATAGATGTTCCAGTTCAGCCAGCACAACTCCAAGAAGCCAGAATACAGCTAAAATGGGCCGTTCAACTTCAGGAAACACCTCTTCCTCCATCGCTCACAGGGAAAGATAAAAGCAGAAAATGGGCGCGAGAACCCACCAGAGATAGGGAGAAAAACTGCACTCCACCCAGTTATGGCACAGAAAACCATTCCCCTGAGATAGGGCACGAAAATAAAAAATTGACAGGGTTTATTTTACGGCTAGCAGAAGGAATGGGAGGAGGGAGTCATCATGGGAGGAACTGCGGGGCATGACGTGAGCACAAACGTCATGACGCCCGGGCCATTTTTTAAAAAAATAGCTGCCAATCACATCTGCTGCGCAAATTCCACGGAACATGTGGAATGGCAATAGACTGTTGTACAATATGTCCGCGGTAGCACAGACAAAAAAAAACCCACCCGGAAATGTTGCAGCACAAATTCCACGGAACGTGTGGAAAGGGCCATAGTATAGGTAAAGTGGTAATACAGGAATACCTGGCTACTTTAAATGAATTGAAATCTCCAGGATCAGAAGAACTACATCTTAGGGTATTAAAAGAACTAGCAAAAGTAATCTCAGAACCATTAGCAATAATCTTTGAGAATTCCTGGACAGTGGGAGAAATCCCAGCAGACTCGAAGAGGACAAATATTGTTCCCTTCTTCAAAAATAAGACCCAAACAAATTACCACCTAGTCAGCCTGTCATCGATACCTGAAAATATTGTAGAGCAGATAATTAAACAGAAAGTCTGTAAACACTTAGAAAGGAATGCCATGATCACTAGAAGTCAACATAAGTTTCCCAAAAACAAGTCACACCAGACTAATCTTATCTCTTTTTTGTTGTTTTATTTTTGATAATGTTACAAGCTTGATAGATGAAGGGAATGCCATGCATATAGCATATCTTGACTTCAGCAAAGCCTTTGATAAGGTCCCTTATGATATTTTTACAAATAAGCTAGTAAAATGTGGACTAGGCAGTGCTTCTGTTCGCTGGATTTGTAATTGGTTGACTGACTGAACCAAAAGGGTGCTACCCAATGGCTTCTCTTCATCCTGGAGAGAAGTGAGGAGCATTGGGCCCAGTGTTCTTCAACATCTTCATTAATGACTTGGATGAGGGAATAGAGGATATTCTTATCAAATTTGCAGATAACACTAAATTAGGAGAGGCAGCTAATATCCCAGTGGATGGGATCAGAATTCAAAATGACTTCAACAAATAAGAGAGTTGGGCCAAAACAAACTAAAGAAATTGCAACAGGGAAAAGTGTAAGGTATTACACTTCCCTGTTGTGTAAGTGTAAGGTATTACACTTAAGCATTAAAAATGAAACGCACAGATATAGGATGGGTAACACCTAGCTTGACCACAGTACATGTGAAAGGGATCTAGGAGTCTTGGTAGACTACAAACTGAACTTATGTCAGCCGTGTGATGCAGCAGCTAAAAAAGCCAATGCAATTCTAAGTTGCATCAATAGGAATATAGTGTCTAGGTCAAAGGAAGTAATAGTATCACTCTACTTTACTCTGGTCAGACCCCATCAGGAATACTGCGTACATTTCTGTACATTACATTTCAAGAAGGATATTGACAAGCTGAACATGTCCAAAGAAGAGTGACCAAAATGGTAAAAGGCCTAGAAACCATGCCCTATGAGGAGTGGCTTAGGAGCCTGGGTATCTTTAGCCTGGAGGATAGAAGGTTAAGAGGCGACATGATAGCTATGTTTAAATATTTGAAAGGATGTCATATGGAAGATAGATCAAGCTCGTTTCTGCTGCAGAGACTAGAACATAGAGCACTGGCTTCACGCTTCAGGAAAAGAGAATCCTAATCATTAGGAAGAACATCCTCATGGCAAGAGCACTCCAACAGTGGAATACACTGTCTTGGAGTGTGATTAAGTCACCTTCTTTGGAGGTTTTTAAACAGAGGCTGGATAACCCTCTGTCTGGAGTGCTTTGACTGTGTATTCCTGCATATCAGAGAGTTGGACTTGATGGCCCTTGTGGTCTCGTCCAGCTATATGATTTTATGATTCTATACACTAAACCTGTATATTTGTAAGTAAACACAGACATTTCAAAATGCCATAAGCTTCCCGAGAAACCAAAGATGGTTGATTAAGTGCCACATTCTTATAAGTTACCACCATTCATAGATGTAGGATCAGTGTAATAATATGTTTCTTTCCAGAACGTACATATAGCAACATCTCAGAACAGATAATACAAACAGCAAGGCTAGTTTTACAACTATTCCCATCTCTTACTATTTATATAGGCAAGTGACCAACAGAAACCTAAAATACATACACATATAGTGCACATGAACTGCATCTAATTTGCAGATGGACTTTTTTCTACTCCCCTTCTCAGAATGAATGGAGAGTGACGAACCACTTTCCACTACAACAGGGATGGGAAATTGAGCCAGGCTGAAGACAATTTTCTCACACACACACACACATCATCGCCCCTGCCCCCACCAAGTGCTATATTAGCACGCTGAAACAAAGCATGATTTCTGGTTTCATTTTTAAGTGATTTGCATTATTTTTGAGGGGTCTTGGGGACTGAAGAGAGGGAGAGAGCAAAGCTATTATGTTTTACAGCCATAGTGGGGAGCAACAAATAATCCCCCCAAAATCTTTACAGTTTTTGGTTCCTGGGGCTTAGGAATCTTGAGAACTCACAAAAAAAGGGCGACTGGCAAACCACTTTGCACTAGAGAGCATGAATGGACTTTGATGCATTGCTTTCCACTAGTTTGTCATTTGATATACATGTACCTTGCTGAAGTTCTCTGAACAACTGGTTCTTTTCCTCCCCCTGCTGGTCCTGGAAAGGAATCAGCAGAGATGTGTGCCCATGTAAGTGAAGACACTATGATAATGATATTTTTGCAATTTTGTTCGGCTGTTCTAAACTGATGTAAATCTGTATTGCTTCACTAAAGCTTCAGGTTGATGTCAGCTGAAACAAATGACCCACTCAAGCTTTTTGTAGGGAGAATGGAAATGTTGGTCCAAGTACTATATAGTCTACCCATAAATATAATCCTTGTGCTACACACACACACACACACACACGCGCGCGCGCGTAAGCATAATTCATCACAAGACAGTTTTTGGACTGTAATTTCTATCAGCTCTAACCAGCACAACCAAAAGACAGAGAAGAAGAGAGTTGTAGCTCAACATCAAGAGGTGCCTGTCCTAAACAGAACCTGAGGAAAAAATGGAGTTAATCTTAAAATCTTAAAATAATTATGATGATCTGAAGGATTGGACGTCATGAGGGATTTGTACAGATAACACAAGCTTTGCCTTCCTCTGCTGTCTTTCTGAGTCTCACTCACAAGATCTGGATCTCACACAGTTCGGCATGTGATGATGCATGCTTTATTTAAACAGGTTCAAAGAAATTCACATCCCTAGAGGCTGAGTATATTTAGAAAAGCAAACATAACACTGGGAATTTCCACTCTTTCATGGATTTGGTCTTTCCAATAATAAATGAGAAGTTTAGTAGATTGCTCTTTGAATGTCAATAAAAAATTAAAGTGACAGAGAGCCTGAGCATTCATAAGGCAGAAAAAAGACCTCAGATTTGGAGGTCCCTAAAATATTTGTCCTGAGTATATCTCTCTCTCTAGTTAGCTTCAAATAAAGAGTATTTTGCGAAAAACTTGCATTATCACATAACACACATATCTTAACAAAAAATTCCTTTCATGAAGACAGAACATTCCTGCCCTTAAGGTAGAACTAATAATTGCATAATATTAACACAAGGGGGCTAGTGAACATAAAACCTTACTCCTCATTTTCTGGAAAAGGCAGGTCATGTCTTGCACCATATAATATTGCAAGAAGTATGCATTTCCCAAAGCAATATGCAAAATAAAGCCTTTGCAGGAATTACTGTTATAAAGCCAAGGTGTTACAAAAGCTAATGTGCAGAATGAACTCAGGCTTGCCAGAGACATTAAAAACAGTAAAATGGGCTTTTTAAGATGTCCACAGCAAAAGGAAAAACAAGGAAATGACAGGGTCACTGTGCTGAAAAGATGGCCAATTACTAACAAGGGGAAGAGAGAAGGCAGAACTACTCAACGCCTTCCTTGCCCCAGTTTTCTCCCAAAAGGATAGAAGTATTCAACCTGGGGGGTGGGGAGCAGGTGAGGAAGGGGGGAAATGCAGCACAGAGTAGGTAGAGAAGTAGTACAGCAATACCTGGCCAAACTAGATGTATTCAAGTCTCCAGTGCCAGATGAATTACATCCAACGGTATTAAACGAACTGACAGAAGTCATTTCAGAACCACTCGCAATAATCTTTGAGAACTCTTAGAGAACAGGAGAAGTCCCAGCAGACTGGAGGAGCGCAAATGTCTTCCCCATCTTCAAGAAGGGAAAATAAGAGGACCCAAATAATTATCAACCGGTCATCCTGACATCAGTACCAGGAAAGATTCTAGAGCAGATCATTAAACAATCAGTTTGTAATTACTTAGAAAGCAACGCTATAATCACTAAAAGTCAATATAGATTTCTCAGAAATAAGTCGTGCCAGACTAATCTTATCTCTTTTTACGATAGAGTTACAAGCTTGATAGATGAAGGGAAAGCTGTCGACGTAGCATATCTTGATTTCAGTAAGGCCTTTGACAAAGTTCCCCATGACATTCTTGCAAAGAAACTAGTAAAATGAGGGCTGGACAGGGCTACTGTTAGGTGGATTTGTAATTCGTTGACTGACCAAACCCAAAGAGTGCTCACCTATGGCTGCTTTTCATCCTGGAGAGAAGTGACTAGCGGGGTGCCACAGGGTTCTGTATTGGGCCCAGTGCTATTCAACATCTTCATCAATGAGTTGGATGAAGGAGTAGAGAACATGCTGATCAAATTTGCAGATGACACCAAATTGGGTGGGGTTAGTAATATGCCGGAAGACAGGATCAAAATTCAAAATGACCTTGACAGATTAGACAGCTGGGCCAAAGATAAAAAAAATGAATTTCAACAGAGAGAAATGTAAGGTCCTGCACTTAGGCAGAAAAAATGGAATGCACAAAGGATGGGGACATATGGTTGGATAACAGTACACGTGAAAGGGATCTAGGAGTCTTGGTAGATCACAAGCTGAAAATGAGTCAGCAGTGTGATGCGGCAGCCAAGGAAGCTGATGTGATCCTTGGTTCCATTGATAGGAGTATAGTTCTAGATCGAGGGTTAGACCTTATTTGGAATACTATGCTCAGTTCTGGGCACTTCAGTTCAAGAAGGATATCAACAAGCTGGATGTGTCCAGAGGAGGGTGAAGGGTCTGGAAGCCATGCCCTATGAGGAGTGGCTTAGGGAGCTGGGTACGTTTAGTCTGCAGAAGAGAAGGTTAAGGAGGGAACGGGCTTGTTTTCTGCTGTTCGAGAGACTAAGACAAGGAACAATAGATTCAAGCTGCAGGAAAGGAGATTCCATCTGAACCTCAGGAAGAACTTCCTGATGGTCAGAGCTATCTAGTAGTGGAATCTGCTGCCTCGGAGTGTGGTGGAGTTTCCTTCTTTGGAGGTTTTTAAGCAGAGGCTGGATGGCCATCTGTTGGGAATGCTTTGATGGGTGTTCCTGCATAGCAGGGGGTTGGACTCAATGGCCCCTGGGGTCTCTTCCAACTCTGATTCTATGATTCTAGAAAACCATTCAGTTCCTTCATGTCTTATGAAATTGGTGAGTAGGTTTATATTTCATGACTGGGACTGTTTTCAAATTTTCCTTGGGAATTGGTTTTATAGGTCAAATGCTGAAACATTACACCATAGCATCATTTCCCTGAGACTGCAAACATTACTGAAAATGAGTTAATGCATTTAGATAATTGTTAATAAGCTAAAAATCTAATTCAGTACTAGAAAGAGGGAAGATGACTATTAATATCGATTTCAAATTGCCATTTAAGTATACACAGTTGGCCCTCCACTTTTGGACAGGTTAGCGCCACAAGATCTCCACAAGAGTGGGAAAAACATAGATATTGTAAGCTCACCAAACCATATTTAACACACAAAAAAGTATCTGTACTGGAGGGGTGGTTGGGTCTGGTTGTGCATGTGTTCCCTCACTTGCTTGCCCATTCACTTACATGGGTGGGTATGAGAGAAGAAGATGGGATGGAGGAGTGGGAGGAGGGAGAAAGGGGACACCCGTCCCATCCCCTTCCCTCCTCCTGCCCATGTGAGTGAGCAAATGCATAGTCCCTCCATCTTTCCATCCCATTCCCCCCTCCTGTCAACAAAAGTGAGCAAACACATGCATGCTCTCCACCCTCCTATCCCGTCCCTCCTCTCACCTGCACATGAGCGAGAGAGTGAGCGTGCACATCTCCCCTTCTCCTGTCCCATTCCCTTCCCACTTGTGTGAGTGAGTGAGTGAGTGAGTGAGTGAGTGAGTGAGTGAATGTGCACTTGCACCCTCCTCCCATCCCATCCCATCTCCTTCCTTCAGTGATCCATGAATAACCAAATCCACCCGCAAACATGGAGGGCTGACTGTACTAAGACCATCACAGAAAAGAGCCAGAAAATGCCATCCATGATTTTATTCCTACTCTACCCTGTTTTGGTCTTTTTTTGAGCATGGAAGAGAAGGAAAGAGGTGCATGTATTTTTGAACACCCCACTTCTCATCTACTTCAACAAATCTCCTTTTCTTGATCTCCTTTTCTCCATTCCTTATAACGTTTTTATCTGTGCGCTTTCCTTTTCTTACTGATTCTCACATGCATCCCAGAAAAATTCTCAGAATAGAGAGGTTCAAAATTCTGTTTCTTGGGACAGAATTCTGTTTCTTGGGATAGATGAGTGACCTCTATGCTGCATCCTCTGCAGAATATAGGAAGACTATGTCGATGCAAAGAAGACCATCCTCCTTCTAAGTTGCCCTTGCTACCTATTGGTTTAAAATCTTTTGATCCTGAAATTTAGTAAATTGTCACACTGTAATCATGAACTAAAATAAGTGGCTGGATCTTGTGACTAACAGAAAGCAAGTAGCAGTTTGGGGGAAAAAAGTAGGCTTTAAATAAAGAACCATCTGGGAAATGTAAAATTACGTAATGCTGAAAAGCCAAGTTTAATCAAATTGAAAAATAAATTTAATTAAGATGTTATTGCCGTTTAAAGAAGGTGATTTAATTTTCCAGATTTGAGTTTGGATCATAAGGCAGGTCTCCTGACTTGTACAGCTAATTGGCAAACATAGCCCAATTCAGATACTCCCCTTTGGACAATCCTGGAAACAACATACCTAGAACCTCTCTGTGGATGGACTCCTTTGGCTCTGCTCATTTAAGGAAGAAAATGGCAGTATCACATGCAGTGCCAAGGCAGACTGGGATACAGTATCTTCTTGCCAACAGAAGCATCTCCTACCCAGTAATATGCCCACTGTAGCAGTTAGTGAGTTAGCAATTACATTTCTATACCGCTTATCAGTGCTAAGCACTCCCTAAGTGGCTTACAATGTGTTTAGCGAATTGCCCCCAACAAGCTGGGAACTCATTTTACTGACCTAGAGAAGGATGGAAGGCTGAGTCAACCTGGAGTCCAGCAGGATCAAACTCACAGCATTGTTGCTGCAGCATTTACTACGCCACCAGGGCTCCATGTAATTACCCCCCACCATGAACCAATCTGATTCCCAACTGGATTGCCCCTCTTTCAATGAGCATTGCTGCCTGTGGGGTCAGAGACTGAGGGCTGCACAAGATCTTGGCCCTTGGCATAGGGAGGTGACTCTGGAGGTTTCTGGTTCTTGCCAGTATGCATTTCCAAAATCCAAAACCCAGACACAGTAAGTTGTTGCAGTCTCTTAGCCCTACTGTTGGTGCTGATCCCCTGCGTCCTACCTCTGGTCATGCTAAGCTATGTGACGCCTTGGACAGATCAGTGGCTGCAGGTTGTGAATCCCCAAGACACCAAAGTGTGGCAGAACTTACCCCTCCCTTTTTTTTTTTTAGGCAGGGGACCCAGGTAGGAAAACTCAGCAGAGCTCAGTCTTGCCCTGGAGTTGTTCCCTGTGAAGCGGTCCCCTTGAGGCCAGGCACAGCTGCAGTACTTGTCCGGTGACAGTAACGAACTAGTACGGCTGCCTTTGTCTCCAGCACTGCCTGCCAATTGTGTCTCCTGAGGACTTGCATCTGGTTCCAGGGGATTGTTTGCCCAGGTCTTGACTGAACAACCTGGCTCTGGCGCCCTTGTCTACTTTCTGCGTGGGCTCATCTGGGTTATAGAAAGGGCTGGTGGGCACTTCCCGGTCTGGTCTTGCAGGGGCTTCCTTATCTTTTCCCTGAGGAGACTTCCCCACCCGAGGCTTGAGCTGTATTTGAATAACCCTCTTGTTCCAGCGCAGAGGCCCTGCAGCTTCCACTCTGTCCCTGAGGCTTTTCTCTTGCCCTCGCCTCTTTCTCTGAGCAGCTGCCCCTGAGACCCCTGAGGTGTTGCCAAGCCACCAGCCACTTGACAGCCCTCCGGCGGGCATCTCTGCAGTTCAAGGGGCTGGAGCACCCGTGGTGATCTCTACTTCCCTGTCAATGACAATTCAACCAATCCAGTCTTGCTAAGCTAACTCAGTGAGATAACTCCAATTTGAAGACTGCAAGGCAACCATTACTATCATTATTAGGAAGAAATAACTTGATTGAGGGATTTATTGGCTCAACCAACAATTTTTTGCCACTTTTCAGTTGTGCAGTCTTTTTATCTGTTCCCCACAGGTGCACTGTGGCAATAGTTAAAATCACACAATTTGGTGTCTTTATGTGACCATGAGCAATGAGTGTCTCAGCCAACCCAGCGTGCTGGAAACATTGGTAATAATCTGAAAGCAACAAGTCTAGTTCATTCATTTTCATTGGAAAGCACCAACTTTATGTTAATAGAGTGGAATATAGGCTTAGATTGTCCTGTGACAAATTGCCATTGCTTCAGTTTCTAAAATCTCTTTGGATCTAAAACTACATTTGATTTAGCAATAACTGATGTTTCCAGTGAATTTTGCACCAGTGCATCTTTTGAAAAACATATTGTCTGCTTCAACCAAATATTAGCTATTCAGTGCAGGTATTCTTTTCTTGTAGCATATGATGCGGGCTTGTATGGTGGTTGATCATATGTTACAATTAGATGTGAAACCCTCCCAAAAAATTAGGAAAAAACCCACAGTTCTTTCTAAAGCCTTTTTTTCCCAGAAGAATGAGAAATTGAAAAATAAAGAAGAAAATTTGGCTTACAAAATTTAATTTTTTAGAATAATGAATACAGTGTTTAAGACAGGTGTTCATGTTTACTCCCTCAAAAGTATTACTAAGAGCTATATAAGAGGAAGGTTTGAATGTAAGATAACGTACAGCATAAGATCATCACAATTCTTTGTTTTTCTTTTCTCAGTTCTTTTTGTGGGAACTCATGCTGTATATCTGCTCGACTTTATGGAGAACTAGAGACAATTATTCTGACGGCTTCTTGTGTTTTTATATATTTATTTTGTGTCCAGCCCTTTTAAACTGGCAAAAAAGATTCCTTACAGTGCAAGACCTTATAGCTATGTAACAATAACAAAAATTTAAAAAGAATATTCCATTTGCAATTACTGTCTGAATAAACTTTAATATACCAAACATGTTAATTTTTTGCCAGACAAAAGTCTATAATTGTATTATGTATAAAAAATTTTATGTTCCTAAAGTAACAAAGTGACTTTCAATCTGGGAACACTGTTAAACACCACATTTTTCAGTTGCTATAGAGGTTATATCCTCCATGGGAAAGGGTGCATCAAACACTACTGCTTGCATGACCTCTCAAGCACATCCAGAGCCTCTCAGGGAAGAGGAAATGTCTTCATTTTAAGGAAAATAAGTACAGCACCAGCTTCAGGTGAGTAGCTTCAAGACACAGGCCTTGGTATGATTCTGGAAAATGGACACAGGATGAGGAGCCCTAGCAGGGCTAAGTTGCACATGTTAAGGAACCAACGAACAGGCGAAACTACAAACAAACCAATAACAGCAATGTATCAGCAAAGACACAAAGGGTGCTTCGGTTCAACTACCCAAGTCCGTTATTTACCTGACCACCTTGTCTGGCTTTTCCATTTGTAAAAGGGCTTGTTCTGGCTCCCTCCAAGTCTCTCTGGACTCTCATCTCTCTTCGATGTCCTTGTTACCCTGTTTACTGGGGAGGGACACCTAATTAACCAAACAATGAAACACAATTTTGGGGAAAATTAGTTGGAGCACTCATTTAAGCTAGCGAGAGGCAGGGTAACTTAGCAGGATCTTGCAACCCAGCGCCTACGAGGTCAGGTCAGTCAAGCAGCCAGACGGGTTTAAAGTAATAGAAATGATATGTTTTTGCATACAAACAAATATTAAAGACATCATAGTCACACGGCTAACTAAGAGATTAGAGATTGAATTAAGGATAGAGATTTTCAGGGAAAATGAGTGATATGACACGTGTCTCGTTGTCCTGGACCTCGGGAGAGAAGCCGGGGGTGCAGAGAAGAAACTCAGCTCGATTAGCTGAGGGGAGCTCGCCAAGCTATGCAGCAGCAAGATGGGATGAAACTCAGGAGCGATCCGAGGTTGCTGCGGTCTCAGCTACTGGAGCTGAGGGGAAGGCTCGCCCAGGCAAAGCAGCAGCAAGGTGGGATGGAAGTTCGGAGCGATCCGAGGTAAGTCTTGGAATCAGGGGTTTTTATAGGGTGAATTGGGACTGCAGGCTATGCCTTACTCGGGGACAACAATGAGTTTTGGGTGTGAGACAATGTCTCAGAAAGGTCACAATTTAGCATGATTGAGTTAAGTCCGAATTGACAAAGAGGTAGATTGTATGCAAATGCTCAGTGCTTGGCCTTTAAGCTTCTATCTTGCCAAGTTACCTTCTCAGGGCAGGGAGTCCTTTGTAAACAGCGTGCATACATAATGAGGGTGTTTGCAGAGAGGTCTCCTAAAGCGGGGATCTGGCTATTTCTGGCCTGCCTGTATTGTCTTGAGATACTGCAGCGTATCAGATACTAGCCGAGCCTAGTTCTGTGCTTGTCCAGGAGCCTCACAAACACATGGAGAGGGGTGGTGGAAGAGAGCCAAATTATTGATATCAAAATGGTATCTTTATGCTATCTCCAAGGAGGCCTAACCTGCAGTAACATCCTCCCCAGTCAGGCAGCCAAGAAAGGCCTCAGTCCAGCTGTTCTCAAGTCTTTTTTCACCACTCTTAACTCCCCTGGTCTAAAGAAGACATTTGCAGCCCTCTCAGGTCATACAGCTTCTGCTTTCCAGCTCTTCCCCCTCAGTGTTCTTTTAGTGGCCTCCTTGCCACACTCTACTACAAAGGCTTTAATTGAGGCGAGCTGCTGGTTTTCTTTTTCTCCTGAAACCAGGAAGCTGAGAACAGGGAAAGGAGTGCCTCTGGTCAGTCTTACTTTCTTACACAATTTTTCTAAAAAAAAATTCTGAAAAATCCCCCCTCCCCCTCAAAAAAGATAAAACACTGGAAAAATGCCCCCAAGGCTTTAAAATTTCTGGAAATGTTTAGTCCGTAGTTACATATGCATTAGATTTTTTTTCCACATTTGTAGTTGCACATGTTCTTTTCCATTATTTTCCTGTGAAATGGAATTAAGCTGAGAGTAAATGTTGTTGGACTCTCTGTGCTTTTACTACACACATACATATGCACACACATTCCAGGTTTGGCAAGACAGGCTTAATTCAATGGTCAGAAAGTTTAGCTATGCATGAACATTATTTTATAGACATTGATTTCAAGAAAATATATAAAATATATTTCTGAAAATATGGTTTGTGTATATCAATATGTATGCTTAACCCTTCTTCATATCCTATGTACTTCCCATTTCCTTTTTCCATTTTATTTTTTCCCCTCTTTTCTGATTTTTATCCTTGTTTCCATACTAAAAATTCCATTTCTTCTAAAGTTGTCCTTTTCTGTTAGTAAATTCCCAACTCTGATTGTTTTTTTACTACTGATTTTTTACTTCCTATCTCTGCCCAGGGATGGATTTCAAAGGCTTAACACCCTCCAAGATGCACTCTAAGAATTTGATTTTAAAATATTATATGATGCAATAAACCATATCACACCATTTTCTTCCTGTTTCACATTCTGTGCAATGAACCTGGTTACAAATACTTTTATTTTATTAGATATAAGCAATATGACTTAAGTGCAATCCCACTGAAGGAGTTGAAAGAACCTGAGTCATCTTGGTGTTTTTTTTAAAAATGGTCTGAATGCACCAAGACTTACTTATGAGCAACTATTCATAGGTTTCCTTTGTAGAATGGTTTCTTTGAATAAACAAGCATCATCCATAGGATTGAGAAACTAGTTCCATTAATCCAAGGAGGTTTTGCTTAGCAGCAGCCCCAATTCCCATCCCTCTGTTGTTGTTGTGTGCCCTCAAGTCACTTCCAGCTTATGACAAAGCTAAGATGAACCTATCACAGGGTTTGGCAAGATTTCATTAAATCAGGATTTGAACCCAAGAGTTGAGTAACTCTTTTTAGCCTGTAACTGTAAGTAAGGACAAGTAAGAAGATTGGGGAGGGCTGACATGTTTAAAAGAGTCCATATACAGTCCTCCCTCCACATTCACAGGTTTGACCTTCACGAATTTGATTATTCACAAGGCATGTGCTTGTTTCCACTCTCCATTCTCCTCCTCCCATTCCTTTGCATTCTTCATCCCAAGCTTGAAAGGCGGGTGTTTAAAAATGGATGTTTTTTTTTTCCTTTTGAGTGAGCAAAGCCCTCCCTCAACTGCTGGAGGCATGTCCTCTCTGCCAAGTGGCTGCTCATTCTCCTGTGTAATGTCAGATGTTCTCTTTGCTCCTCCCCTCCCCTCTAGGAGGAATCTCCTTTTTCAAGATGGTTGACCGGAAGTAGCTAGTACATCAGAACTCAGTGCTCTGCTCAGTTTGAAGCAAAAGTACTGGTAAGCCCTTTGCTTTGTCTTTTTACTTCCCCCCAGGAGTGCCAGGGCCAGAGGCAAGGGAATGGGGGGCGAAGAGCTCCAGAGGGTAATAGGAGGGGGATTATGGGGGGAGTTATTAACAGTTTTTCTACTTTTGCAAGGGTTCTGCACCCCAAACCCTCACAAATGTGGAAAGGCCATTGTATTTTGATAGACTGAATTTCATCTCATTTATATGATTGAATTGGATTTTAACAAGGAGAAATTACAACATGAGAAGGTCCTGGTGTTATCTTTTCAATATATTCAGCTAGATGAGAGAAGAACTGAACTGTTAATTCTGTAACTGCTGGACTGAATGAAAGTTGGATTCTCCCAGGAATTCTCTCAGGGTTTGTTTGGGTTTTTTATAATGCATGCTGGAGGATCCATGTTTCTTGAGGGAACAGGGACTTCCAGACTTGAAGTGGGAGAACTTGGGGAATGACATCAAAGAGATCAATCCAAAATTGTGAGGAGATGTAATGCAACGTGAAGGGAGAGTTGTGAGGCTAACATGAAAGGCTGAAAATCAAATTCAAGTTGAGCTAATGGGGGGATTAGTCATTGAATGAGGGAGAAAAAGGTCCAAGAATCTGGTTTGTGAAATGGGGAATACAACCCAGGGGGCAGAGAGGAGGAGGAAACTAATCTGGAATTGACCTGTAATGAATTTACATTGTTGGTTCAGAAGGGGGTGAGAGAAAGATGAAAAAGAAAGATGTTCTTTCTCAGAGCAAATACTTTGAAATAGCAAGTGGAGAGAACTTTGGAATATTAATAAAGGGCAAAGAGTGGAATCTGAGAAGTTTTTGGAGGGTTCATAAATAGGGTAGATGCAAAAGAAGTGCCTTTTCTGGCATTCTGACTCAATGTGACTAACAGAAGTTGCTTAAATTTTGTTTTGATTTTCGAGAATGGGCACATTTGCCTTTCTCAATTCTGTTCTCCAAGAATTCTCAAAGGTTACCAACAGAGGCCCTAAGATTACTTCTGCAAGAACCTCTAGTATTTCTTCCTGTAGAGAACATGAAGGAATTACAAAGGCTTACTTGGGAATGTCTCTCAGTCAGCGTGGTGCCTTTTTTCCCCTCTCAGCTTGCTTGGGACTACGTGTGATGACGGGGGGGGAGGTGTCAATCTGACAGAGAGAATTTGCAATCAGTGCATGGTCCCAAGTGAGTCTCTGTAATTTCCACATATTCCCTACAGGAAGAAGACTCGATTCTGCTTTTCAAAAGTTTCAGATTTTGGAGGATTTCAGATTTTGAATTTTCAGATAAGGGATACTGAACCTATACATATGAATAAAATCTAGATATCTTAGTAGATCACAAACTAGAAGTATGATGCCGAAGCCAAAGCAATTTTAGGCTGTATCAGTAGGAGTATGGTGGCTCAATCAAGGGAAGTAATAATACACTACTATGCTTTGGTCAGACTTCATCTGGAATACAGTGTACAGTCCTGAGAACTACAATTCAAGAAGGCTGTTGACAAACCGAAAGCGTCCAGGGGTGGGCCATAAAAATGATAAGAGGTCTGGAAACCACAATTTATGAGGAATAGGTTAAAGAATAGGTTAGTATGTTCAGCTTGACGAAGAGAAGAGTAAGAGGAGGTATGATAGCAATTTTCAAATTTTCTGAAAGGATGTCATGTAGAAGAGCTTATTTTCTGCTGCTCCAGCAACTAGGACACAAACCAGTGAATTCAAATTGCAAGAAGAAAAACTTCAGCTTAATTTAAGAAAAACCTCTTGACTCCGAGAGCTGTTCAACAAAGGCTGGAGTGGACTGCTTCAGAGCGCCCTAAATTCAAAGAAATTTAGTAGGATACAGAGAACAGTAATGTATAATTCATGATGTGTGTGTGTGAGATGTAGTGACAATATGCTTATTGCCCTAAAGACTGAAGTAGAAGTAAAGTTGTGGGAAATATTTGCTTTCAAGCACTTTGTGGAACTGAACATTGGGCTAAAAGTGGGAAAAGAATAATATTTCAGATTTCAATCAGGTAGGGAGGGATAAGGAAAATTTAATGATTGGAAAAAGGGCTGGATTCTCAAAAAGGCATAATACGGACACTTGGATATATTTAAAACATGGATTGGAATTATGCAGTCCTCCTGATGTTGGACTTGCTGTTGTGTGCCTTCAAGTAGTTTCTGAGTTATGCAGTTCTAAGGGGAACCTTTCATAGGGTTTTATTGGCAATATTTATTCAGAGGAGGTTTGCCTTTGCTTTTCTCTGAAGCGGAGAATGTGTGACTTGCCCAAGATCCCCCAGTGGGTTTCCATGTCTGAGCAGGGATTTGAACCCTGGTCTCCACAGTCATAGTCCAATGCTCAAATCACTACACCATGCTGGCTCTCATAGATGTTGGACTGCAAGTCCCATTATTGCTCTTCATGAACTTTGCTTGACAATGCCACTGGAGAAGTTCCAATCCAACAACACCCAGAAGGCAACTCAATTCCAAAGCCTCTTTTGAGATTAAACATCAGGAAGACAATATATTTTAAAGCCTTTCTTGCTGTATGTTAGTAATACAGATTAGCCTCACCTCCACTTACTAAAAAACCTCAAAGTGAATTGTGATTTTGGTATGCCTGCTAAATCCACTGACATTCTTAAGATGCAAACAAAATTCCAGTAAATTTTACTATACCAAAATATGCTATTCACAAAAAAACAGACAGATGGCATGCTGAATGCATCCATGTGAGAAAACTAATTTTGTACAGTTAATATTAAAGCCACATGTAACAGCTAGAGAAGGGAATTCAGCAGCTGAAGTGTCAAATCATGAAAAGAAGAGAATATCACTGTACAAGCAGTGTGAAATAGTATATATTACAAAAAAAACTCACCTTATATCTGGGGGCTGCAGGCAATTTCCCAGGAATACTAGTAAGAAATCTCAGAATGAATGCGGTATATCATTACCAATGATGCAAGTGCTTGAACTATTACTACTTGTTATTCATGATTTATATTTGCAAGTCTTAAACTAGAAATCTGTTGGAACCATCCAAATGATACCAGTGACCGTTAAATTCACAAGAAGTTATTGTATATTTCAAAGTTGTTGGTTAATTAATGCTATCTGCAAGATGACAATAACAGATCAAATACAGCAATAGCAATAATAAAGATCCATGAAGTAGAAAAATAGTCAAGATCCTACCAGAATAGCCATGAAATTATTAAAAAATGGAACAGTTGAGCAGAACACTACATTAGATTTAGCAGTACTTCAACAGGATGAATGCTGTTTCAACTTGGCAGATATGAGCTATGAATCACTATGAGTTCTCACTGAATTCTCAGCATGCATTTGCCCAATTGATACTTTAATTTTTGCAAATCTGTCCTTTCATGACAATTTCCTTGGGACAAATGTTAATATCTGGCACATCAAAATTCATCTAATGAGAAGGTGTTTCCAAAATTAACAAATAAGTTGGAAAAGCTCTTTTTAAAAAACAGAGTTGGGAATTGTGTACCTCTCCAGATGTTTTTGGATTGCATTCTTCCATTATTGGTTATGCTGCAATCCAACAATATTTGAAGGGCTACATGGTTCCCACCTATTTTAGGGAATGCAGTCTAGGTTGTTAAATAGAACCAGTTTGTGATCATATAAGACAAAGCCATTAATCAAGATCACCCTAAACAGCTCTTCGAAAATGTTTTTTTCAGAAGTTTTCAGCCATGTCACAGTTTCACTCCATATCATGACCATTTAGGTGACAAGAGTTTGACTTTAATATTTACAGCTACCAACTTTCCTCTTTTGCTGTCCTGAACTGTTTCATTGCTTGGAACAGCCTGCCCCAGCCTGGTGCCCTCCAGATGTTATTTGACAGCAACTTCCACCATCTCCAACTAGCACATCTGTTGACTATGCTATCTGGGAATGAAGGGGGTTGTAATCCAACATCTAAGGAAGTCACTGGTGTGAGGAAGGATGGTCTGGCAAATGAGCAGAATGTGGAGAGAGAGAGCAATAGAAGCAAGAGCCAAAGTCTTCTTGTTGCTGTCAATAAGGCTCTAATACAATACAACACTTATCTGGGAATAACTCCTACTGAACTGAGTGAGGCTCATTCCTGAACTAGCAGATATATAATTACTCTGTTTACTTATTTTATCAGTTTTTAGCACTCTTTCTCTCACACATATGTACACACATACCACCAGCCAAAAATTTGTTTTTATCCCAGCTTTCTACGACTCAGTTTGACATATTTTGCATCCTACATTCTTATGTTGAGCTTCAAAAACTAGGTCATTAAGGGACAATAATAATTAACAAAAGAAGGCTGAGACATAGAATAGCTTTGTTGGACAATGATATTACTATGAAAATAAGGGGGGAAAGGAAAGGTTTATGACTATGTTCTCAAAAGCACCACATTTATTTATTTAGAGTATTTATACTCTGCTCTTCAGCCACAAAGGCTCTCAAAGTGGCTTAAAAATGATTAATTTGACAGTTCCCTGCCCTCAGGGTTACACTGGGTTTATCTTTTTGGATTTATTTTTCAGAAGAGGTACAGGAATCAGATTCCTGAATCAGCAATACTTTTGGAAACAGGCTTTGTCTTGACATTTGCAAGAACTTCTTGTGGCTCAGTAACAGTGGCCCTTATGTTGTTCAGGCAGATTGTTGCTGCTGCAGTTCCAAGATTATTTTATGGGTGTGATTTGGCATCTGCTAGAGTAAGAAAGGAAGCCAAGATATCATGTGAATTAGCTTTGAGCATCCCTGATTTGTTCACAAATCCAATTTCTTCAATGACATTAAAACACCCACAGATTTGGCTACAAACCTTAAAAGGTATTATCTGTTGTGATATATAAAATCATCTTAATCAGCAGCTTACAAACTTGGGAATACCTAGCTAATTTTCTTCCCACTTAAACCAGCTTACAGGCTCAGAGAGTTTTAATGCCAAAGTATAAAGCTAATTCCACAGATGTAATTAGCTTTCTCCTGAAAAATCCCAATTAAATGATTTTTTCCCCTCAGATTCTGATTTGCACTAAATAGCCTGGATGACAGAAACATTCCTGTTCAAGGGAGCTTACAGTACAGTACTTTTCAGCCTTACCTTATTGCTTTATTGCCTTATTGCTTTATTTTTGCTATTGATCCTTATAGGGGATCAGCACTTTTTTACCTAATGAGCCTAGGACTGGCACCATATTTGTGCCCATTGGCTTACAATTGTTTCCTTCTTTTATGGAAACTCACCAGGGACCAGTAGCTGTTGGTTCATTGACTGGCACCATTGGTTCATTGACTAGCACTATGAATAGATGACAGCAAAGCAGTCTGCATTCTGTTAGTTCTTTGAAAACATGACAGAAGGATCAAGGGCAGAAGATGCAATAAAGGACCCATAGCTCAGTAACCAGTATTAACAACAAGCTTGCAAGGTAGAATTCTATTTACATACTCAGCCAGGGTCAGGACATACCCATACTCCACAGGTTATTCCTGAGTTCTATAGCTTCAAGGTGCCTTCTGCATCTGAGTGTGCCAGGCAAACCAAAAAGAATACATTAACAGTAGCCAAGCAGACCAGTTGATAGATTTAGAACTATAGCTCTTCCTAATAATGTGCACATACAAATCATTTATAGCCATGGTTCCCAAACTTTGGTCCTCCAGCTGTTTTAGATTTCAGCTCCCAGAATTCCTGACTGTTGGCCAAGCTTGTTGTGGCTTCTAGGACTTGAAGTCCAAAAAAAAAAAAAAAAACCTTGAAGATTTGGAAATCGCTGGTTTACAAGAAAGCAGATGTAGGTTAGGGGAAAATATGCAGACTAAACAGGAAACCATCCAGCAATGCATACAATGAGCTCCAATATAAAAGCTATGTGGTGGTGGTAGTGGTGTGCACCTACAAGTAATTTCTGACTTATGGAAACCCTAAGGTGAACATATCATGGGGTTTTCTGGGGCTGAGAGTGTGTAATGCACCCAAGGTCACCCTGTGGAATTCCATGGCCAAGCAGAGAATCAAACCCTGGTGTGACAGGTCTTACTTCTTTCTCTCTTGAGACTGGTATGGTAGCTCCTCAGCCTGTTAAGGCCCCCTGTCTTTTCCATACAGCTCTGCCTTTCTCCTTATTAACACCACCTTTGTGTAAAAGGGTAAGGGTTTCCAACGTTTAGTTAGAATCCCTTTTTAGTTCTATGGCAGTATGTCTTCTGGATTACTTTAAATATTATATACCACTCAGCCAAGTCAGTATTTATAAAAATAAACTGTAATAAATATTAAGATAACATTTGGAACGAAGTATTGGAGTTCATATGCAGGTCAAAATTTATCCAGTTCTTCAGAGTGCCAAAAGCTCTGAACATCCTAGCATCTTGACCCTCAAGCAAGTTCCCATCAGAACTCAGATGAAGTCATTCATTAACTAATGAGCAGGCCCTTTGAAGATCCTTGCAAAACTCAAAACCAGAGCTAATACAGGTGCTACAAGAACAATACATGATTCCCATTAGCTTCAGTAACTGCTGGCTGTTAAAAATGGGATTGAAATAGAACATAGATGTAAGACATAATTTCTTCACAGTTGCTATACATGTTTTTGAAGAACTACTTTATGAAATTCTTAAGAGGTAGATGCTTCTCTCTTTCAAAGTACAGTACTCTATTTTGATGCATTACATCCAATAATTTCACATGGGTAGCAGCAGTAATAAATAATTTCAGGAATGTTATCTCCCACATAGAGAAATGCTTTGAGTGCTTTGAGATCATGAACTCTAATAACAACAGTACAGAACTTAAGAGGTACTCTGTGAGATCAGACAAAATACTCAACTACCGGTAAATCAGTATACTTTTTCTAATAGCAGCCAGCCAGACACCTTAACGCAAGCAAAGCATTAAGTAAACAGCTAGCTTTCCAGCAGCTGGTTTGTACAAAGCTTCTGATGTTCAGCAGCACACTGCCTCTAAATAGAAATAAAAGTTGAGATACTGTACTTACAAAAGTTACTTCAATCAGTTGCCAGATTTAGGTATACGAAAAGAAAGTTACCTATTTAAGACTAAGAGAGTGGTGAGTTTAGCTTGTTGAAGATGGAGAGTCCTTAATCCCAGTCCCTATCTGCCTTCTACCATAGAATATGCTCTCAGCACAGGGCTGCAGGCAATTGTGTTATGATGCATTTGCAGAAAACTGCATCACGTTCTCACTATAAATGTACACTTAAGGACAAGTTATATGCTGCCATTTACAACTGCCTCAGTGTCTTTTTGAAACAAACCTACTTTGTGAAATAAAGTGGGAGGAACGCAGTGCTGGGATTGAGAACTGGGCTCCCATAACAGAACATGGATAAAAGACTAAACACCACATTTTTCCTCTCTGATTTTTCTGTTTCAGGTTTCCTCCTGCTGGATCTGCTTTTTTAAACAAAGAATACAGAGCACCACAGTACACTGGGATGTAGCTAGCATTCCTGAAAGATCTGTGGTGTATGCTTTACAGTGTGCGTGACACAGTCCCTAGAATAAGTTTGTTTTGTCACAACACAGAAAAGGGAAACAAATCTAATATTCTATGTATGCACCTAGGTCTCTTTAATTAGACTTTTACTTACATTGAATAAATGAAAGTGTACAGGCAAGACAAGCTGCCTATTAGAGCTGAAAATCTTTGCTATTCATTCGTAAACACAATATTGCCTGCAGGATTTTGTCATTTTTTAATTAATTAAGGTCACTCCCTAAGGCCATCTGCCAAGTCCAGCTGTTCAGAGAGGAGGTATATTAGATTCATGAATATGACAAATTTCTTGGAGAAAGAAACTGTGCTTACTATGCTTACCTTCAGAAAACTGAATTTAACCAAGGTCTGGAAAAGCACTGACTCAAAAAAAGGCCTTTTCAACTTCTACCTAGCATATGATGACTATAGAAAGAATAGGGGTACCACATATACCATATCAACTTGTTCAACAAGTCAGTTTATACATTACATCAAGGATACACAGATGTCACACTTGTGAGACCTATTTTGTCTTTGGTACAATTCTGTCATGACTCATGCTTTGGAATCTGAGACAGATGCAGGAAGGCCTCCAGCTTCAGATGACGACTCTGCCCAAAAGAGAGCATCTAGTTAATGAGGAACTTCAGCAACGTAGGCCTCCATCTCATACACCAAGGAGACATCCTAATATTTTGCACATGTTGACAAGAGAAAGAACAGCGTCAAAAGGGGCAATGGCTCTTACAGAAACTGAAATAGGATATGAGGAATAATTAACCACCTGGCATCTCAACTCAGCTGGCCATAAATCCTCTAGCCATTATTGAGAATTCCTGTTGTTTACAAGGGTTCATTCTGCCTGGCATTCAGCTGTCTTTGTGCTTGTAGATTTATTTGGCTTCTTGACATCTGGACTGGTATAAGGTTTACATATCTTCATCTTGGGTGATCATGACTGCTGGTTCTGGAATGGCTGAGACTTTCCTTCTTTGCCTCCCTTCATTTTCAGTGAGCTGCCTAGATTAGCTGTGTATGATTTGAATTTGCCTGGCTCACTGGTACCCACTCACCCCTACTATAGCTTGCTTCTCCTGGCATGGCTGCCTCTAGACCTAAGTCAAATCCCAAGCTCCAATATTGGAACCTAGTGCAAAAGACACATTTGGAACTAAGGGCTTTATCATACCAGCCAGTTGTTTAACAGCAATCACATTGTTTAGAAAAATGGAAACATACTGGTATAGAATCAATCACTATCACACTGTTTCTGCAATAATGCTATGCTGCCATTTTGGTGATGCACATTCCGTAACCATCTTCTACCCCACTCCGCTGATCTACTTCCCTTCCTGTGTCCACACTCCCTAGCACGTGTGCTATATTTTCTTTTTGTGTGTACCAAACTCTTGCCCTTCCTCACTAATTAAACATGCCAAAAGGGGACTGGCTTGAGTGGGTGAGGGAAATGATTAATCTTTCTCTACAACATGTCTGAAAGAGGCTGCGGTAAGAATGCTTCTGAAAAAAACCTTCCCTGAATCCTACTAAACTACATAACTATAGGCCAGTCTCCAACCTTCCCTTTTGGGGCAAGGTGGTAGAACATGTGGTAGCTTCTCAACTCCAGAGGTTTCTGGATGAGGTACATTGTCTAGATCCATTTCAGTCAGATTTCAGGCCTGAATATGGGATAAAGACAGCTTTGGTCTCATTGGTGAATGACCCACACAGGGAACTGGGCATGCTAATGTCCCTCTGATGATTCCACTAGACCTCTTAGCAATTTTAGATACCAACAACCATCATATCCTTCTGAGTTGCTTCTCTACAGAGGGGAGGCTTGGAGGTACTGTTCTACAGGGGCTCCATTCCTTCTTGGAGGGACACTGTCCAAAGGAGATTTGGAGATTTCTGCTCAACTACTTAGCCATTAGTCCCTGAGGACTCAGTCTTGTCCCCTGTGCTATTTAATCTTTACATGAAACCACTTGGAGAGGTTTTCCAAAGTTTTAGGGTCAGATGTGACAGTATACAGATGATACCCAGCTTTATTACTCCAATTCCAAGGAAGCCATTCCTGTGCTAAACCAGTGCCTGGCAGCTGTAATGAGCTGGATGAGGTCAAAGAAAGTGAAATTTAATCCAGACAAAACAGAGGTGCTCTTGGTCAGTCAAAAGACAGATCTGGGAACAGGGCTGCTTATGTTAGATGGGGTTACACTCCCCCTAAAATTCAGGCTTGCAGTTTGGGGGTACTCCTGAATTCAGCTCTGAGCCTGGAAGGCCAGGTTCAGTAGAACAGGAATGCTTTTGCACTTAAAGATAGCACTCCAACTGTGTCCCTCCCTTAAGAAGATGGATCTGGTCACAGTGGTACATGCTTTGGTTACATCCCATTTGTATTACTGTCACCTGGATTTTTCCCAGAGAAGGGACTCTGGGCAGGATTTGTGCACAGTGCGCTAGCCAATAAGCCACAGTGAAAGAGAGAGATAAAAGTTTTATTTCAGATTCTGCTGAATCAGGAACACAAGGCACACAACTAATCAAGTGTTCTCTGAACACAAGCCAAATTATTTTCCATAATCCACAAGAATTACATGTTCCTCCCTAAGGCGGAGATTATTCTGCACATATAGGAAACCATGCCATGTATATGTTATTACATCATCATTCAAACACTGCACATATGCATATAGGTGGCCCCAAATTATAATACTAAATCCCACCATGGGGGTGTGAAATTTAATAGTACAGTGAGGCTTAATGAAGCTATAGGTAACTTTAGTTCAGTTCTTCTGATCACTCCCCTTCCATTGGAAGAGTTTGGGGTGCTCCAAATATTGCAGACCACGGAACTAACCACACTCTAGCATCTGCTCATACCTGTTTCCTCATTTCTGTGAAGTTTCCATTGCTTTACTTAGCTAGTTTCCTGTTATTCAGAGGTCTTTCTATCTTGTAAGCCTTGCCTCGCTATCTCTTATAAGCTTCTGGCTGCTTGCCAAAGCTACTGGTCAGTTTCAGGACTTTGGGCTCTCTTGTTCTTGAAATGCACCCCCTACATGAGTCTGCCTTTGAAAAGTGCTCAGAAACTTCCATTGGCTCAAAGGTAAGTGCAACTCAAAGGTAAGCTCCACTGGCTGCCAGTGTTTGTGGCCACAATCCAAAGTGCTGATTTTGGTCTATAAAGCCCTATATAGATTGGATCCTGATTATCTGAGGGACCATATCTCTCTTTATGAGCCCATTAGAAATCTGAGATTGTCTGGAGAGGGCTGTCTGTCTGTCTGTCTACCTACCTTCCTGGTCAGGCTTGTTTGGTGGGAACAAGGGAGAGGGCCTTCTCAGTGGCTGGCCCCAGACTTTGGAAGTCCCTGCCTAAAGAGGGCAAGATGGCTCTCCTTCTACTGGCAGGTCAAAACATTTTCATGCTGTCAGACTTTTGCAAACTAATGTTGTGTGGTGCTGTTTTTAAGGCTTGTATGTATTCTTTTAATGAATCTTAATATTTTCATGTTTAATTTTTTAAAAAATATAAAGGAATAAAATAAACATACTTTTTAAAAATCTGTTTCCATGTCTATGTGACATGGAGTAGAGAATATACTCCTGACATCTTCTGTAAAAATTGGTTTAGGTTCAAAGATTAAGTGATGGGTAAGCCGAGTAAGTCAGAAACAACAAGAAGACACACACCACCACCAACAATCTCCCCCCTTCAAAGTAGATTTATCACACACATAAGGTAGCCATAGCACTCCTTTTTGAGATAATCCTCCATGCAAACTTCTTAATAATTTTTAACAAATCATTAAGCCTGCCTGACAGGAATTCCCTTCTCTATCTGCCTTCCGGTTCTCTCATCAGGCAAACCCCAGAAAAGCCCCCAGGGAAGGACTGAATCGCCATCCAGGTCTCCTCCCTGCATGCCATTGGCTCTGTTCAGAAGGTGATAACATTACTTTCATGTTATATAAGCTTTCATTGCAAACAGATGACCTACTTATTCAACCAAGCTTTGAGCTGAATCTGTGTCACTGTGTTGCGCACATTGCTTTTCAATGGTGTATGTATTCTCCCCATTTTCCTGTTTTAGTGTTATCTATAGATTATACAAACAATATTTTGTACCAAACTTTCAGACTATTTTATAATAAAAAGCAAGTAACATATGTTATAAAGTAAACTGCTTAAGTCTTTAATTTCCAGCTTCTGGATCCCTATAGCTTCACCATTTTCAGAACCAGCCAACAAAAGCAGTGAATGAAATCGGGGCAGGTATAGTAGACTTGCTTGATGATAAGGAAAACTGAAAATATTTGTTTACATCAGATTGTTGGGGAAGAGAAGAATGATTGTATATTCTTTCCAATTCTAGCAAGTTACTCCCAGATCCTTGCATTTTAATCTCTTCAGGCTGTCATCTGTAACTTGAATATTTCTGTAAATAAAAGCAATGACCTTACTCATTTGTTTATAAGCCAAATAAGGAAAAGAATGCTCTTTATTCTGTATTATCTGCAGATACCTTTCCCTAAGGCAGGCCATAAACAGTATAAATTCCACATCGTGCTTCCCATCAGTCAAGAAATCATTACTAAAGATTGGTCATAAACACAGGAAAATGCAGAGGTGTGCTGAATGCAAAGCCTTAAGTTGATCCACTATAATTCTTTATGGCTGCCCATCTACAGAAAACATGGGAAGCTGTCTAATACCATAGGTACAGCTACCTTACTGTCATCTATATTTAACTGACAATGTTCTCCAGGGTTTCAGGCAGGGTTTTTTCCCCCAGCCTACAGACATGAAGTGCCAAGAAAATAAATCATTTTAAAAAATGGAAAAATATTTTTCCTTTTGCCCCTGAACTATTTTTTGCTCTGGAAAAATTATAAACTTTAGAACAGAGGGGAAAAAATTCCAATAAAATATATTCTCTTATGAACTTAGGGAAGTGCTGTTAAAGACAAGATTTTCCTTACTCAAACTGGCATGAACTGCTTAATATGAAGATCTTAACACAGTCTGAGGAATTAGAAAACGACAATTCCTGTGCATACATTAGACTCAAATCCAAGACGCATTTTTTTGCATCTAGTGGGTACAGCCTTCTTCACAAAAGGAGGACCATGTTGGGAAGCCTTCTTGGTTGTCATCTTCAAGAGTTCAGAATTTTCAATGTTGAATTTAATTTTATATCCAAATATACTGCTACTCCTAAGCTTATGTCTAAATCAGGGATGGGAATCATGCAGCCCTCCAGCTGTTGTTAGGCTATAGCTCCCAACAGCCTTTGCCAGCAGAGCCAATGGAAAGGAATGCTGGGAGCTATAGTTCAGCAACATCTGGAGGGTTGAATGGTATTATCCCACATCTAAATTATACCCTTGATTTTGTTTATAATAAAAATTGTGGTTTCTTTTCCATTTTACCATTTGCCTTTCAACTGGCAAAATCTAAGATACCTGTATTTAGGTACCACAGGGTGCAACAGTTTGCAAGGTGTAATAGTGGGATATAGTCACAGTATTATTTGTAAATTAAAGCTTTTATAAGTTTAAACTGAGTTACAAATAAAGCATTTTATATTGCAGTAAAGTAAACTGGGTTTGATATACTTTGTAGTGCATATATTTCCGTTTCCCCTACCCATTTTCTACACCCACATCCAAAATGGTTTCCTCTGTTTCAAAAAAAAAAAAATGGAAATATTAAATCTCTATTGGAACCCTGCTTAGGCATGCTAAGCATTATACCTTGGCACCCTCTGCATGTAAAGTATGATGTGCTCACAGTGTGTGAAAGAGAAATTAAGCAGCATTTAAAGCCCAGAAGGGAACTGTACTGCACGATTTGAAGAATGGGCTGGATGTATAAATTAACTGGATTATTTGCCATGGAATGAGCTACTCTCAACAATCTTGGTGCTGTCATTGAGTAACAGCCATTTTATCAGGTTATCTGAACTATTACCATCCTAGAATTGCAAACTTTCAAAGTCAGTAACTGGTTCTCTCCTCCTTTCCATCCTTCTTTCTTTTTGTGTTTTCTCTATCGTAAAAGGAAAGACTGAGAACAAAGGCTCTGTGTGTTTTAAATTGATCTGCAATTCTTTTGGAAAACATTTTCAGCTGAATAACAAGGTAAAAATGCTTCAAAGGGCACAGGTTGTGGTGAACACTGCAATAGAATGGATGTTATAATAACTGAGAATTTAACTCTTGCTTTTGGAAGATGGAAATCACTGCTTGCTCTGAGTTCTCCAAAACTTCTCTGTATATATATGTATATGTGTGTGTGTGTGTGTCTGTGTCTGCAAACATGTGCACGCTTTCAAGTCATCTGTCAGCTTATGGAGACCCCATGAATTTCATAGAACTTTCTCAGGCAAGGAATACTCAGAGGTAGTTTTGCCAGTCTCTGCCTCTGAAATATAGCCTACAACACCTGATATGCATTAGCAGTCTCCCATTCAACCAGGGCTGACCCTGCTTAGCTTCCAAGATCAAATGAGATCTGGTGCCTTTAAGGTATTGCCTCTAGCTATATATGCAATATCAATTAAAAGTGCCCAGCACTGCTAGCTACTGTAATGAAACAACCATTTGGCAGTGAAGAGGGAACTAATGGCTACAAAAACAATATCAAAGGAAGCACTGTAGTTTGAGGCAGCATCTAAGTAGTTTCCAAAGCACAGCATTAGGAAATGCTGTTAGTGCATCCTTTCAATGTATATATTTTGTATTCTACAAACAGTAATTCATACAGTTAAGGTGGATCCCCAAGATCCAAATAACTATTTTAATTATTAAGGAGCAATAATATGGGTTTTCTAGGCAGTAAACACATTATTAATTTTACACATCCTCTTGTCACAGGCAGTTCTATAATCATCTACAACAGGGTTGGGCAATTTGAATAATTCCCATCGCTAAAGGCATCTTAGCCAATGTGAAGAATATAGTACTGTAACCAGAGGCTCACAAGCCACCCATGTCTGATCCACAGGCAGACAGTACAGGAAAGGCAATACACCTTCTTGTGGTCTCCAAGGGATCTGGTCTGTGGATGGTTACCTTTTATGCTGCCCACTAGCTCTTGAATGTCCAGACAACTAAGATCTCAAACTCATTTTTTAGAGACTCTAATTACAGAATTACAAAGATTCTAGTGAGTCCCAGTGGAAAATGCTCAGGAAGAAGACCCCTTTCTGAGACATTGTAAAGCTCTCTAAAAGAATGCTTTGTGAGCTGCTTCCTGACTGGAATTCTCCAACCATGGCTGAAGGGGAAGCAAGTGGCTACCAGCCATATCTGAATATTCCCACAACCTTGAGGGCTTTATGGAGACAGTACTGACTGTAGGAAATACTGAACCTCTTCTAACAGACTTGTGGGCCTCTTTTTCATAGAATCATAGAAATGTAGAGTTGGAAGAGACCACACGGGCCATCTAGTCCAACCCCCTGCTATACAGGAACACCCTCAAAGCATTCCTGACAGATGGCCATCTAGCCTCTGCTTAAAAACCTCCAAGGAAGAAGACTCCACTACACTCTGAGGCAGCAGATTCCACTGCCGGACAGCCCTGACTGTCAGGAAGTTCTTCCTAAGGTTCAGGTGGAATCTCCTTTCCTGCAGCTTGAATCCATTGCTCCTTGTCCTGGTCTCTGGTAAGTGCAGGCAGTGGTTTTAGAAGGCAGTGGTTGAGGTACTTCAGGAGCTAATGGATGTGGTAAAAGGAAATGTTTTCTGTTTTTTAAATGTTTCTGGCGGCTGGAAGCTTCAATTCCTGAAGCAGAACACGGAGTTCAGTGGAAGCATTTTCAGACCTTGAGCAAAGACAGGGTGCTTTAGACCTTTTGGTGAAGTTCTGTGGAAACTTGAATAATTCTACAAACTTCTAAGAACTAGAGAGTATGCAGCTGCTTGCACACCAGTATCTGGAACAAGAGCTGTTCCATTTGCCTATTTTCAACAACTGGGATTACCAACTGCTAGAGTAATTAAGTATTATTGAAGGCCAGTACATTCTTAATAGGGTCTGGATAAGATCCATGCTTTTGCACTGTGGCAGTGCCAGAATATGAAATGTGTGATTGTTCTGGTTAATTCTGTGGCACCAAAGGAAACCTCCAATACAAGGGTAGTTTAAGTGATATCCTTTGGAAAAAAATCAAATGAAATCTGGAAGATCTGGTTTTGATTCCATGAGATCAGACTTTTACTTTCTTTCTTCTTAATAAGTTTTGCTGCATGAGTCTGCACCATAAATCAAACATTGAAGTCATTATGGTTCAAAGCCCATAGTTTGTATACTTGGCTTTGACTATGAATAGCGCTGTCTTTCAGAGGTAACCAGAGACTGTTCCTTGTGTGCCGCTTACTTAGCTACCTGTAACTTGTGCAGCACTTGTACTTGTACTTGTAAATTGTATAGGGCTACCACTTCCCATGACAGGCAGGATAAGGGTAATGTGCTGGATACGGAACATTCACAGAGTAAAGATGCTCAAGAACACATCACTAGAGGTGTATCTAGAGTATGGGAAATAGGGCCGTTGTCCAGGACGCCAGTGCCAGGGGGGCACCAAAAAAAAAAAAACTCCTGGAAAATTTAGCCGCAGTGGAGGAAGAGGAAGCAGCCTCAGAGGAGGAATAGGCTGCCTGGGCAGTGTCCTGGATGGAGGGGAAGAAAGCCACAGGAGCCCCTCGTCCCTCCCTCTTCTGAATTAACATGCAGGATCCTGAAAAGGTGGGGGGAGGGAGAATGGGGAAGTTATAATTTCTGGTTGAAATGGATCCAACCTGAAAGCTTTCTGCCAGCCCTCAGGGACCACTCAGACTACACCTCCCATCATCCATGACCCATGTGGCTGGGTATACTTGGGGAGGATGGGGAAGGGAGCCCTAGACAAGGAGAGGGTGACTGGTTGGGGAAGTCTGACCCATTGAGTCATGGGAGGGGGTGTTACTTTGTAACTGGCTGTCCTAAAATCTTTCCCTTTTCAAAAGCTCCCTTTAATTGCCCAGCAATGTGTGGAACCCAGCATGTGTCATTCTCTAAAGCAACTTCTAAGAAACAAAACAAAAACAATGGGGGAAAACCCCCCTGCTATCTCCAGTGATGCTGATGTTCCCTTTTAAAATAATAATAATAATCCATAAGCATTTGGGCTGGCGCCCACTGGATGCTTTCTACTACAAGTCCCATCATCCTCAGCACATGACCCAGTGGTTTGTGTTGATGGGAGCTGCAGTCCATGATGCCTGGAAGAAGCAAGGTTTGGGTTTGTTTGTGGTGCTGGAAGGCAAGGGAAGGCTGCTTAAGACACAGAGCTGCCTGGCCTAAGGAGGATTTTGTGAGAAAGGGCATGTGCGTCTTGGGGATATTTCTCAGCATTTTTTAAATTGCTTCCAATTGTGTAAATGTCGAGTGCTGAGGATGACATCGTGTGTTGCGCTGGAGCTTCCTCTTCCCGCTGCCCCCTCTACCCTGACAGCTGAACTGCTGGCTTGATAAATCATGAGATCTTGAAACATTTCTCTTGCTTTTGATAGGAGGCAACCCCTGCCCCGAAGGTTTGGACACTCTGCCCCTTCCTAGGGAAGGGCAGAAAGAGATGGAGGGAGAAAGAAGGGGAGAGAATATACTTTTAGTCAGTTGGGGAAAAAAAATACAGGTTGGAAAGGGAGGTGATCTGGAATCATTCTCATAATGGCATTTTCACCCTGCCCTCCCTCTACATATTTCCAAGACATGTGTGTAATTCTCTGTTTTTATGCTCACAACAATCTTGTGAGGTAGGCCAGCTAAGAAATAACATTGTGTCTAAGATCTACCAGCAAGCTTTAAGGCTGGGCAGAGATTTCAACTCATATCTTTCTGGTCTTAATCTGACACCCTTAAGAGCTCTTTGAACCCAGTGGATGGGGTTCAAAGCTCAAATGGAGCTTGAGAAGACCTGTGGTTTACACAGTGAGTAGGGGGATCCAAAGAAATCCCTGGTTCAAATTTTCGAAGTGTGATGAACCATTTTTCTAATCTCAGCCACTTGCCTTTCTCCTGATGTTGCAATACGGGCTCAGTTCAATCCTTACCTACCTTTGAGGGTTGTGTAGAGGCTGCATGTGAAACTACAGTCTCTTTCACACTGCATAGTGATAGCATTTTGATAGCATTTTAACAGCCATGGCTCCACCTGTAGAATCCTGGGAGGTGTAGTTTCCTGGCATATTTAAACTTCTGTGGCTGGGCATCCCAGCCCCTTAAGTACACTACATGTTCCAGGATTCTGTTGGGTACAGCCACGGCTCTTAAAAATCACACAAACCTCAAAGGCATTGTGCACACGCACATTCACACGAAGTCTTATGTGCCATGGTTGTTGTTGCAGATGGTATCATTATTAGCAATGCCCATGGATGGCTTAAAGTCATGGTGAGGGTTTTCTGCTTTTCACCGCAGAGGGTTTTCCCATCCTGAGCGCCCCTTCCTCCTGCCCTTTCTCCACCAGCAGATGCTTTCCCTCATCCTTTGCTCTGACACCATGCTGCCTCCCAGGCTGTTTTCTGTCTCCCCTGCCACATTTCATGGCTTTTATTTCTTTTAAATAAAAGTAAGTGTTGGTCCAGTGGGTGATGGTGGTGGGAGGCGTGCCTGCAAAGGACTGAGGCAACAAAAGCAGGTGTGTGTGTGTGTGTGTTGGGGGGATTGGGATGAATGGGTTGTGATGGGGTGCCATGCCGACCTGAAGGGTGATGGTGGAAGCAGAAGGCCCGGCCTTGTGGAGCTTCAGGGGTGGGAGGTTCCTTTGGGGGAAAGAAAGCTGGCAAGTAAGGCAGCAGGAAAGGGCGGGCAGAGGAGCGAGAAGGGAGATGAGCTGCCTTGGGTCTTGTCTGGGGAGAAAAGTGAGAGATAAATAAAATTAATTAAATAATAAATAAATAAATAGCTAGCTAGCATGATCTGCATGTACTGGTGGGGGTAGGGGTAAGAAGGTAGGGGGCACTAGATACGCCACTGCACATCACCCAGGGCCCCTAAATGTTTTTTTTCTGAAGCAAGTGCTTCAGTAGGTCTTGACAGAACAGCTTGATTCCAGAATTCTTTAAATAAATAAACTGACAAATGTAGCAGAATTAATTCCTTTGGCGAAAACATATGCACGGTCATACTCTGTTAATTTCTTCCAGAGGTACTTCACTTCGCAGAACTCACTGTCGTCTTTGGAAAGCGCGTGAAAGCCCCCTTCAGCGGTGCACATACCAAAAGAATCTGCACAGGATTTTCGCTTCCCTCCCCGTCACATGGGCGCCTTTCATCCTCTCCGTCCCAGTCCGGGTCTCCTCACTCCGCAGGCTGCTCTTCCCGCCCAAACGGCTGGGCGCTCACGCGACGAAGCCCCCAGGTGGGCTGGCTGCAAGCAACTCCCTCAAGGCAGCGGGAAAGGGCCTCTGCTACCAAGGTTGTCTCCGGCGTTTTCCCAGGCCGAGGAGGAGTGCGTGTGCGCGCGGAAAAGGCGGAGTCCGCCCCGGAGAGACCCCACCTCCGGAGGAATGACAGAGAGAGTGGGGGGAGAGGCTGCAACTGTTTAATACGGAGACGGCAGAGCGTGCATCGCAGCGCCGCTAGCCAGCCGCGGGTTGCCATGCGGGACTACGACGACATTATCGCCTTCCTGGGCGAGTGGGGCCCCTTCCAGCGCCTGGTCTTCTTCCTGCTCTGCGCCAGCACCATCCCCAACGGCTTCAACGGCATGTCCGCCGTCTTCCTGGCCGGCATCCCGGAGCACCGGTGCCGGGTGCCGGCCAGCGCCAACCTGAGCGCGGCGTGGCTCAACGCCAGCCTCCCGCTGGAGGAGCGCGGCGGGCGGCGGGTGCCCCACCGGTGCCGGCGGTACCGCCTCGAGGCCCTGCGCAACTTCTCCGCCAGCGACCTCCAGCCCGGGCGCGACGTCAACCTCAGCCAGGTGGAGCAGGAGGGCTGCCTGGACGGCTGGGAGTACAGCCGGGAGACCTACCGCTCCACCATCGTCAGCCAGGTGGGGAGAGGCGACAGGGCGCTCGGGTTGCGGCGGGAGGCGGTTGCCGGGGCTGTCCCTTGAGGAGCAGACAGTGCGACTGACTGCGCCGAGTAGGCGCTCGGGGAGGATAAGCTGGGGGGAAGGCGGCGGAGGAGCCGCAAGGGCTTCAGGAGGCGGCGGATAAAACATGAGGTCGGGATGTGGAGATTTGTAGCCACCGACTCTGACAACGGGCAGGTTTGCCAGATTGAAAACTGGAGAGAGCTCCCGTCCCTTTAATGATTATGTAGCTGGAGGAATTTCAGCAGGTCTTACTCGTCATGCAACTAGCAATAGCTGCTGAGATTCCCTCTTTTACACAACCATTAACGGCACACGTTAATGTCTCCAGATTGCACTGTGGTAACTGCGAGGGGGGAGCGCAAAGGCGAAGGAAGGACAGTCCGCGCGGCGTCCCGGAGGGGAAGGTGCGCTAGGGAGGGAGGGAGGGAGGGAGGGAGAGCTGGGGCGGGTCCCTTTGCCGGAGGGGATGCCGGTCATTGCCGGGGAAGGAGCCCTAGAGCACGTGTCGCCGGCGCGGTCGCCTTCCTGGCCTGCTGCCATTCAGCGGCTACAGATGCTGTTGCCTGCTTCTCCGGGAAAGGGAGGTGAGATCCAGGAGCCGTGTGCCCATGTGAGTGCTTTGCTGTAGAAGATAAAAGGCAGAGGTGCTGTTCCAGGAACGGGGAGGCCCTTTGCTACGCATCCTACGGCACCGTTTCTACTTCGTGCGTTTGACATTGTGATCATAACCGCTAGTCTCCATCGGTGACCTTCACCACTGGAAAACGGGGTCAACGTTGCTCTCCCGAGGAAGGGCGGGAGCGCGCAGAAAGACGCGCGCAGGCAGTCTGCGTGCATAAATCTGGCCGGCAAAGGACGGCGTGCGGTACGCTCGCCCTTCTGCGAATATCATTCGGTGGGAATTTGCTGATGTAGTCAGTGGTATCTTACAGTTCCTCCGGTTACAGCAGCTTGATGGCACGTCATTCAGTACATCACTGTTCGATGCTGCTGAATGTGTTAAACTCTCCATTGTAAAGTGTGTGTGCGCGCCTTCAAGTAGGGTTTCACAGGGTTTCTTGGGCAAGGAATTCTTAAGAGGTGCTTTTGCCAGTTTCTTTCTGTGAAATACAGGTTACAGCCCCTGGTATCTGTTGATGGTCTCCCATTCAGGTACCAACCAGAGCTGACCCTGTTTAGCTTCCAAGATCAGATGGAATCTAGTCCCTTTAGGGTATTAGAACTATGAGCTAAATCCACATGTTAGGTCTAATTATAAGTACGGCTAAATATAATAGAAGAAATGAAGTGCTACTGGTTGCCCACAAATTATGGTGGTTTATATTAGACCCGTTGGATTATGTCAGTACACACATATAAAATTACTTCAATGTGTTGACTAAGTGTGTCATTCAAAGGGTGTGTTCATTTTTAAAAACATTTTTTCCATGTTCAGGAAGAAAATGAAAGGCATTGTGCATAGGATTAAAATGCCAAATTGTACCCCTAACCTTGGACCAAATCTGATAGTAATATTGTGGATCATATCAGGCATGAAATAATCTAGAGATCATATCAGGTCTCAGTTCATTTCTTCCTTTTTTAAAAAAGTGGAAAAAGTTGAAACTAACTTATTGCCATTTTAAAAGCTTGTAACACCATATTCATTCCTAATAAGCCTCAGAAGCATTCAGGTATTAATCCTCTGCGTACATTTTGGTGAAGACTTGTCTGTCTAGGCCTGCATAGGCAACCCAAGGCCCTCCAGATGGTGTTGGATTGCAACTCCGAGCAAAGAGCCACATTAGTTTTGCTTGTTGTTTTTCAGAAGTGTCCTGTTGCTAATGTTACTTATTAGTTATTATCATTTTAAAAAATACTTTGAATACAAAAATGGCCCCAGCAGGTTAGGCAAAACTTAGCTAGCATATTAGGAGAAACAAATACAGGAAATCTTTGAATTACTGGGATCTGGCACTATTTAGAAATTTAATGATAATTGCTGGGGTTGCGCTCTAATGATATTATTTGCTGTAACTGAAATGAGGTCAGTGAATGATAGAGCTAAAGTGTAATATAGGTTTGACTAATTGTTTCATGGATGCAAAATTATAGAGTGTTGAACAATAACTATAGCCTCCTTTATTGGGTCTATGATTGCACAATATCTATCTATCTACCTACCTATCTATCTATCTATCTATCTATCTGTCACTGTAGTCTCCAATATATAAAAAGGAAAGATAGTAGAAGGAATCTTGGAGTAACCCATAAGAGTACACTGAAATAGCCATATTATCTATCTCCTTTATAACTGCCAAGGTGCATGTAAAACTGTAGTTTCTCAAGACTTGTGAAACTACATGTCTAGTCTTGTAGTAAGTCTGCTGGCACTATAAAGACCAGACTGAGGTTTTGGATAAGGAGAGGATTCATTGGAAAGCTGTAGCCTGGCCTTTTGCTGAAACTTTCTATAGAAGGTTAGAAAACTCACTATTATATATTTTTAATATGGTATAGCTGGTACAAGGAGGTCATACAAATAATTTAAGCAGACCTCTGGTGTGGGTTCTTTAGTAGAGAAATCTACCTAAGGTGTGGGTTCTTTAGTAGAAAAATCTACCTTTCTGACTCTGTGTCATGGTAGATAAACTCTGTCTTTGATTGTGCTGCAGCTCAGGTGGTTTTCCTTGGAATTGGAATGCTTGCTCCAGTACAATAGTATTTAGAGGTCTACTGTTTGTCTACCTGTGCTCTGTAGCCCAGAGGCATATCTAGGGTGAGGCAACTAGGGCATGAGCCCCAGGTACCAATGCCAGGAGGGTGCAAAAAGCAGAAACCTCTCCACCCTCCTGCCCAGATGTGAACTGCTGCTGCCCGAGTCTTCCTGGCTTGGTGCGGGGTCAGCGGTGGCAGCAGCAGCCCTCCTGCCCACTCCCCCACCCTACAGCCCACCATGGACATGCGCCCACCCCCGTTGGGGTCCTTCCTGGCCTAGTGTGGAGGGCAGTGGGAACAGCACCTAAGGCGCGACTTCCACACTTGCTCTAGGCACTGGTGAGCCTAGATACGCCACTGCTGTAGCCTTCTGCTGCCAACTTGAAGCTTCCTGTTAGAAAAGATTTTTGTGTGTAGGACACTGATTTACTCTTACTTCTTTCTGAAAATCCTGATAATTTTGTAGTATAAGATCGCTTTCTGTATAATTCTTCCACAGAATTTTAAATTTCTTCCTAAAAGTGGTTCTTTTTCCACATTGTTTGTTTGTAATGTATTTAATATCTTTAAGCCACATTTGGACGCTTCATTTGAAATGCATAGTATATGTGGCTTACTTTAAGAAATAAGATATTAGTCATAGTATACACTTAAGGTTTACATTATGTGCTTAGTTTTTAAGGTGTGTCTGTGATGAGAGAATGTACTCTTTTGCTTATCTGATAATGTGCTTGTAAACAGCACAATACAAGCACATGCAAGTATATGTGATTTTGAATCTGATAGATATACATCAAATTGTATACAAATTATTTCCATCTGTTGGAGATCTCTGAGATCCAAAATTATAATGGAAAATTTGAATCTCCCTTTCTTGTAAAAGAATCCTATTTCTGGATAAATGTGCGTTGTTCCATTCACATAAAGTATTTTTCAGAATAGAGCTTATTTTAGCTAGGAATTCAAAAATGTTGGTCCTACAACTGAAAGCTGTATGTGTGTAATTACCACATCATAGTTTGGCATCTGGGTCCAGGCCTCAGGTATCTGTTTTTCCCTTCAGATTTTTCTTCATGTATTCTGATTGCCTCTCTGATTACCTGTTTGCACTAAATCTTTCCTTGCTATTATATCTGAACCAGCCAAACAGTAGATGCTCTGCAAACCATAATGGGCTGTTTAGTTTCTGTGCTCCGAAATGACTACATTGTTAAATGACATTCTAAGGATCATGAGTAGAACATATGCTCTCCTATCCCTCCTTTCTTCCCTAGCAACAACAATCCTCTATGCTGCAATTCTGCTGTGCGTATTCCAGATAATAGCTGCTGAGGTTTGCTAGCTGGGGGCCATCTGTTGTCCATCAGAGATTATGACAGAAAGTATTACAGTGATAACATCTTCTGTCCTTTAAGCTGCATTGTTTCAACATTTGACAGTACTTGAAGCAGGTCTTGAGAAATGTAGGCAAAGCTACTTTATTGTCTTCTGTCACCTCTCCACACACAGTTTGTTCAGGTTCTGCTTTGACGTAAATGCTCATGTCAACAGGATCAAAGGAAAACTTGGAAAGGAAGCTAGAGGAGGCTGCCATGATAAAACCTTCATCAGTTTCTAAATTTCTGTGTGTGCTCTTTACTCCATGACATTATTTTTAAGATTCCCAAGAGTTTCTCTGGTCCTTTATGTTTATCTGTGTGCCTGAACTATTGGGTTGGATCACAGATAAAAGTTCCTGACACCGGCAAGAATGAGCATTGGACTTGTATGCTCCCATCTTGCCTCCTCCCTTCTTATGTCATCATCAGGGTTTTGATCCTGCTTGTTTCCCATCACAGCTATATGGAGAGACTGCTGAGGGTGAGAACCATTCCATCATATAAACACTTTCTGCAGGTTTTTCTTCTTCTGTGTCTGTGGAATTCTATACCTATCCAAAAGTCCCTTAATCTGACTTGTCTCTGCTGGTACAAATTATTTAAAGCTTCCTGGAGGCCTGATAGTCGAGACTTAAGCATGAGGTAGAATATGATCCCTGCAGACAATCAAGAACTATAGAATGTTATTAAAGGAACAGCCAGCATGATGTAGTGCTTTGAGTGCTGTACTTCAAATCTGGGGATTAGAGTTCAAATCGCCACTTGGCCATGGAAACCTACTGGGTAACCTTGGGCAAGTCACACTCTCTCATCTTCAGAGGAAGACAAAGGCAAATTGCCTCTGAACCAATCTTGCCAAGAAAACACTGTTCTAGGTTTGCCTCAGTCACTATAAGTTGGAAATAGCTTGAAGGAATGCAACAACAACAAGAATGTTCTGAAGAATGGATTCGTATTAGTTAATTTGGGATTTTCAGAATTTACTTAGGATAGTTTCTAAATACCACAAGAGAAACAGTTACTGCCCCAGGTTCTTTTAATACCATTATTTTATACTATACCAATCAACTGCACTAAATATACAATAGGCAAGTGTAAATTTACTCTCCAACATCAGTAAACTATATTTATGATACTCGTCACCTTTTATTTCCTTTTTAACTATGCGTCTGCCCTTTATTCTGACTCTAGTAGCCATCCCCCTTCTTACTTCTCAGCTGAATTCTGGCTGAACTCTTGGTCAATTGTCAGAACAGAAAGCTTTAAAAAAAATCTGGGTAGAACTGCAGGCCAAATTAGAGTGGATTTAACTGCTCCCCCCTCCCCAGCAGGAGTCCTAAAGTGAGAATTTCTCTGTTTTCAGAATCTGTCACCAAGCAGCCATCACCATACAAACTTACAACATAAATAGGCAATTCTCCAGTGTTCAACAGAGGGAACTGTGGGTTAATACTGGCTTTTTACTAAGCTAAACAAATGTTGGCTTTTGGTCCTTCCTCTGCCAGCCACAGTGGGTTGCCAAAATTATTGGCGGGCTAGTAACTTCTTTACTTTTCAATGCTGGAAAACAAACTGCTATTTACCCCCTATCAAATCCACGAAGTTTCTGCTAGGGTAAATTAACTGTTTATAATAAATGTATTTGTGTATGGTTGACTAAATGATGTGGCAAAACACTGAAATCTGGAAAGTTACTTATAGGTTGCAACCTCTAAACATACCTACCCCCTACCTTGCTTCAAGTTGTATTAAGGGAAGGGTTGCTTCAAAGTAGTGAGTGTAGTGCTACACAGTCTGGACAAGACAAAGATACTGTTGGTGAGTGATTCTTCTGATTGAGAAGGCAGTGATCACAGCTTCCTTCTCATGTGGTTGCGTTCCCTGTGAAGGACCTATGACAGACAGCAAGGATGCTGTAAAACTCAGCCCTGTTTTTGGGAGTCTTAAGTGGCATCCATGTTATAAATCACATTTTACTGTTCTGACTGTCCTCTCTAGTCCTAACTGACCCTAGTCTTCACTTTCCTGATAGCATTCCATTTGGATTACTAATGTAATCCATTGTACCTCAAGCGGTTTATTCATACTTAGCAAATATAGTGCTATATTCCACTTTAAGTATCACGACAGTGCCTGAGGAATCCTGGGGTCTGTAGCTTGATGCAGCACTAGAGCTCTCTGGCTAAAAATTCTAAATGCTCTTTCCTAAACCACCAGTCCCAGGGTTCCATAGGATGGAACCATGGCAGTTAAAGCCATCACACTCCTATAATTATGTACACTCCTCCCACCACATTTGCTGGTTTGACCTTCGCCAATTGAAGTATTTGCGAGGTGCCCACTTGCCTTCTCCCCATTCTCCTCCTCCCATTCCCTGGCCTTTTAATCAGGTGTACTACCTTGGCAAAAGGCAAGCAAATGGGAGGGGAAAAGGTTTGTGGGCATGCAAGACTTTCCCCCTTAACTCTCCATCCTGTCGCCTCATAGGTGCACAGAAAGAAGACAGTGCATGCAAGTGAAATGCGGGAGAATGCAGGGAGAAAAGTCTTCCCTCCCTCCAGTCTTGTGCCTGTTGTCTGTGCAGGTGCACAGAAAGAACACAGGATGTGCAGACGGCAGGCAGGAGAGTGCAGGGGAAAACAAATACCCTCCCTTCCAACAACCTCCTGCCCCTTGCCCACACTGGGACATGAAAGAAGGAAGCCTGCGCTGGCGTTGGCAGGCAGGAAAGTGCAGGGGGAGAGACCTCCCTCCCCTCCCTCTCGCCCGTGCAGGTGTGCAGAAATAAGGAAGCTTCTTGTTGGCAGGCAGGAGAGTGCATAGGGCAAGACCTTCCCTCTCCTGCACTCTCCTGGACCTTTTATTTATTGTGATTCTTCCAGCACAGAGTCAGAGGCAAACTAATTCAGATAGTAGGGAAATATGATTGCTCCTTTATTTGGGGAGTACTTTTGCTCCTTTTTAAGTTTTTGAACAAAACCTGTGTTCTTAATCTGTATACATATTGAGGAATATATGAAAACACAGAGGTAGAAGAGAAAACATTCTATCACAGCATGGTTAGCTAGAATTAGAATAGCTCTCAGAAGGTTTAGAACAGTAGCATAATTTGTTATATCAGAGGAAAGCAAGTGTGGGGCACAGTGGAAGTTGTGGTTTGGCTCCTTCCCTGTTTTGTGAATCCTCAGTGGAGCAAAGGAGAGATAAAAAGGAACTGCAGTGCTAGTCCTCCTTTCATATCAGTACCAAAGCAGAGAACAAACAGCATGTTTACAAAACTCTTGCCGGCCAGGGCTGTATACATGTTGTGCAGTGGAGATAAGAAAGGAAACAGCAGGGACAAAGAGAAAACATGAAAATCTTGTCCATTCTGTGCCATCTTCTATAAAGATCTGTAGGAATTAAGGGCCAAATTAGCTGCCTTTTTGCATATAGCCAGCAGGTTTTTAAAAGTTCAAATTGCATTAATTTCAGGGTTAGGACTGATAATTAACAGGATCATAGCAAGCAGGGAGAGGGAATTTTAATCTTCTCCCCTTCACCAGACTGAGGAATATCCTGGGGTTTGTTCAGGGGTTTGTAGTTTACTGAGGCCATAGAGCTCTCTGGCTGAGAATTCTTAAACGCCCCTCCTTAAACTACAAATCCCAGGATTCCATAGGATGTTGAAAGTGGAATAATAGCACTATGACAGTGTAGTGTGGAAATGGACTATGTTGTGTGTGTCACTTTAATTTTTCTCACATATTCCTCCCAAAAGTTTTCTGGCATCTTTATTGATGGTAGGCCTCATCTCCATAGCAACTGGCCTGAGGCCCAAGAGCTCTTTGGCTGGGAATTCTAAAGGTCCCTCCCTAAACTGCCAACCCAAAGATTCCATGGAATCTTCACAGCCAGCCAATCATACGAGGTCTTCTCGCCTCACACAGCCAATCATATGCTGATGCAGACAAACAGATAAACATGCAGACCAACATTGACTTTTACATAGTAGATGATTCTTTGACTATTGTCGTTGTACACAGACTGTATTCCTATGCACACGTTATTGTGAGAGAGCCTCAGTGAACTACATTAAACAAGCATCAATAACTGTGCAGAAAATAACACTTTGAAACCCATCTTTTATTTTATTTATATATTCCATTTCAGTATTTAGTGTATTTTTGAGTTTTCTTAGTATTATTTTCAGGTTAATTTTCTTAATTAAGGCCCATTGCTTCATTTGGATCTTTCAGTTAAAGTTTTGTGAACTTCAGAAAATAAAAAGTTTGAATGAGTTCATGTAAGCTTTTCAGCTGTCTCATATCTTCGTATGTCCCTTGGTTATATGTGATACATTCAAACATTCATATGAAATCTACTTGGCTGATGTGCAGATTAAAACAAATATCTAAAGGTGTTCTGCATTTTGCAACATTTGAAAGTACTTCTGTTTAGGAGAATAGAATGAAACTTAAGAGTAAATTTTCTCCATCCATTTTGCCTCCCAGTCCTTCACATCTCAGAGTGAGCATATACTGCATTTGGAAATCTAGAGTTTAATTTGAGCGTCTGATAGAATAGACTTACAAGCGATAATCTCTTTCGTCATCATGCATCTCCTAACCTTCTAGCAGTCAAAACAGTACTCCTCTCCCTTCTTAATCTGTAAAGCAGCAATTCCACTGAAGTCCTGTTGATTGTTTACTGTTGCATACCTTCAAGTCATTTCTCATTTAATGTGACCCCAAAGGCATCAAATGCCCCTGATCTTGGAAGCAGAGCAGGGTGAGCAGGATGGAAAACTGTCAATGAGTACCAGGTACTGTAAGTTATATTTCAGAGGAAAGAACTGGCAAAACTACCTTGTGATTATTCCTTACCTCAGAAAATTCATGGAGTTGCCTAAGTTGACAAGTGACTTCACAGCACATGTATATACACACGAAGGGAACCTATCACAGGGTTTTCTTGGCAGAATTTGTTCAAAGTGTGATTGCCCTTACCTTCCCCTGAGGTGGAGAGAGTGTGACTCCCGCAGTAAGCTCCCGTGTCTGAGTGGAGATTCAACCCCTGGTCTCCCAGTGTCCTAGTCCAATACAGAAATCACTATACCACACTGGTTCTCCAAACCATTTGTACCAGTATGCTATTGGACTGAAATGATACCATTTATATTTCCAAGCCTTTGTGACAGTAGGTGAAAGCTGGCTAAAATATCTTTTGCTACTGTCTCTTTTTCTTTTCTTTTATTGCAAAACAAATTACTCTTTGTTTGTTTTGCTTCATTGCAAGACGTTGGCTATCTGTCCTTGTGTCTTCTCTCTTTAGCTCAAAGTCTATACATGTTATCATGCTAGTTAGATGCCGTTTGTTATTATTTGAGTTGCATTCAGTGCTTGGAATGCCGTAATTGCTGCATGATCTGTGAAAACTGGACTTTGGTTTTTAATTAACTATTCCTAGGATAGATTAAAAACTGATTCAGTGAACATTGGTGAAGAGATCTGTCAGATTATTTAACAAACCATAACGTGTTCTAGGCACTAAATGTTAGTGGTTGCAGTGTTAGGGATTGCTTAATGGCAGTTCTTGTTTTTTCACTTTCCTGTAGGATCTTTTTTTTTTAACCATCATAAATGTGAAATTGCTGCTTGCTATGATATTCATACATTGTCTTGAGGCATACTTTATTTTCTGGGACTTCTCTTTCTGTCACTGAATGCAATATACTTCAGGTTTGACGAATATTCAGTGCTTTGTTCAAGTGGTACTGGCATACCTCTATTAGCAAAACCTCTGAAAAAGAAGCTCCTTTTTACAAAGTCTTTTACACCTGTCCATCTCTACTTTTCTTCTCTCTATAGCTGTATGCTTTGTAGCAGCATCAGTATTAGGAGGATGGTGAAGGAGGGCTGGAAAAACACAGACTTTCAGTGTCAGGGTGGAGCAGCATGTCTGTAGTAAGCAATGCAATAAAGCTTGAACTGGGAAAGAATCGGAATCTGCCCTAGCTGATCCTACTGAAGCAGTGTGTGCCTGCCTGCAACAGTTAAGGTAAATAGCAGCTGCCTCCAGAATCACTTACTGAACATATGTGAACAGCAGAATGGAGAGAAAAGGAGATAGCAGATGAACTTCCCTCACCAGTTACACCCAGCATATCAAAAAGCATAGATCTACATTTGGCCACCAAAATGGAAATGATCAGGAAATTGGAGACCTGTGAAAGGAAAAAATGTCATTCTTGGGTGCTGCTTGGAAGAATCTTTCAAGTAGTCTCCAGAAGGTTCGAAATGTTTTTGTTTTCTTATCAAGGCCTACCTGACCTTTCACATATGTATGTTGTTGGTTTTGAACAAAATAGTTGCTGAAACAACTTGAACTGCTCTTCTTCTTTTGTGGTGCAGGAACTTATTCCTATTGTTTCCATGTTTCTTTCTTCCTCTGGTACCAAATTGTTTTATTAAAGAAGTAACTCCCAGGAACATCTCTTTCGTTAACTGAGGTATACCTATACATCCATTGATGCTGGGAAGCTCCTGTTCATAAACATCAGTAGCATTTTCCAAACGACAGGATTAATTGAATGGGATACCTGTCTCTCGAGCTCTACCTCCAATTATCTCTTTCAGGGTTCACACATTTTATGAACTTTGATTAAGTACACAGTGCACACAAACCTTCTAGCTGTGTCTAGAATGCCAAAGTAAAACATCAGTTTTTTTCAAAATAAACCTTATATTTAAAAAAAAACCACTAGTGTTTACTATTGCTTTAATAGTTGATTTTGCCATTGCTTTAACGGTGTAATAGTTGAAGGCTAAAGTGTATGTTATAAAAATTTACTATTATAATATTTTAGGATATATTCCTAATCCAGTTTTAAGTCATGAGATACTGACATTAATGGTATTAGAATAACAGCAATTAAGCATGTTTCATAAGACTTTATAAACTCATAGCTTTCCCATGTGAAAAAAAAAGAGACAAGCAGTAGATCTAGTTGTTTTCAGTTTCATAATGCAAGCTTAGACAGACAACAAAGAAACTGTTATCAGGACATTTCAGTTGCCTCTCCCCTTTGAAGTTTGTCCCTGAAGTCCTAAACACTGGCGGAAACAACCGGACTGTACCCTTAGAGTCTCAGGCCAAGATCCCTGGACTGTGTGCTCAATGCAGACTTGTGCTTCTTGAACAGGAGTTCTGCGTGGCAAATGGCAAATGAGCTTTGAAACTATGGGGGTGGGGGAGCAGGAATTGTGAAAAGTGCTATATAATGCTGCATTACAAAGCATTCTGTTTTTAAAAAAATTCCACTGGGCTACTATTGATCTTAGAAGCCCACTGAGTCGAGTGACATTTCTACTCGGGTAAATGTGTTTAGGATTTTAACTGGTGGCCAGAGTCCAAACAAACTGAATACATCTGAGCACACATCTGTTGGATTGCTACAAAAAAGGTGGGTTTTTTAAAATTAGCATTTCTTATTTAGATTGCATTATTCAAGAACTTGCATTTGTGGCACAATAAAGTTTATAAACTCTCCATATTCATATTAGGTTGGAAAGAGATCTGCAAATTTTGGTTGGCCTCAGTGGTCAACCCAAAAACTCTGGCTTCCAGGGCAATGGTCCTGGCGGCCCAGGGGTGAGATCTTATCCCTTATCTTGTATTAAATCTCAACAATGAGGTGAGAAACAATCTTTTGCTTCCATTTGTAGCTCTAGGCCTGGAATGAAGATGGAGATGGAGGTAGAATTTAGAAAGAGAAAAACTAATGGTTTTATCACACACTTATAGCAGGGTATGCATAACTGTGTTACTCTTCTTTTGTTCTCCTACTAGGAGATCATTTGGAAAGTTTTCTTTTACAGAAGAAGTCATTAACAGATTAATCTCTTAATGGCATTTATAAAAGAAATGCTTTCTGAACAGTCTCCTACCGGGAGGAAAACAGAAGAGGAATGACTTCATGTGATAGGTCAAAGAGGCTGTCAGTGTCCTGTTGTCTCTGGTGTGGTGAACCAGGTGGTCCAACTTCCTTTCAGGTGTGCTGTTTCCTCTCCTAGATCTGTTGTGCACTGTGACTACAGATGCCTCTGTGACTGCTTGGGGAGCTCACTGCGGCTATGTCACAGAACAAAGGAGCTGGTCATCCCAAGAATTCAGGCTTCACATCAATGCTTTAGAACTGCTGGCAGTAATAAAAGCTTTCTGAGCCTTCAAATGCAAGTTGAGGAGCGGAGTCATCCAGTTCACATTGGACAATACCACTATAGTTTGCTACATAAACAAGGAGGTACTTACTTCACACTGTTGCTTGATTTCACCACAACTCAGTGGAGCTGGTGTGTTCAGAGGCTACCTACCTGTGGCAGTACACCTACCAGGGACAGAGAACATGCTGGCAGATTTGTTCAGCCATGCCTGCATTCTCCAGTACAAGCGGACCCTGTTTGATGAGGCGTTTCACCTTTTGACATCCAAGTGAGGATGTCACAAACCTCTTTGCTTCTCCTATCACTGCCAAACTCCCCCAGTTCTGTTCCAGGGCAGAGGAGGACATGGATCTCTCAGCAGAGTGCCTTTCTGCAGAAATTGTCCAGATCTGTGATGTACCTGTTTCCTTCCTTTCCTTTGTTAGCAAAGGTGGTAGTGGAACTCGTCAGAGACATATCCAACATGATCCTGATCACACTGTACAAGTCTAGGCAACCACTGTTCCCACTACTACATATGTTCAGGGGCAATTCCGTGCCTCTTCCTTGCATGACAGACCTGCTATCACATTCTCATGGGCAATTTCTCCATCCTAACCTCAAAATGCTATGGCTCACATTGTGGAGGATAACATCATAATTTCATACAGGCACATGGCTATTCTGTTGGCTACCACAAAAGACACCATTAAGAGATCCTGTGGTTATAAGTGGAAGAGGTTCTTCTGTTCCTTTGCAACATCTAAAGTGGAGCCTACTTCTCCTGTGGCAGTACCCACTGTTCTACATTGCTGCTACATCTGCATGAACAAGGACTGGCATTTTCTTCTCTTAAAGTCTACCTTGCTGCAGTTGTGGATCTCCAACTTTGACCACTCTTTTCTTGGATTCTGTAGTTAAAAGATTCCTCAAAGGATTAGCACACCTTTACCCACCAGTGGCTCTGCCTACTCCAGCTTGGTTGCTGTCCCTAATCCTTTCACATCTTATACACAAGCCCGTTGAGCCACTTGCTTCTATTGATGAGTATCCGCTTACCTTAAAGATAGCATTTCTCATAACTATTACCCCAGCGAAAAGAGCAAGTGAGCTCAGGTGAACTGTTTGTTGTTTTCTAATGAGACAAAATGGTCCTGTGCCCAGATATCTCCTTTCTTCCTAAAGTAGTCTCACAGTTCCATCTGAGCCAAGATACTGTCCTTCCGAGTTTCTATCCACAACCATAATCACCCTTGGAAAGATCTCTACATTGTCTTGATATGTGGCAAGCGCTGGTCTTTTTAGTTCGGTAGACAGTGGTGTTTTTTTTAATTATTTTTATTAAAAGAAACAGAAAACAATAATTGATCTACAAACCAATTGATCAATACAATTTTTTCATATTAAAAAACAAAACAAAACAAAACAAAGTTCCAAACTTGTTTGAACCACATTTTCTTTCTAGTTATTTCTTAGTGACCCTCATTCCCAACTAATATCTATGATGACACGCCTCCTTATTAATTATATTATTCCTTACAATTTTTCTTCCTCTCTTATGCTTAACTTATTCCAGTTCTCTTCTATTGATTTTTTAAAAAAAACTCAAGTTACATTCTTTCTTCTCATACTTTTGATCCTTCATTCTATGTGTAAGATCTGCCAGTGTAATATAATCCATAACTCTCTGAAACCACTCATCCAATGTTGGTATTTCCTGTCTCTTCCAGTGTTTTGCATATTCAATCCTAGCTGCAGAGATCATATACAATATTATTTCTTCATATTTCTTATATTTTTTATCGATCTGATGCAGCATATTCAACAAAAATATTTCAGGGGTTAACGGGATATCTATTTGTAATACATCCTGCATTATTCTATGCACCTTTTTCCAATAACCTTTTATTCTATTACAATTCCACCACATGTGGTAAAAAGTCCCATTTTCTTTTAGGCATTTCCAACAGTTCTTATTTTCCAGTTTGTACATATTACCTAACTTTACAGGGTCAAGATACCATCTGTGTAACATTTTTAGATAGTTTTCTTTCAGATTTTGTGCCAAAGTAAACTTTTGAGTATTAATCCAACTTTTTTGCCAATGTTCCCAATCTATTTCATGCCCGATATTTTGGGCCCATGTTACCATTGTTTCTTTTATTATCTCTGGTTCGGTTTCTCTATCCAATATAAATTTATAAAATTGAGCTGTTGAATGCTCTTTTTTTTCCAAATATTATTTTTTCCCAGTCATTTAACTGAGGATTTATGTCTATCCCTTCTAGTTTCTGATCCATTTTGAATCTTTCCTTTAATTGCAGATGTAGGAACCACTGACAATTTCTTCCTTCCTTTGACAGTTCCTCTCTTGTTTTTATTCTTCGTTCACCATCAGGGTCTCTTGCAATCACATCCCTATACGTTAACCATCTTGTTATTGATTCGGTAGGCAGTGGTTTTTTGTCATTCTTAGCAGACTGTTTGTCTGCTACAGTGGACCTAAGAAGGGACTACAAGTGTCTTTGCAATGACTCTCCAGATGGGTCATGCATGCTATAAGACTTGCCTATGAGCTGCCCAAGCAACCTGCTTCAGGGGCTTGAGGGCACGTTGTAGCAGGGTAGTGGCTTCCTCAGCAGCACTACTGCTGAGGAAAAATCATAGCTGTCCACACTGGACTGCAGCGCCAGGGTGGATATGCTGTCCTTTCTTCTGTTCTTCAGTGGCCTGACCCAGCCTCACAGCCATTTGTGTGAGACACAGAGACCACAGAGAAGAAGAACAGGTTGCTTACTTGCAACTGTGGTTCTTTGAATGGTTACCTGTGCCCTCTGCCTTACCTCCCCTCTTTCAGGTGCTTGTAGATTTCATGGCAGAATTTGAAACTGAAAGAACAGTAGCTTGGCTGGCTGGGACATAAGTGGTATCCAGGCGGGGGAGGGATTCCTGCCAAGCTCCTCAGCTCTGGAATGTGCCAGACAAGTTCTCTGCACAAGCGCAAAACCCATTTGTGTGAGGGCACAGCTGACCACAGTTACAGGTAAGCAAACCTGTTTTTCATTTTCTATGTGTTTATACTGAATTACTTTTGCCATTTTAATGTTCATTCTGAAATTTGGAGAAATCCTTTCGGAAGTCTTTATTAACCCATTTTGTTTAAATTACCTTGAATTATTTTGGGTTGTCTTACCTTACTGCTCACTTGAACTCTAGAATCTAGATCTTCTATATAAAAGACAAAGTTTGTGAGTGAATTTGTCTATTTGTCTGCGTCAGGCAGGTGAAGACCTCATATGTTTGGCTGTGTGAGGGGAGAAGATTCATATGATTGGCTGGCTGTGAAGATTCAATGGAATCCTGGGGTTGGCAGTTCAGGGAGGGACCTTTACAATCCTCAGCCAGAGAGCTCAGGCTGGTTGCTATGGAGATGAGGCCCAGCAGCAAGAAGGAGGGCAGTGTATTCCCTTAGGAAACCAAATTCTGTATGTTAATAACTCTGAATACAGATTGGATTGGGGAATATGGGGGAAAGTTACAGGTACTGAAGAGGACAGTTTGGGGAATTAGAGACACAGGATCTCAAATCTGTGTATTTCAGCTGCATCTAATTCCTAAGGTAAGGTAGGGTAATTCCCAGGGTATTTCTACAAAGTGTTACCTATGAGAAAATAAAATTCCAGGCAACACCTGGTAAATACGCTAGTCATTTATAAAAAGTTCAAGAGTCAAGGTCTCAGTCTTCAGACCCCACCATTTATATATCTCCTTTATGAGAAATGCTCTGCTCTGTACTCTTTATTTGTCAGTCCATACAATAGCCTCTCCTATTATCCTATACTGCAGTTGTTGGTGAGGAACTTCACATGCCTAGTATTACAGGTGCTTCCTTAAATCCAGACCCAGTCATTTTGGCAAGTGTTTTGTTAAAGCACTAATTTTAAAAGTACATTAGATTTTGAAATGATTTCAGGGGTTTAGAATCACAAGTTAAACTGTTATTTGTATATCTGGAGATTTTCCAATAAAATGCAAATATAGGATCACTGTCAGTGGTAGCATTATTATACAACTGTACAGGGCACTACTTTGTAACACTGTGGAGCAAAGCAGTGGGCTAATTAGTAACTTTAGGTTGGTTAATGGAGTAAAGTCTAGTACCTAATAAAAAATACTGCAGAGGTTAGTCATTTTAAAAACAGTGATGGTTTGTTCTAATTTTTTGAGGGTTTTTTTTTATCAAAAATAAGTGCTGATATCGCAACCTTTTCTTGTGACCATGAGATCAACTTTCAGATCATCAGATCAACTTTCTCACATTGAAATTGTTCTTCTGCATCAGTTCAAAAGTCTTTTTTCATTCTTCTCTCCTTTATGTATGCACATATCCAGGCAATGTACTGGGGCACTCTGGGATTTAAAGTCTTTAAAAGCCTCCCTTATTCCCATTCCGTTCGGCCCTCCCCATCTGCTCAGTAAAATAGTGTGAACTCCTTGACTTCCTTTACCTTCCTTTACCTTAGTGGCCATTACAGTATTTCAGGTTGAACTCTCAATTTCTACACATCTTTACATTTTTCTAGTTCCTTGTATTTTAGCAACTGATTCCTAGATAATATGGAGATTCACCGTAAGGTTGCAAGTGAGGCCTTGCAACCAAAGACTGGAAACATTTTTTTAAAGAGACTTCTGAAAATACTGAAGTTAATAGGCTCTGCTTGGATGAAGATTTATTTTCATATTTTAGACTATTCAACACAGCACTAGAGTTCTCCCTCAGACATACATAAGAGTGAATGTTCAGACATACGCAAGGATGTTATAAAACTTGTATATCTCATGGTATCACAAAATCATGTTTTTTCAGGTTATGCAGCAGTTTGCTTCAAGTTGATCATGAAGTTGGTCATGAAGTCTCTTAACACCTGTTGACAGTCCATGCCAATTTAGTAATTCCAGCTTCCAACTTCTGGATTCCTCAGCTTTCTATGATTCTCACTGTCCAAAGTTAGATAGAGATCATGTTGAACTAAGATGGTGTTGGCAACAGGTCACTTTAGGCTGTAGTAGTAGTAGTAGTAGTAGTAGTAATAATAATAATAATAATAATAATAATAATAATTTATTTCTATCCTGCCTCTCCCCATGGATCGAGGCAGCGAACAACAATAATACATTAATTACATTAAAAACATTAAAAAACATACCCAATCCTCCCCACCCACCAACCCACCTAAAACCAACCCCCTAAAAATACACAACAATTAACAATCAACTATTAAAAGTGGGAGGCAGTGGAAGTACTAGTCTGGGAAGGCTTGTCGGAAGAGAGCAGTCTTGACTGCTTTTTTAAAGCAGTCAAGACTGGTAATATGCCGGGTCTCCTCCGGCAGGCCATTCCATAACTTGGGAGCGACAGAAGAGAAGGTCCTCTGGGTAACCGCAGCCAACCTAGTTCTGACTGGCTGCAGTAAATTCCTCCCAGAGGACCTTAGTGTGCGGAGCAGATTATATGGGAGAAGGCGAGCCCGCAGGTAGGCTGGCCCCAAGCCATGAAGGGCTTTAAAGGTAATGACCAACACCTTGTACTGTGCCCGGAAACTAATAGGCAGCCAACGCAAAGACTTCAGAATTGGTGTTATGTGGTCAGTTTTAGGTCCACCAGTGACCAACCTGGCTGCCATCTTCTGAACTAGCTGAAGTTTCCAGACTAAGCACATGGGTAGCCCTATGTAGAGCGCATTACAGAAGTCAAACCGTGAAGTTACCAGTGCATGCACCACTGTTTTTAGGTGTTCCAGCTCCAGGAAGGGGCGCAGCTGGTGTATTAAACTATGGTCCATACTTGACAATTGTTAACTGCCACCAAGTTGCCTTTGAATTGTGTTGAGCCTATGAATAAGAGACTCCTCAGTCACCCTACAGGTCCTGCTCACGTCTTGCAGACTCAAGGCTCTGGCTTCCTAGATTGAGTCTATCCATCTGGAATGCAGTCTTTCTTTTTTCTTACTGCCTTCTACCATACCAAGCATTATTGTCTTTTCTAATGAGTCATATTTTCTCATGATATGTCCAAAGTACAACAGTCTCAGTTTAGTCATCCTGGCTTGGGGGAGTTCAGGGTTGATTTGCTCTAGAATCCTTTTTTTTCTTTTCCTTTTTCTTCTTCTTCCTCTTCTTTTTTTCTTTCTTTCCTTTTTGGCCTTTTTAGCAGTCCACAGTATCCATAGAATTCTTGTATAGCACCAAATTTCAAATGAATTTATTTTTTTTCCTATCAGCTCTATGCTTTGTCCAGCTTTCATAAACATACATAGGAATTGGAAGTACAATGGCATGAACAATCCCAACTTTAATATTCAGTGATACATCTTTGCACTGTAGGATCTTGTCTAGTTCCTTCATAGCTGCCCTTCGAAGTCCTCTTGTTCTTCTGATTTCTTGATTGCAATCTTCTTTCTGATTATCGGGTTAGCCAAGGTATGGAAAATCTTGAACAATTTCAGTGTCCCCATCATCTGCTTTAAAGTTGTATAAATCATCTATCATCGTTATTTTTGTTTTCTTAATGTTCAGCTGTAAACCTGTCTTTGCACTTTCTTTGACTTTCTTCAGTAATCATTCCAGGTCTTCACTATGCTCTGCGAGTAGTATACTATTATCTTAAATTATTAATGTTCATTCTTTTAATTTTAAGCTTTAATAATCCTGCTTTACATATGACAATAGACAGTATGTGACAATAAGGAATTAAAAAAAAAGTTAATGCTGTGTTTTATGGTGTTAAGTGTTAGAAGTGCCTGATCATGCTATCCGTTTCATCCTTATCAGCAATAAGCACTTTGTTTGAACCGCAGGTGAATGAATATCCATATACACTGGGCAAAGTTCTGCAGACTAGTTTTGTGTAAAGATCTGGAGACTCTTTCTTTCTTTCTTTCTTTCTTTCTTTCTTTCTTTCTTTCTTTCTTTCTTTCTTTCTTTCTTTGGAGTAGTGCTTTTCCCATCTACATCAACCACAGTCTTGCCTGATTTCTGTCCCACTCACTCACTCAGCTTGAGAGGGAGTAATGATACAATGCTGGCTAGTATGAGAGGGAAGATAAATGAGTGACAAACCCCAGCAAGCTTACAGAGGCTCTGTGAAGCTTAGAAGGGGGTAACTGGCGTTGCTGGCTGCTCTAGGCTTTGACCAGAAAAGTGAAAACTAAGATGCCCTTTTTTTTAACCAACTCCTAAGCTTCTGTTCTGGTACCTGTCCCAGAAGAAAGGCAAGGTGTAAAAAGCAGGATATAAAATAAATAAATAAACATCCTAAACTCACTCCAATCCTCTACTCACATTAAGATTCTGATTTAATGGAAACCTAGAAGAAGACAAAAAGAAACCACAGGAATTCCTGGGAAGTTCTTGGACAGCCAGTTCTAACTATTTATACTAATCTCCTATCAATTACAGCCAGCATGGCAGTGAGGTTGCTGGTTACTATAATCCAACACATGTGAAGAGTACAAGATTAGGGAAATCAGTATCTTGGTTGTGATGGCTATGGATTCACTTCCAGTCTCCATCTGACACCCTGTTCTCCCAGAGAGGGCCAGTGGTTTTACAACAGGGATGAGCAACTGTTGTGTGGTGAAGTGACTACACAGGTCCTTCAGGGAGATCATCAGAGATGTTTCTTGTCAAATGCCCCCAAACATTTCCCCAGCATTATAGGGGGCAGGTTCACTACATTCTGGGCCGTTTCAGGCCAATGGCATCTTTTTCCAACAGAAAATGATCTAGAAGTCAACGTCTGAGTCTGTTTCTCTTAAAAAAGTCCCTGTGGATTGAAAATGGCCTAGAGGGCACACAAAATGGCAGAATTGTTCTTCACAGTCCCAGGGGCATGTTCAGGGCATTTGGGGGTAAAACTTGGGGGCTATAAGAGTAGCTATGATGGGGCACATGGAGCCAGTTCAGTCAGAAGGGTGTTGGAGTTGGGAGCCTGGCTGGTGTATAAGGAGTTGTGCATTTTCCATGAGGATTCAGAGTCCAGGAAGTCATCCTTCCTTCATTTTGCCTCCATCCAGCCAAGATGTTAGAGGAATCCTGGCATGCTGCAGATGTTTGTCAAATCCTCAAAATATACATTGAGCGCATCCAGTCTTTCTGTGTGCTGAATTGACTGTTCATATCCATTCAAATTTCTTTGATGGGCAAGAAAGCCTCTCCATCCTTTTTGGCAAAAAGGATCAGAGCCTATATTACTTTGTGCTACTTGTCTGGGACACCACCATCTTAAGCAGTTGTTGCTAACTCCAAACCTAGTGCTGCTATTTCTGCTGCTTTATCCACTAATAGATTCCTGTTAGACATTTGTAGGGCAGCCACTTGGTCTTCTCCATCCACCTTTGTTTGTCACTGCTGTTTAGAAACCTTTGCCTCAGCAGAGGCTTCTTTTGTAGACAGAAACTTCAGAGTGTTGTAGCCTGCTAATATGTTTTTTCTGATCATTGGTGGGTTCATCTCACACACTGGGACACTGATGGGTTTATCCCATCCATCAGACAGGGAACTTGGTATGTCCTACTACAGAAGGTTCTCCTTTACCACTGGAAAAAGAACATTTGGCTTACCTGTGAGATGTTTGTTTTCAACAGTGGAAGGGGCAGCATCGTCCCCACACAGAACTGAGGAGTCTTCTTGGTGATGGCATGGCTAGAGAGAGAGGTCATATTCTATTGATTTCCCCTCTTCCTTTGATCTACTCATGCTTTTTGTTCTTTTATGTAAGTTAGCTGTGCTTCCAATATGTATTATCCAAACTGGCGAAAGAAGCAGAAACTGGGGAGCATCCAACAGAATCCAGAGAAGAAACTGGAGACACAGTTTCTTCTGTGCATTTTTATTTGTAAAAAGAAGCCAGATATATTTTGGCCTGTGTATATGCCAAAAGCTTTCCTCGGTGGCTATATAAAATAATAGAAGGGCAATACATAACTACATGATGTCACGTTATCTAAAATCATAATTACATTTGTACATTGCTATGGCCTGTTCATACCTGTTTAGATTCAAGAAATTTTGGGACATGAACTCTCAAACTGTTTCTTGGACAAGTGAAAACACATGAGTAACGTCTGAAGATTTTTAAAAAATTTGGTAAGTACATGATAGAGGAGAAAAAGTAACATTCAAGGACACATGGGTGTATTTGGGCTAAGGGGAAAGGAACTGTCAGAAAACTCTGGAAAATTGCACAAGAGTAGAAAGAAGTCTAGATCTTCATCTAGGCCTCAAGGGACCAAAGAGTTTAAATTCCAAATTTACAATTTTACAAATTTACAAATTTTAAAATCCACTCCACCTCCTTTTATAACACAAAATCTTTTCATCCATAGTGTTTACCATTGTTATTGCCCAAAATCTGAGATCTATTGCAGAATGATGGTATTCTAAGAAATGTCTAAGAAAAGCATCTGTTTTGTTATTTTTTATATCATAAAGGTGTTGCCTATATGTTTCTTAAGAGATCCAGTAGTTTTTCCCCACATAAATTTTTTGACACATGCTGTCAAAATCCAGCTATTGCAGGTAGTAAAGTGGTTGTATGAAATATGTCTTTATTGGTTAGTGTGGTCATCTTGGAAGTATACCTGCAACAGATACAGTGGCTACAGGGAGGGTGTTCTGCAGTTTGAGTTGCGCTCATCACAGAGTTTTATGGTGTAAACCATGATATTGTCCACACAGCTCTTGCGATGTTCTATAATCAAATCATCCTTCAAGAAGGAGAGGCTGGGCTGTGAGCGACTCCTGACCCCTGGTTGCATGTAACACCTCCGGTCTTCTGAGCTTTTGCTGCCCCAGGAAAACTTTCCCCTCACTCAGAAGAGGCTTTGGAAAGTGCAGGTCCTATTGTTGGATCCATCCATTCTGAAGTCTCTCCACTCTTGGTTGTGAAAAATGAATGCAGTATGATCTGTGTAAAAGAAAATGGGAGAGAAGGGAAAAGGGGATAGTAATCTTAAAATCTTCACCAACCTCCACTGTTTATTCCTTTCATGGTAGAGAAGAAGGCAGAAACAGTATTAGAATGGTAATGATCCTGAAACAGAGAATGGAAGATACAATGGTGGTCTTTGAGAGAGAAAGAGTATTCTTCGTGGTCTCTCTGCCTCACACAATGGGAATCTTCACGCATGCGCAGTAGCTTTTTGGAAAGTTACAGAGCTGAGCAGCTTGGCGGGAACCCCTCCTCCATCCAGCACTGAGCATGCTCAGTACTGCCAAGCTGATAGTCTCTCCTCAGTTTCTTTTTGTCCGCTTGGAAGGCTTCCTCGCTGAGCAGTTTGCCTTGCTTCATTCTTCAACTATCTTTGTGTTTTTTCCAACAAAAAGACTGTAAGAACTCTCTCCGCTTTCTATGTCGTCGTTGTTTAAGTTGTGTATGTCTTGCGGTCACAAGGTCTCCCTGTCTGACAGCCACTCCGAGTGCCTGTTCTGCCTTGGAGAGGCCGATAACGTTCGGGCATGTTCTATCTGTAAAGACGTCACCTCTCAAGCCCTGAAAAACAGCCTCGCAGTTGAATTCTTATTGTTAGGAGCGAGCCCTTCAGATAAAGAAGCAGGCAGCTTCAAATACCACCCTTTTCACCTCCTCCATAGCTCGGCATTCTCCTCGGGGCCTCTCAACTTCGAGGTCTTCGTTGACGCCCTCTTCGATGATGTTGATTTTGCCACCGGTATCAACCTCATCGGTACCAACTGCTTTGGTACCAATACCGATATCGTCCTTAACAGCTTTACCTTCAATCTCCTCGTTACCGAGGTTTCCAAAGCTCTCCAGGATGCTGATTATCACCTCCTTCTCTGGAGAAGCTTCTTCTAGCTCGCAACTGGCTTCCACTCAACCTCGCAAGGTTCCCACTGTGGCTCAGCGTAAGTGAGCTTTGTCTCACCTTGCTGAGTTCTCCATTAAGGAGAAGAAGGAGAAGCGCCGCTCTCCTTCTCCTGTAGGCCATCAACCGGCTCCTTTACCAATGCCCCCTCTGACTCAGCTTTTGATGGCTACTGTGGAGGAGGAGGAGGACACTCCCAACCCTTCGCCAGAGCATGATGATGTCCTGCTCCCAGTGCTCTTGGTCCCGGTGGCTGTCAACTTGACTTTGGACTCTGAGCGTTGACCCTCACCGCATGTGTCTCCACCGGTCACATCGGCCCAGACCAGAGAAGTGGGTATACAAACCCCACTCCCTTCGACTCTCACTCCTGCCAGCCCCGAGTTGGACCGTCCATCCTATCTGGATGCTTCCCGGGCTCCTTCCCATGATCGTCCTCAATCTAGCATGGTGCGCTCTCCAGGACATGGCGATAGAGGTAGATTCCTGCGTCATCGGGGTTACAGTTACCATGGAATCCGTGACCCTTCGCGGGCAAGGCTCGACTCACCTTTCTCTTCAGTCTCTTACATCGCTCGATACAGCCACGAGCACCTCTGGAGAGAACAACCTGGCTCCTATTATCCTTACTCACCGGCCTATTGTGATCAATACCATCCCAACGTCTGTTGTTGGTCTCCCTACTGTCCGCGGCATTCCTGCTCTCCATCGTGCTCTTCCGTGTCTCACTACCTCTCCCTCTCCCAATACCAACACTCAAGGACCCATTCTTGGTCCCGTTCTCCATATTACCGGTGCACTCCAGCGCACCGCCAGTCCCATGACTGGTCGCCTTGTTGAAGGCTGATCTCACCACCTCCTTGGGTGACAGCAACGCTGTCTCGGCCTCCGCCGGATACCCACCCTGCGTCTATGCTACCAACATCTCTAACGGCTTCAGTACCAACGCAATCTGTCATTGCCCTGATCCTGGCCGTTCTTCCGATGTCCTCAGCACCAGTGTCGGTAACGGCATCGATACCGCCTCCAGTACCGGCTATGATACCAGCCCCAGTCGCATTCCCGGTCTCCGCTACTGCTGTGCTGGCTATTCCCTCTGTGCAGGTACTGGATCAACCCCGATCACGTCAGTCTCCATCTCAGTTCTCTGCCTCTGCTCTCTCATCTTCCAGACGACCATAGGACTAGTGTCATCTAGTTCTACAGGGAGTCGGTGGCTCTCTAACCAGCAGATCCTGTCCTCTCAGCATGCTGTCGAGGGTGCAGCGCGGGTGATGGTGGGGGCCGTCGCCTTTCACCATTTTGCGTGGCTTTGCTCCACTGGAGTTGCAGAGGAGAGCAGGAAGAGGATTGAGGACCAGCCCTTTCATGGCCAAGGGCTCTTCCCTGCAACCACAGATGAGGCCATGGACCACCTAGTGAAGGCTCACCTCACAGCTAAGTAGATGGGTCTCCATCCCACTTCTCAGTCCAGGAGACCATCTTCATCACACTCCTCATGGAGGCACTCTGCCTATTCTTATAGGTCACGCTCCCCTCGCCGTGTGTCTGTTCAGACTCCTCTTCCAGCTTCATCCTGACATTCCTTCAGACGGTGCCAACCGTCCTCCAAGAAGTCCTCCTCTACCACTAAGTCCCGCTTTTGACTTCCCTTGCAGGTTGCCACCTCTACCGTTGTTCCATCTGACCGTCCATCTTTCCAGAACCCCTGGTCTGGCTCGCCACTTCAACATCTGGCTCAAGATCACTTTGGACTCCTGGGTTCTTTCCATCATCCATCTTGGTTATGCCATCGAATTTCAAAGTATTCCACCTCTAGGTGTCTTCTACTCCACCCCTGCCAGTCCAGCCCTTCTAGAGGAGATTGAGTCCCTCCTCCTCAAAAGGGCCATAGAGCAGGTGCCGCCCTTGGCCAGTTCCACCGGCTTCTTCTCTTGGTACTTCACAGTGCCCAAGTCAGACGGCACCCTCTGACCTATCCTGGACCTCAGGGAGGTGAATTCCTACATCCTTCCCCGGAAATTCATGATGGTCACTCTCTCTTCCATCCTGCCTTTCCTGCGGCGTTGGGACTGGTTCGCCTCCATCGACCTACAAGACGCCTACTTCCATATTGCAATTCGGCCCCAACACAGGAGGTACCTCCGGTTCACAGTTGATGGTGTCTGCTACCAATACAAGGTCCTGGTGTTCGGCCTGTCCACTGCTGCCAGGGTCTTCACCAAATGCCTAGCCCCTGTCGTATCCTACCTCCGCATGAAACGCGTTATGGTGTTTCCCTATCTGGACGACTGGTTACTGGTGGCGCCTTGCAAGCAAAAGTTGTACGAGGACATTCACCTCGCCCTCTTCTTCCTCTCAGATCTTGGCCTCTGGGTGAACCCCAAGAAATCCCACTTGGAGCCTCCACGCACCCTGGACTTCATCAGAGCCACCCTGGACTCTGTTTCCGCCAGGGTTTTCCTGCTGGTGAAGCATGCTCAGACACTGCCAGGCCACCATCACCGTCCTGCGCAGCCCGTCATTTTTGCCCGAAGGATTCAACAGCTCCTGGGCTACATGGCAGCCACGACAGCAGTCACCTATTTGTCCCACCTCTGTGCTCGCCCTCTACAGCAGTATTTTCTCCAGGCCCTTGACCCTCTTGTCGATGACCAACGTCACCTTCTGTGGGTTCCCCGCCCAGTCAGAGATTCCCTCCACTGGTGGCTGTCTCCATGCCACCTACTATCAGGAATGCCATTTGTCAAACCCCACCTGACACTCACTGTCATGACCGACACCTCCTTGCTTGGCTGGGCAGCCCACTGCGGCTGTTTTGCTGTGCAGGGACATTGGGCGGGCCTGGAGATGCATCTTCTTATCAACTCGTTGGAGCTCCTAGCTATCCTGAAAGCCCTGCGGGCCTTCCGGAACCTGATCATGGGACAGACAGTCCAGATCCTGTCAGACAATAAACAGCTGTCTGTTACATGAACAGGCAAAGAGGCACCCACTCCTCCACTCTGCTCCACCTGGTTCTACACCTCTGGGACTCGTGTGTCCTGCTGCATGTACACCCCATGGTGGTTCACCTAGCGAGACAGGACAATGTGACGGTGGACACGCTGAACAGGAACACAGTGTGTCACCACGAGTGGTCCCTCTCGGATGCCGCTTTCCAGCAGATAGTGTCCCATTGGGGCACTCTGTCCGTCGATCTCTTTGCGAGCAATCAGAATAAGAAGTATCCTTGTTACTGCTCGAGAGCTGGCCTGGGCCCCAGCTGTCTCGGTGACACATTCCAATTCCCTTGGGACGAGGAGTTTCTTTACATCTTTCCTCTGTTTCCACTCCTGGGCCGAGTGGTAGCCAAGCTCCTGTCAGACAAGGCAAACGCCATCCTCGTAGCCCCATACTGGCTGAGGCAGGACTGATTCGGTCCCCTCCTCACCGCTGCTCGGGGCCTCAAGATGCAACTACTTTGCTCACTAGACCTCCTCTCCCATTCGGATGGTTGCATGCTTCATCCAGACCTTCCTCTCCTGCATCTGCATGCTTGGAGGATAACCTTCTAGACTCTCCTGCCATCCAAGCTGTCCTCATGGCCGCCAGGAAGGAGTCCACTCGTAGATCATACGAGTACAAGTGGTGGAAATTCGTGGCTTTCGCAGATACCGAAAGTGAGGCATCCTCTTCGGCTTTGTTGTCAACAGTGCTGCATTTCCTGTTGCAGCTGAGGGAACAGGGCCACGCCTTCTCCTCTCTGAAGGTCTACCTCTTGGCCATCATAGCCTACCAGCCACATGGTACTCCTTCCTCAGCCCTCTTTCGGAATGTTATTGTCAAGCAATTCCTTAAAGGGCTTCAACACCTCTACCTTCGTGTCTCCCTACCACTCCCACCTTGGTCATTGTTGCTTGTTCTCTCTCAGCTTATGCGCCATCCTTTCAAACCAATGGCCATGTCTGATGACCATCTCCTTACCATAAAGATGGCCTTTCTAGTCGCTGTCAGTTCGGCCAGATGGGCAAGAGAATTGACCACACTACAGTCCGATGAACTCTTCCTGGTGTTCCATCAAGACAAAGTGGTTTTGCGTCCAGATCTGTCCTTCCTTCCCAAGGTCGTCTCTGGCTTCCATCCGAATCAAGATGTCATCTTACCTACCTTCTATCCTGATCCGGCTTCGCCTCTCAAGTGGTCACTCCATTCGCTCGACGTGCGTTGGGCTCTAACCTTCTACCTACAATGGACCTCGACCTTCCGACAGACTCCACACTTTTTCATCTGTTATGGTGGCCACTGGAAGGGTCACAAGGTGTCCACTCAGCAGTTCTCCAAGTGGATTGTCCAGACAACTCACCTAGCCTACGAACTTGCGGGACAACCCCCGCCAGCCCTTCCGCTCCGCACCCATTCCATGACGGTCATGGCTTCATCAGCATCTCTTCTCTGTGGGGTTGATCTACAGGAGCTTTGTTGTGTGGCTACCTGGTCGCAGCCCTCGACCTTTGTCCACCACTACCACCTTGACTGCCGGGCCTGGTGTGACGCTTGCTTTGGTCTTGAGGTGCTGTCTTCGATCCTGTAGGACCTGACCTGCTGTCCAACGGTAAGCTACTCAATCTCCCACTGTGTGAGGCACAGAGACCACGAGAGAAGAACAGGTTGCTTACCTGTAACTGGTTCTTCGAGTGGTCATCTGTGCCCTCACACATACCTGCCCAGCCTCCCCTCTTTCAGGTCCTTGCCTTGGCGGACTTCGAAACTGAGGAGAGACTGTTAGCTTGACGGGACTGAGCATGCTCAGGGGAGAGGTTCCCGGCAAGCTGCTCAGCTCTGGAACTTTCTAAAAAACTACTGCGCACGCATGAAGATTCTCATTGTGTGAGGGCACAGATGACCACTCGAAGAACCACAGTTACAGGTAAGCAACCTGTTCTTCCTTTGTCTGTGTCTTTGCTCCATGCAATACCAGCTTTGGCACCAGTCACCGCCAGAATTCACCTGCTCCCTATGGTTCATTTCTCTCTTTAAAACTCCAGGAAAGAAAGGCAGGAGTACATGCCTGTGTACCCATGCCAGCCCCAAGATGACAGCCTTGTAATGTTCATATAAAAATTAAACATGCTTTCCCTGAGTTTTGCCATTTTTCACTGCCTACCACATTTTCCTATAAACTCTGCCACTGGTTCTGAAACATTCCTACATTTTGTAGGCAACATGTTGGTCTCTGTGCTTTTGTTTCCATTTTTTAAATGCAGTTGGTTCTCTTCATTGGAAAATCCTGAGGAAATTAAAGTCCATGAGTCAGTACTTTATTTCTCCCAAGGCCCCAGAAATTGGTATACTAAAAATAGGAATTGTGAGGCTGGTTTCTCTCTCCACCCTTCCTGAGGGTACTGTTATTTTTCTACTTTTTTGGTTATATCAAGATGTATACCAGATTCTGACGTAAATACATCTTGCCTGATGCTGGTCTGTGAGCCAGCTGGTAGTACTAAAAGCATGTGGTGTAATACACACAGCATTTGGAAAGCCAGAAAATCTTCGTAATTTCTTTATGTGCCTAAATTATCCTACTGACTTATAAAGATCTGTCACACAAAAAAGAGACCACAGTTTCCACTTTGCAGCTCCACACATGTTTCTGCTTCAGTCGCTATCCTTAACAGCAACTGAATCTAATACACATGTTATTTACTTCTTTAGCCTGGTAGTCTATATATTTTCAGAACTTGGCTGCTTGGCTACTAGTTCAGCTGCCCTACTGTGCAACATTGTAGAGTAGGAGCATCACAGTGTGATGGGTTTTTTGAGGGGGTGAATATTTTTATTTTTTTATTATTTTTATTTATTTATTTATTTTGTCCTTAACAACCTAGAGATGCTTCCAGATCCTTTTATTGTGCTGTTGCTCTGCCTCATATGCTGAAATTGCAGGAAAAGAAGAAAGGCTCCAAATGTCATTGTTTTTCATTTGTTTTTCCACTGCTTTTCATGTAACTTTTCTTTCCTAAGGGAATTGGTTTAAGGAAAGAAAGATGGAACAGTTGCATAGTGTCTTTTGGTTGCCAGTGTTAGTAGCCATCTGTTAGGAGGTATATGGGACTTGAAATAAAAGGTCCAGGCTAGCCATCTGCCTTTGGGAAACAGATTGTCATGGCTGGAGGAGAAAATGGATTTCCCAGCATGGGGCCAAGACAGTGCTGCCAGGAACACTCAAGCTCTCAGATACTAGATGGGACCTACATTCAGGCGTTCTGTAGAAGGAAACATTTTTTGGGGAAACAGAAAGAGGTGGTGACAAGAACAAACTTGACTCTGTTGAAAGCAGCTATAGGAAATGCTGGCAAAAGATTTAATGAGACAAATGTGGAAGAGATAATTAGGTCATAGGCTAATCTTCTAGCTCATGTTACATATGACAAGTGCTATTATAACATATAGTAAAGCAGTGCTACTTAAAGTGATGGCCCATTTATTGGTGCCAGTTCATGAGCTATTCAGCTGCTGGTCTGAAGAGAATTTCCAAGAGAGAAAAAACTTGTCATCAATAATCACAAATATGATGTTGGGGGAAAGGTCTTACTGGTTCCCTACATAAGGTAATTTCAGAAGCACTGTTGTTGAGGATAGACACATGGGACTACCCATTGTTATAGTTCCTTTTGAGAGATTGTATAAGTTGCTTTTGGACAGAGAAATGTGATACTGTTGATCTCAAATTCAGCAATGTGAAAAATCCAAGGCTAATGACTAGAGTAATTATATGGCTCTGATGCAAAAATATGTATTTTGCTTTGTTTTTAAATTAAAGAATGAGAAAAATGTAAGGCCTAATCTGTTGTTGTTTAAAGATGCTGTGCAGATCAGTGTAACTGAATCCAGCTTGTGCTCAAATTGTAATATCTAAATGCAAGCCTAAGGCATGTGGTTGAAAAAGCTGGATATTCTTCCTTTGCCAGAGGCAGTGCTTTTGTACAGTGGCTGGCCTAAATTATCCCTTTGTCTTTTTATTAAGTTACAAAGAGACAAAAAATTTTAACAGACAAATTTAACTTTCCCTTTTTGGAAAGCAGAAGGGCAGCCTAGATTTCCAGAGGTATATTTTTCAATATAGTAACAAATATCCACTTCATTTGGTGATTCAGAAATGGCATACAGGATGCAAATATATTACAGTAGAGTCTCGGTTATCCGACATAAACGGGCGGGCTGGTTGTTGGATACCCAAAAATGTCGGATAATCCGGAGGCCCGTGGCAGCGGCAGTTTTGGGGGTGTGTCTGGGGGTGTGGAAATGCCTACAGCCACGCCCCCATGCAGCCGCAACGTCGGATAGTCCGGAATGTTGGATGAACGAAGGTCGGATAACCGAAACTCTACTGTACTTTGATCTTTTACAACACAGTGTTACTGGGTTTTACAGGAAGTTGCATCACATTGACATTATTTATGCCTAGGATACTCTCTTCTGTCTTTTCAGTATCAGATAATACTTAAACCAACCTGATTAAATTTCCGTTGGACTGTGCTTTAGGCAGAAGACTTGGAGCTAGGAGAATCGTTTCTCATTTGTCCTCTAATATTACCCAATTTGTGTAGGCAATGAAAGAACAGTTTTGACATACATTCATGTTTTCTTTTAAAAAATGGGTGTGCGATTCAGATGCATCATTTTTTAATCTGTGCAACCCATGTCTGAAAAGTTTCATCACTATCAATATCTTTGTCAATTGTTGGTTCCTTGAAACTGCTCCAAACAGAAGGATTGAAATGTCCAAGGAGCCTTGCTTTATTTTAAGACTTTTCTTAAAGTTAAGGCACTTCATTTATTAGATATGGAACAAATATCTGAAGTATACTGAATGCTTTGATAGGATAATATTCTTGGCAAATAAGAAAGCAGAAACCATCATGTGCTTTGTTTTGTTTTGTTTTTAATTGCAACACTGCAATTAAATTAATAGCAACTTCAGGTTCTCACACACCCTTTTCAAATAGTGGCAGGCATCTTTCCCAACCATCTGGCAGATTTTCAAAACACCAATGTCATGTGACACTTAAGGGATAGTCTCAGTGCCAGGAAATCTGGGCCGAAAGCTAGAGTTTGGTGTGACAACTTCTGTTCATTCACTAGTGTTCGGCATTTCAGTTAACAATAACATATGGGAATAGTCAACTTTGAGAAATTCCAAAAGAAGGTTAAAAAATATAGAAGAGAAAGAGTAAAGAAATAGAAAGGAGCAACATTTACCTTCATGCTGTGCTCACTGTGTAGAACAGTGGATTCAGGTGCTTCTCTCTTCACATAGCTATATCTTGTGTACCATATAAATAACAAGAAATTGTATCAGTACTGGATCTACTGAAAACATTTTTTTGTTGGAAATGGTTTTTGCTGAAAAAAGAATGGGGGAAGCCAGAAATATTGGAACTAGAACTCAAGTTCCTCACAGGCTAATTCATAACAGGCTATTTGAAACTCCCATGTCTCAGCTGTCACTTGGGAGAATATTTCTGAATCTTGACCCCAGTTGTAGATGACAGACATTACTATAATTTGATCCTGTGACATGGGAAAATAGAGAGCTAACATTGTGCAGTGGTTTGAGTGTTGGAATCTGGAGTGTAGAACCTGGAGACCAAGGTTCAAATTCCCACTTGGCCATGGAAACCCACTGAGTGACCTTGGGCAAGTCACTCTTGCAGCCTTGGATGAAAGAAAGCAAAGGCAAATCCCCTCTGAACACATCTTGCCAAGAAAACCTTGTGATAGAGTTGCCTTAGGGTAGTCATAAGTTGGAAACATCTTGAAGGCATGCAACAACAACAAGAAAACATGCAAGAAGGGGTTTGTGAATAATAAGGAATGTGAGAGGAATGTTGTAAGTACAGTAGGTCCTCCACATTCATGGGAGATAGGGAAACAGGAACCCTGTAAAAGTAAAAAAAAAAAAATGTGAATAAGCATGAGCAGCTGTGCAGGAGACCGTGGGGGAAGATCTTCCCCCTTTACTCTCTTGCCTCCTCTCCCCACCCCGTGGCACAGGAGAGCACAAGCAGGTAAAGATCTTCCCCCACTTGCTTTTTTCACCGCCCCCACCTACACGATTGCATAGGTGGGGATGGCGCAGGAGGGCATGGGCAGGGAAAGATCTTCCCTCCCTTTGCTCTCTCCCCGTCCCCATCCACCCAATCAGGATCATGCGGGTGGGGGCATCTGCCTTCACTGCACCTTCACTCTCCCGTCTACCACTGGGGTGATCACACCAGCAGCGTCAGGCCGGAGAGTTCACCCGCCACCGGCCAGGGAATGGATGGGGGAGCTGGCAAGCTGGCACCATGAATAATCAAATCCACGAGAGTCAACCTCGTGACTGTGGAGAGAGAACTGTACTTATATTCAAGTATACCTCAGCTAATGAAGTAGGTGTGTTCCTGGATGTTACTTCTGTAACAGAAACTTTGGTACCAGAGGTGGACATAATATAGAAAAAATAAGGATAAATTCTTACACCACAAAAAAGAGAAGGGCAGTTCAACCTTTTAAGAAAAGTTTTTATTCAGAAACTTTATGCATATGTACAATGAAACAATCAGGTTGGGTAACCCTTACATAGTAAACAAAAACATGTTTGACCTTCAGTTGAAACCTACTTCCAAGATGCGTCCTGGGATGATTTTTTTTTCTTTCAACAACATCCACTTTCCTTACATTTTCTACTTTAGTGGCCAGACTTACAGACCTATGTTTGTTCAACATGACAGGGTAGCTGGTGAGACAGGCTACTCTCCTTTCCCCTTTTCTTTCTGTTTTGCTCTTTACCCATGCTCAGTAAGTAGTACTGTCCCTGTCATCTGCCAAGAATTGCATTTTTAACTGCAAGGAAACTTACAGTACAATTACTTTTGCTCCCTCCCAAGAATTAGTATTGTAGAAGTACAAATCTCATCCACTTCAAATTCAGATGCACTATGTCTTACGTCAGTGGTTCTTAACCTGGGGTCTGTGGACCCCAGGGTCCATGAAGCCCTCACAGGGGATCTACGAAGCTCTGTTGCTGGACACCAACAGCGGCAGCAGCAATAGGAACATGGCAGTGGGGGGGGGGTGCAGCTGCTGAAACTGCTCTCTCCTTTGAAAAGGCAACAAATCTTGCCAAGAAAACTCCCATTATAGGTTCACCTTAGAGTCACCATAAGTCAGTTTTCAAAGGGGAGAGACATATTGGCTAGAAAGAACCTCTGTCAGCGGCGCTTTGTTGTTATGTGCATTCAAGTCACTTCTGACTTGTGGCAATCCTAAGATGAACTTTTCTTGGCAAGTTTTCTTGGCAAGATTTGTTCAGAGGGGCTTTGCCTTTGCATTTACCTGAGGCTGAGAGATTGTGAATTGCCCAAGGTCACCCAGTAGTTAAGCAGGGATTTGAATCGTAGCCTCCAGAAGCTTTTAATAAATAAATAAACAAACATTTGAATACTTAAATATACATTTAAATATTTAGATTTAAATATTTGAATCTAAATTTAAATGTTTAACTCTTAAGTCTTTCGGTTCTCAGGCAACAAATTATGTTTACAGGGGTCCCTGGTAGAGAAAAGGTTAAGAGCCACTGCTGTACCTAGTCAGAAGTCTCCAGTCATAGGGCTCCACCCAGTCATCTTATGAAGGACACCTAAACTTCTAGGAATATTGAAGGTTCTTAGTCCACTGATAAAAGAGCAGATTCAACTTGGCTGATAAAACAGCTAGTTACTTAGTGCCTTACTGTATAGATCATGGCAGTAAGTAGTATATGCTTCTTTGAGAAAGGGTATTATTCTGGCCTTCCAAATGAAATTACCATTCAAGTGCCTGAAAAAGATAAAATCTTAACCCGATCCAGTTTGATCATTTTTTAAAAGTATATGGGAATGGCAGTATTTGAGCATACGATAGCATCTAGGTATTTTGGATAAAACTGATTATTTGGATCCTTTTTGAGGGGAGGTTTTAGGCCTAATTTTGGCACATAAACTATTTTTGGGGCCTGTGGTGAATGGCCATCACCAGTAGATGATTTGGGGAAGTGTGATACTGTTGATTCTCCATAAGGCTTTTGACAAAGTTCAGTTTATGCAAAATGTGGCAGTTGAGTTATTCTCTGGTGCTGAGACATTTTAATCATATCATCCCACAATTTCACACCTGCACTAACTGTCTAAATGCCAGCCCAATTTAAAGTCCTGCCCTTGATCTTGAAAATCCTCAAATGGTTCAGGGCTACATTAGGTTAAGAGTGCCTAAACCCATATGAATTTGCACAGTCCTTAAAAAAAATGAGCAGAGCATTTATCTCTTACTCTTTCACAAAAGCAGGGAAATAGGCATAGCAAAAAAAAGAAGACCTACAGTGTAGCAGCAAGAAGATTTTAGAAGACTTCCCTGCCAGTAGAAAGACCCTTGTTTGTGAGGGGTTTTTTTCTTTTTCAGCAAGTTGTTAGAATTCAATATCTGAGTTTTTTACGCTAACAACAATATAGGGGAGACTGCGTGTGTCTTGCTGCATCTATTGGTTCTTCCCCTGAAAATGTGCTTGTATTTGGTTTATAGAGAAGACAGAGAATTTCATATTTGTCCTTTAAACCAGAGCTTGGAATGAAATCTGTCTGCAAAGAAAGCAAGATAAAATAGAAATGAGTGGTTAATTTCTACCCTGCTACAGGTAATTTGACATTTGACTGGTGTTTTCCAACCACATGCATTCTACAGGGTTCATCCAAGGTTGTAACCCCAGTTCTGTGGGAACAGATCTAGCTGTTGGCATCTCTCTGCTTTCTTTGCTTTCATCTGAAGCCTATTTGACCTAGACTTGTGATACCTAGGAACTACGTATGTACAGGCAAATTTGCAGTAGTACAGGAGCTCATTTTCTTTTAAACGTGTAGATCCTTACTATTTAAGCTGGACCAACCGACAAGGTAATTGCGAGACACAACCCAGAGATATCATTAAATTAATTTGTCCCATGTCATTGATATTCAGCAGATGGGTCGCAGTGAAAAATTGCATCGCACTAACAGCAGTGCACCACAACAAAGAAAAAGAAAGAGAAGAATACAGGACTTCACAAATTTGGGCTGGCCTTGCTTGAGTGTGCACACATGCCTTCAAGTTATCGGTTGATTTATGCTGACCCCATGAATTTTATAGACTTTTTTAGGCAAGGAATACTCAGAAGTGAGTTGCCATTATCTTTCTTTGCAGTTTAGCCAATAGCAGCTGGTATTCCGTGGTCTCCCATCCAAGTACTGACTGTGCTTAGCATCCAAGATCAGGCAGGGTCTGGTGCTTTCAGGGTGTTTAGACTGGCCTTAATAGCCAGAAAAAATGTTGCCAACAAGGATGTCTTTCCCACAACTCAGTCATGAGCTTCTTGATGTCTTCAAAAACTTCTACTAATCCCGTACAATCCAATTCCAAACTAGTGGGTGATGTTACATTGTGTGATAAAAAAATTCCATGAAGTAATTTACCTTATTAAGAACAATGCTTTGTTTTGTTTTGATGTATCATGAATTTACTGCCAGCTAATTTCATCCCTTCTAGCTCATAATAATAAAACCGGAAAGGGAGGGGTTCTTCCAGTAAAAAAACCCCTCAGCATTCACTTTGCCTATACTGTACAAGGTGTTCCAAACTTCTGTCACAGTTTTCACTTAGTTGTCTTCTTCTCCAAGCTAAGGACTATGGCCTTTCTTCATAAGGTAATTGATACAAGCCCCTAATCAGTTTTGTTTTTCTTTTGCTGCGTTTTTGCCAGGTTTACAGTACCCTTTTTATAAAATGAATTCAGTAAATTCTAAATGTGGTCATACTATAGATAATATTCTCTCTTTTATTCTTGGCCTCCTGATTATCACTGTCATAGAATATTTCTTTATCTATGGTCTAAATGAGTCTTTTTCAACATTGCTTTGGTATTTTCAGTGATCGCTTTCCCACTTTCCCACGATCTCTTTCCTAGTCATCACCACTAATTCATAGGCCATTTCCACACTAGATTGCTATAGCGCTATTATTCCACTTTCCATACGATGTTGAAAGTGGAATAATAGCGCTATAACAGTCTAGTACAGATATGGCTATAGTCTTACCAATATGGTTACTAGCCATATTAAATGTGTTTCTTAAGTTGACGGAAATGTGACGTGGAATTTGTTGCATTCTTTTCCCTCTCTTATAGTGGAATCTAGTATGCGATGATGACTGGAAAGTCCCCTTGACTACATCTTTGTTCTTTGTGGGAGTGCTGCTTGGATCCTTTGTGTCGGGACAACTCTCGGACAGGTAAAGTACATGCAGCTAGTTTGTTCTTCTGGAGTTTTGTTTTTATTTTTTATAGTGCAGCTTGAAGCAAGACAGTGTTTGCTATGAGAGACAATTCCAGCTATGATCATCTAAACCAGCCCCAGGGATGTTCACTCAACAATATGGCAGCAGAATTGAAACAATCTGCCAAGCTTAGATGGATTTTCCCTTTATTTTGGAGTCATGTGTCATAACACACAGTTTTTGAAAACTGCATACAGATATTTCTGGCTACTGTGTCCTGTACTTACCTGTATACTCTGAATGTAAGTGTGGATGTGAAATGTATATATTTGGGGAGAGTAAGGGAATGAAAGAGAGCCAGCATGGTATAGTGGTTTGAGCATAGGATTATGACCATGGAGATCAGGCTTTGATATCCTGTTCAGCCATCGAAGCCCACGGAGTGATCTTGGGCACATCACATACCCTCAACCCCAGAAAGCCCCATATAGGTTAGCCTTAGCGGTGCCATAAGTTGGAAACAACATGAAGGCACACACCACCACCACCACCACCATAACAACAACAACAGCAACAGCAACAAGGGGATGAATAAAAATACATCAGTGTTAACAGTAAAGACAGAAGAAAAAGAACTGAAATAAAACATTGGTTAAACACAGAATTCACAATCTGTGTTATAAACTGGAGAACAAAATGCAGTTGTGAGGAGTAGTACTAAGTCTGAGCAAACTGCACAGGCACAATATGAGCAGTTTTACAGCCCTGGGAGAGTTGTGTTGAGATGAACAAGCAAGAGTATGCTTAACCCTTTTCCCGCTGTGCATTTTGTGGCTTAAATCCTATCTTGTCTCTTCAGGGTTCTAGAAAGGCATTTACTTGGACAAATATATATCTGGAATCTGTGTGGCTGTTTGGGCTGACCCCAAAACTAAATTGGGGTCTTGCACTAGCTGTGCTTAGATGCGGTGTGGTCATTTATAAGTTTTAGGAAAAGGGCAGTCATATGTCATCTGTATTCCTACGAAACCTCTAGAATCATACACATTGGTGATATTCCATCTAAGCTTCAATCAGTAACCTGGAATCTGCCTTTATCAGTCTGAATATCATGACACTGTATTTCCCTGGCAGCAGACTGCATCTGTTATCAAGAGTAAATTAATAATGTAAATAACAAGTATGACATGCTGCCACCATGTGTTCACCTGAAAACATTACTAAGGAACTTGCACTATTTTGTGGGCTAATCTTCAGAAGGGTTACCTTGTTGTTAATGCTGTTTCATGACAACACCTCATAACTACAGTGGTTATGGTCTGATTGTTATGCATCAGCTGGAGACAAATGTTGCCTTGGTGGGCAAGTACATTGTAAGCTTTTCTAAAAGTGGACTAGTTTTTCCAATTCCTATAGCACAAGGGATAGCAGCCTTTGTTTGTAGGAGAAACGTCATCTGCTCCTTGAGTCTTGAGTTGGAATCTCTGAGAAAAATTATTCTTCAGGTCCATTTACAGTCTTTTTACTTGTTTGTTCTTTTTTTCCTTATAAGGTTTGGCAGAAAGTCTATTCTGTTTGCAACCATGGGTGTGCAGACAGGTTTCAGCTTCCTACAGATCTTCTCAACCAGCTGGGAAATGTTTACAGTGCTTTTTCTTATAGTTGGCATGGGACAGATTTCAAACTACGTTGTGGCCTTCATATTAGGTAAGACCATTTTCACTCTTTTCTGTTCTTGTATAGCTTGATGTTTTCAGTATGCTTAAGCAGTTGCATTTAGTAAGAAATGTCAGAAATGCTGTAGAAGGCGCTAATGCCCTCAGTTTCTCCAGTGTAGACAGAGAATAAAGAGAGTTGCGCTGACGTCGTGGGGAGGAAGGTCAAAAAGTTCAGTTATGCTTATGCTTAAAGGGCTATGCTTAAGATTTTACACCCTATTTTAATGCTGTAGCTTTTGTACATACCTTTAATCCTTAAGATCAAGGATTTAGACCTGATTCTCAGGACCAAATTAGATGAGATGGCAGAAATCTGTTATTTCTTAAACGTGAATTTCAGCAGTAACATGAGGATCCTTTTAAGATGCTAAGTGTACCATAGTTTGGTGAGAAATGAGTGAAGGAGAGGACAGCTCAGTTGTTTTCTGAAAAAGAATGCTGAATGTTTAATGTTTTAGGTATTCTTGTTTTTGTAAACAAAAAATTATTTGAATGGGAGTTTTGAAAATTGGCATTCTCTGGGAGACCAAGAAGCTGCAAATTTATCAACACAAAAAGCAAGCAAGCAAGCAAGAGAAAATCAGTTTCATGAAGAACATTCCAACTTCTTTAGGTATTCCATGTTATCAGTATTTATTGATATAGTGCTATCACTGTGTGTGATGCTTTAGAGAGTATCACAGCAAAAAATCACTACTCCAACAACCATTGAGGTAGGGAAGATAATCAAGGGATTAAAGAAAGAGAGATTCCTTCAGTCAGCCAACATTTTACTGTGCAGAATAATCCTCCATGTGATGAAATTTGAAAGTTGTGACTGGCCATTGTTTGCATGCAGTCATTCATGACTGAGCTGTTATTCTTTGAGAATTCTCACTCTCCACATTGCAAAACCTTACCTTCTATAAATTTGGTCATTGTTCATTGATATTGATTATAACCTTTCATCCACTTATCTATTTTAAAAAACAGTACCAGAAGATGTTCAACTTCCTTTAGCATGAAACCTCCCACAGTACATAAGATCAGAATGTTTTTGTCTATTATCCATTAGATTAAATGGAAATGATAGATGGGACGTGCTTTTGTTTGTTCTCTTTCTATTATTAGGTAAAATTGTATTTCCTTACTTTTCTCCTACTAGAGCAGACCAGTGGGGAAGAAAATGGTGAACATCACCAGAATGTTTAAAAAAAAAAAGAAATATTGATACTATAATTTCTAAAAGGTAACTTCCATGTGTTGCTAGTGGGCAGTTGCTGAGCAATTTCTTATTTTGGAGTGCTGGATTAAGCCAAGGGCATCTCACACTTCCTAAGATGTTGTCAGTGGAGTTTAAATAAAATAATGATTAAGCTCTTTCTCATTGTGCTATGCTGAGCAACATAAAGTGAGACATAATGCATTTCTGTTTTTAAAAATATAAATATTTAAACATTATCCATATTCTCCAGTTGCACATATTTTCTTTCCTTGTTTTGCTATACTATGCCAGAGATCATTCAAATACAGCAGCAATACACCTCCAGTCACTGCAACCAAGGTGGACAAGGGAAAGGAACTAAAAAAAAAAGTTTGTAGCAATTGTAAATTTGGGATGCATGAGGAGCAACAGCAACAACTGTTCTTCATGATCTCAAAGTGGTTTATAAACTTGAGTGTCACACCATCTAGAAATCAAACATAATCAAAATGCAAGGCAGTAAGAATCAGTATGTAATGCTCAGGGAGTGTTTGAGAAAAGTGGACATGCTTAGTGTTCACACATGTTTTTGCAATAAACTGGAGCAATAAATTGCTGTTAAGGAGAATGTTTGGCCTTTACTAGAATATGGGGACACGTATTCATCTACTAATCACAATGTTCACTTTGATCTTTTCCCATAAACTGTCCCCAGGGCACATTCTGTGCCTCTAAATTTTGTTCACACACAACTTACCAAACTGTGTTCCTAGGAATAATGGAGTTCAGAGGGCCACTGAAGGCTTCTTGATGTAGAAATCCATTCTGGCAGAAAACCTCTACCAAAAAATCCATATCAGTTTTCTTAGCAGTCCTTTATTAGAGACCTTCCTTGTTTCTGATGAAATCATTAACAACAAAGGAGTTACCTATTAATTCCATCAGCTTCTGAGACTATCTTCTCCAGAACTCTTTTATAAAAGACATCCCTCTGCCTGTGGCTCTGTTAATCTCAACAATGATGTTGATCATGTGTGGGCGAATGGTGTTGTCTATTAATATCATTAGAATTTGGATGCAGAATCATTCAAACCACTGTGTGCTTTTTCAGGTTTCTAATTTGTGTTGGTTTCTCTTGTAAAAATAACTTTGGTTGTGGGTCTCAGGTTACGCAGGCAAATCATACATCAGTTTCTCACTGGAACCAACTGCAGTCCCATGACTGGACTGACACATTAACTTTATTACTACAATTTCTTTATTATTCTACCATGTTTTAAAAAACTGTGTCACCAAATACAAGTTTTCTAAGCAATCTTCTAGTTGTCAAGTTTAAAAGTTTATTTGGAAGACCATATTTCCTTATACAAACCTGCCAGAGTTTTAAGATATTCAAGGGAGGGTTTTACCATCTCAGGCTTGCTTGGTGGGGACACAGGAGGAAGCCTTCTCAGTGGCTCCTCCCACCATCTAGAACGACCTTTCATGAGAGGCAAGACTGGCTTCTTCCCTGCTCTCCCTTTGCCAGCAGACAAAAACATTTCTGTTCAAGCAAGCTTTCAATGTATGAGCAGTAGAGCTTTTTCTTAGGAAGTTTTGTTTTAGTTTTTAACTTTTGTATGTTTTTATAATGATTTTATGCTACTTTGTGTGGTTAATTTTAACAGTTTTACATTTAAATGTAAATTGCTTTTAATTGTTTTGGAAGCTATTTTGGGTCCCACTCTGGGAGAAAGGTGGCATATACAGTCATCCTTCCACATTCGCTAGGGTTAGGGACAGAGGGCCCCTGTCAAAATGGAAAAAGGCCCTCCCAAGTCGTATTTAACACAAAAAATGTATGATCAGCATATTCAACCCACTGTGGATTCCTCTGAGGCATCAGGGTTCCTTCACAAGGCAAAAGTGGCTGGCTGGTAGGGCTTACTGCAACCTCCACTTCTGCCCCACAGCATTTTTAAGAGGGACTTACAAGCCTCGTTCACAGTTTCTCAGTCTCATGAGACTTGCAGTCGCTATTAAAAATGGCATAGGGAGGCAGCAGAGGTGACAGCAAATAATCCGTGAATAATCAGATCTGCAAAAGTGAAACCTGCAAACATGGAGGGCTGACTGTAAATGCAATAAATTAATAATACATAATATAAGTTTATAATGCCAAAGAGTAACAGTTTTCCCATGCAAAGAATGCCACTTTTGACAAAATGACAAACCATAGTTAAACATAAGAGAAAATAAAAGATTCTGAACCTTCTATTTTCCTGGTTGCATGGCAGTAGGAGGAGGAGGGTGTAAGGCTGAGTGAGGTTCTCGCTTCTCATTTTGGATTGTGCTCTTTGTGCCTAGTTATTGTTCTGGGCCATTTTTGAGACGTGCATACACACCATACACACACATTTTTGAACTTTTAAAAAACTTACAGACCTCAAGTAGTTGCCACCATACCATAGTTCATTGATTGCTATGCAACTTTAAAGATTCTTCTTTACTTTCTTCATTCCAGAACATACCATATGATTCATGCTACTATAAATTAGACTGGGGAGAACTGGAATCCTATAAAGTCCTCCAATAAATGTTCACATAGGATGATTGCCCTACATGTGCTAGCACTAACAAGTAGAGCTGATTTGTCCATATTGGACTTGGGTAAAGTTGTAATATCTCATCTTTCAGAAGTCTAGCATTTGCTGTAAACAGTTTACTATATGGCATAGGGAAGAATGGACCTGTGCTGGTCTTTGGATCCCAATTAAATTCTGTACTCTTTGTTGAAAACTGTTACTGGGTTTTTCCACATTCCATAGGCGTAGAAACATTAACTGAAATTCCATGAATCTTGGACATCATCTCAGAATTTGGCCAAACTACAGGCCAATAGGGATAAAAATCAATACGGGATTTTGATGTATCCCTTAGATCAATAGGGATAATTTTTGAATATATATATATGTGTGTGTGTGTGTGCGTGTGTGCGTGTGTATCAATATATCCAAAACTGACAGAGAGATTTTGAAGAAATTGGTAGACAGGCAGTGACACGGCTTACTTCCTTCTCTCTCAGACAGATATGGCAGTTCCCTGATCTGATAAGGCACCATGTCTTTTCACACAGCACTGCCTTCCCCCTTACAACCCCATCTTTGTGTAAACCCTTTATAGTTCCATGCTAGCATGTTTTCTGTGTGTCTTTAAATACTATATACCAGTCAGCCAAGTCAGTATTTATAAATATAAAATGTAATATTTGTTAAGATAATATGCAGAACAAAGCATTGGAGTTCAGATGCAGGTCAAAATTAATATAGTTCTTCAGAATACTTTTAGTCCATTTCTTTATATCCTTAACCTTGCATATAAGTGCAAGTCTTTGGCTACATTCTCACCAAAGACTCAACCTCCAATCTAGATCACACTTTCTAACCAGACTCTATAATGGTTTAATTACTCTTCCGCCCATCTCTAGGCTTTCCCTGAGAATGAAACCCTTCCCGCAGAGACAGCTTCCCTGGCTGACTGAGGAACTTTTCTCCAGAGCTTTCTGTGGTTGTAACATCTCACTGAAGGACTCTCAATAACAACCAGCGTTTGCCTTTATATATCTTTTCCTCTCAGCCACCAGCTCCTCTCTCACACTACTAGGTTGGGTTTCTCCTGATGAGCTATTTTGGTTGCCTGGCAACCTGTTTCTAGGCTGCTCTGCCACTCTAGAACTCCATTACACAGGCCTACCAACAAGAATTCTATGGGATATTTAGGAGTAATTGTCTCTGGAAAACTTAATAAAATTGTTGCACTCAGTTACAAATCATTCCTGCATTTAACAAAACAAAAACTGAAGCACTGGAGCAGGGTAAGATTATCTTGGCCTAGAAGAATAGCAGTAGTCAAAATGAGTGTGAAGATGAAGAAGTGGTTGCAAATTTTCCATATACATTTCTCACCTACAAGTAAAAGAAGCTACACTGAAGGAACTTACCCCACACCCCCAGAAGAACTGATTATTAATCATACTGACTCAATTAATGCTCTGACAGTTTAAAATATATATTAATCAAAGCCTCATTTAATAATATTGGAAGCACTAAATTAATATGAAAAAAGGATATCAACTTTTCACTGAAGATAACAAATAGAATAAACCTTGGTCACAAGGCCTGTTTTGTTCAGCTTCATCCACAACTAAAGGATACATGTATAAATTGATATACGGATGGTACTATACTCCCTTAAGACTGAGCCAGATAACAAATAAATATATCTCATCCCTGTTGGAGATTTATGTATGTAGTAGTTATACTCCATTACTTATCAATTCTGGACCTTAGTATTTAATGATATTTCCAAGTGAACAAGGAAAAATATAACACCTCATCTAAGCCTTCTGCACTTTGTCTTGAATGAAAATGAAAGGCTTTCACATAAAATACTAGTAATTAGCAAAATTCGCAATACACAGCTACACACTGGAAAGGTTTTCAAGACTTCTACAATGTATGACTGCTTAAATAAACTATGGATTTTAGCTCTTGTGGAAAAATTGGCATATCTGATTAAAGACAGAAGAAATCATAAGACAGATAATTCATTTTATGACACTTGGTGGCCTTTTATTGAATAGTGCAGTTTAAACAATAACAAGTATAGTCCACCAACAACATATAGCACTCTTTCTCATCTAGCCTTATCTTTTACTATTTCTAGATTAAACATTAACAGATAGCTGTGGTGGACTGTCAAAGACTTTAGTTTGTTTCATGTTATTTCCAGTTTTTGTGATTAATTCATTATATCTCATAGCTTTTATATTTTATATAGCACTGTATTCTTTTGTATGTTTGCTGTAACTTAATAAGTGCTGATAAAGCGCCCAATAAAGCTGTTTGTTTTTTAAAAGAAAAGAAAGTAACAGTAGCATTTGCTTTAAAAAGTTAATAGAAGCTCTGATTTTGAGAGCTATGGATTAGGAATACTACAAATTTAAGTTTTCTGTATGGCAATTTGTTCTTAAAGGAGTGCCTGGCTGAAAGAAGAACATTTTATTTTCCGTTAATTAACTGACATAGCTTTACAGAGTTGATTGAAAATACAGAACTAGAATGGATTCGTTCAATGGCTTTCTTCCATTAGATCTGATATTAGAGTAGGGTGTTCAGAAAGGCATAAATAGGTCCAACATTCACTGGCTTTCTTGATCTACCATACAACTGGCAGCTTTGATTTTTGAACTTCGTTTACTTGGTGTTGGATTAGAAAGAGCTAGTAATGTTATTTCACCTATACAGAAACAAATACATGATAGTTTTAGTGACTGAATAACAATAACAATTGTGCTCAAGATAATGATAAAGATAATTGGGCACCCCAATTCAAGAAGGACATGGTCAAGCTGGAGCAAGTCCAGAGAAGGGCGACCAAAATGGTGAGAGGCCTGGAAGACATGCCCTATGAGGATAGACTTAGAGAGCTGGGGATGTTTAGTCTGCAAAAGAGAAGGTTAAGAGGGGACATGATAGCTATGTTTAAATATTTGAAGGGATGCCATGTAGAGGAAGGAGAGGGCTTGTTTTCTGCTACTCCAGAGACCAGGACAAGGAGCAATGGATTCAAGCTGCAGGAAAAGAGATTCCACCTGAACCTCAGGAAGAACTTCCTGACAGTCAGGGCTGTCCGGCAGTGGAATCTGCTGCCTCGGAGTGTAGTGGAGTCTCCTTCCTTGGAGGTTTTTAAGCAGAGGCTAGATGGCCATCTGTCGGGAATGCTTTGAGGGTGTTCCTGCTTAGCAGGGGGTTGGACTGGATGGCCCGTGTGGTCTCTTCCAACTCTACATTTCTATGACTGATATAATGGCAGTGACTAACAGAGTGACATTCTAGGTTACAGACTCAATAGGGATATTGAGACAAGAGTGTTGTCTCAATGTTTTTTCTTTTCCAGTCTGCAATAGGGGAATAGTGTTAACCAATGTTGTACTTACAAAACCCAGTTTTTAAAATTGTAGCTGTGTCAGGACAGCTGGTGGGGAGGCAGCAGGGCCAGATTGGTACATTTGCTTTCCTTTTTTTCATAAGGCAAGCAGACTCAACAGATGTTGCCAGTTCCTTATCAGTGTGTGTTCTCAATGTATTTCCACATGCCCTCAATAATTTTTAAACCTAATAAAGCAGAAATAGTAACTTTTAGTCAGTTGTGCAATAAGACCGTCACCTGGTTTAAAGAAAACTTATTTGAATAATCAAATGAGTTTTTGTTAACTAATTGATTTAAATTTGCATAGAGATGCCTATGAGTCTAGATAAAAATTCTGAACCAAAAAAGCATACATGCCTTGGTTTTTAGATAATTCACATATGCCTTGTAGAAGACAATATACCATTTCTTCTGTATGTAAGACAGGAAATAACCTTTTTCCAATTGTGGCTGCCATACATGTTCTTTTTATTAGTTCATACATTAAAAAAGAATATATACTTTTTGCTAAGCATGGTACCTTTTGACTCAGTCAAAAGAGTTATTTTAAAAATCAGCTAAAACCAGTTATATTTATAAAATTATGACTAATACAGAGAGATTGGAAAGAAGAGATCTCACCCACTTACTAATACTAAAAGTCTAGATTAACCAGGGAAGCTAATCTGCACTAGGTTCCAGGACCAACAAAAGGAAGAAGTACATCTCACAATGTATCATCAACTTATAGAATTCACAATGTCTGTGGCTGACCCTGAGTTTGTTTGGGTTTCATGGGAGGGAATTAGACAGATTCATGGAGAGAGATAAGTGTGTCCTTGATTTTTATCTGTGGGCAGCTCTGTATCTGCAAGGTGACTGTTCATACCAGGTCTGGGAGACAAATGAAACTACTGCCACCTCTGTGCCTCTCTGGTATATAACTAAAGCAACGGCAGGGAAACTGTGGCCCTCAAAAATACTGGATTTCCAACATGTAGCAGCCCTAGCCAATATGATGAGTATGGGAGGTGTAGCCCTCAAACATCTGGAGTGCCACTAGGTTCTCCACTGTTGCCTAGATGTATATGAATATAACTGGTTGTTACTGGAAACTAGACAAACCTTGTTCAGATCTAGCAAGGAGAAACCTAAAGATGTTGAAACACATTCTCAATAATGATATAGCAATGTTTGGTAATTGCCTCCCAAGTAACTTGTTTTTCTTCCCAAAATTTTTATTGTAAGTTAAACATTAATTGATAGTTATGTCAGAAGAATTGCCAGCTAAGTTTCTTTTAGGCTTAGTCTGATTTTGATCCATGATGTTGCACAAATGATTAGATTTTAAAAACTGTGTTCATTTCAAAATGCAATAAAATATTTTGGGTAACATTTTTAAAAAAGAGTTAAGATGCTAACCGACACTCCTTGTTTTGAACAGGCTCAGAAATTCTTGGCAAAACAGTTCGTATTATATTCTCTACATTAGGAGTTTGCATATTTTTTGCAATTGGCTACATGTTGCTGCCACTATTTGCTTACTTCATCAGAGACTGGCGGATGCTGCTACTGGCTCTTACTTTACCTGGGGTGCTCTGCGTTCCACTGTGGTGGTGAGTTTAACTGTTCTGAAAGGTGTTCAGCTTCAGAAATATCCCCTCTGTAGCGGGTAACCTTCAACTTCCATTGTTATGTAAACAGTTGGAATTTTACAGCCTTTGATTGCTGTAGTTATATTTTTGCCCCAGGCAGTTCTGTTGTAAAGAGCAGAGAATTATCTTGAACATTCAACATGCTCTTCAAGGAAATTATCTTTTATTTTGAGCCCAACTGACAGCTGCTACCTTGGTGGAGCATGTCATGTACTGGCTCGTCAGAACTGTTTAGAATTTTTTTTTCTGGGTTATCTTATTCTTTAACCTCCAACTTCTGAAAAAATTGCCTTTTTGAATCTTAATTATTGCTAGATGAAGTCACTCGTAAACCTTTCCCTTTCTTCATCTTCTTCTACCTTATTTCCTCTGTGGATGCAACTACAAATCTTCCTGACAGATTAAAGTGCATAATGCAGGCCACATGTTTTTTTAAAGGGCAGTCATAGACAAGCAGTGTGATGAAACGTACCTGCGCTACTTTTTCTGATTCAAATAACATAACTTCATTTGAATACCTACAATATCTTGGGTATGTGTTGGATCCACAGGACCATGTTTACAATACCTTTCGCATCTCTATGATTCCCAGTGGCCAAAATCACTGTTCAGAACTCAGACACAGGAGTTCCTTCACCCATGACTATTCTTAGTTTACAAGTGTTGAGTGCTAGACTAACCAATTGGAATGGAATGTGCAACATGGTTGTCTCCTACTTCAGTATACAAATGCCCTGTCCAGGTGTAAAGCACAAACAGCTGTTTCCATGATCTCACTGGAGTGTGTCACATTCCTCCTGTTGGTGTTCTTATTTTCATTTAGTGGCAGATAGTTCAACTCTTCATTCATACTACTGATGGTGTCTGCTGAAAAGTAGCATTTTCTCCCAGCACAACAAATACTTTATTTTTCCCTGCCTCCACTGAGATAGCTGTTATGTATTATATTTTTGAACTCTAACACAGGGTATATAATTCAAATATTTCTAAAAGACAGTTGTAGCATTGTAATTTAAGGCAGTTATATCCTTTTTTCCCCTCTCCTATTATCTTTTTCGTCCATGCTCCTCTCTCTCTCTCTCTCTCTCTGTTACTACACGTTTCTGTGAATCTCTTCACTCTTTAACACACAGTTAATATGACCTTTTCTTTTATCTTTCTATACTCCACAATGCATGTTCTTTGCCTTTTTTTTTACACTACATCGGCATTCCCATCAGCTAATTCTTCCTTTTTATTACCTACCCACCAGTATCGGTACATAACTGTTGTTTTCTTTTCTTTTCTTTTCTTTTCTTTTGTACTAAGGAAACTTTTAGCACTCTGGCTATTTTGGCCTGTAACGCTCCAAACTGGCACAGCCAATTTTAAGCGACTATGGGAGTTTTAGTTCAAAACAACTGGAAAGTCAAAGATTCTCCAGTCTTGCTTTAATAACATGACACAGACTTCCGGAACACAATCTTCTTTTCTTCACCACTGGTTTCTTTGCCCTTACATCAAACTTGCTTTTTGTTCTCTTTCAACATGCATGCACACACCAATATAGAATCTCCTTTTCTTCCTGATTCTGATGTAATATAAAATGAATGCATTCCAGCTGATAGGACTGTATTGGATCTGTGCCTTTTGAAAAGGTGTTTAAGAATCTGGTCTGTTAAGAATATAAATATGTATTTTTTTTGGCTAAGTGTTAGTTAATTTTATTCTACAAGAAATGTATAGACTACATTTTCCTCCAGGCAGCCAGCATGATGTAGTGGTTTAATGTGCTGGACTATGACTCTAGAGACCAGGGTTTGGATCCCTGCTTAGCAATGGAAACCCACTGACTGACTTTGGGCAAGTTGCATTCTCACAGCCTCAGAGGAAGGCAAAGACAAACTCCTTCTGAAAAAAATTTGCCAAGAAAAACCTGTGATAGGTTCACCTTAAGGTCACCATAAGTCAGAAATGACTTGAAGGCACACACCACCAGGTTCTCCTCCAGCCCTGCTCCACTCCCACAAAACTCAGTCAATTCCCCACTTTGGCTTTTGAAACAAGTATGTGTTTCATCTTTGGTTTTTATCTGTGTTTTCTACATTGCCAATCACTGTTCCTGAATATTGTGGGATATCATACACCAGAGTTGACAGTTAGATATTAGAAAAGTACCTTGAGGTTGACCTTACTTTTGGAACTGTACTTGTGTTTTAGTCTTTATTCTACAAGCATATAAGCATCTATCAAAGCCCTACCAGCCCCCACATGCAATTTTTTTCAGGATAGTTGCTCAATGGAACATCTCCACTTTCTCTTTATTAACTCTTTTCCACTCCTTATTTCTTCATGGACCTCTACCTGCTTATTTCCTAGGCTTTATTCCTTTACATTCCTTATTTCCTTCCTCCTGGGTGATTTTGCTCATACCTAACCTGTGTTAATATGATCTTGCAGCTACAGGCTAAGGGGTGTCATTTTTCTGGAAAAGATTATCAGGGAGATTTAGCAAGCTACACTCAAAAAGGTAAGTTTTCCTATCCCAGGTCTAGGAGCCAGGTAACACAATATTGAAGGAAATTGGTGGAATAAGTTGTAATTTAGATGGGATCTTTGCTCTTAGTTTGCTTCAAGCCTTGAAACCCTTTATGAATCACAATGAAAGAGGAGTATTTATCCCATTACAAAAGGGTTGCTTAATGAGTGCTACAAAATAGAGGCCAGTCACATAATTTTTCATCAGTATTGATCACTTCAGAATAGATGAACTGATGCCTTATTACGTTGAGTAACCATACTATTAGGGTAAAAGAGCAAAGTGCTGCCCTTCTTGCCCTTTTGTTTAGTTTTCTTTTTGCCTGTGCTCTTCCTGCATGTTCTTTCCAGTGTTAATTCAGCTAAGTCTTAATCTTCTGATGCTCGCTAACACCTATATCCATGTGCACAAATCTTTGTCTTTCCTTCTTAGCTGCTCTCATTTATTTCACTTCTGACCTACAGTTGCACTTGTTTACTTTATGCCTTTTTGAAAATTACTACAAATTAAGCAAATACTTCTTTAACTCAGTTCTAGCTGCTTATGTGGTTTTGCTGAGAAGAGGGGGAAAAGTCCAATCTGAAAAATTGTGTTGGTATGTCCTTGATGTGGGGGCAGGGAGCATGCTGGTCAAAGACAAACTGCTGTGTAAAGTAAATTATTTCAGATGTCATAGCTCATCCATTTCCTTTTTATATTGATCCTGACCTACAAAATTATTTTCTTAGTAAATAATCTCCCTTTGTATAACACAATGCCAGAGAGAATGTGTTTTATGTGACTTTAACTAATGTTAATGGTTAGTGAGGTGCCTTATTGTTACTGTTTATTCTTTTTTCTTTTTCATTAAAGAAATGGGGGCCATGGGCCATCTTCTATCTCTATGGTAAGAAGTTTCACCCAACACAATCTCCCTTTTGGAGATTACAGCTCCTGTCCAGGAGGCTGCCTGAGGGATTCAGGGTGTTCTAATCCAGAACTTTAGTTTTATAAATTTTACCTTTGATGCATGAGTTCTTAGTATACCATGCCATTATAGGAAACAGGCCCATCATGTATGCCTCTCATATGCCTATGTGGCATCCCCTCCTTTGTTTAGTTTATGAACCAAAATTCATGTTCAATGTAAGAGCAGATGCAGAGTACTGGATGTAGACAAAATTATTTTAAAATGTATTAGTTACAGCTGACTTCTTTTTCAGGCAGAAATTCCAACATTTTTCTACAGATTTATGTGCATCTGTTTCGTATTGTTGATTTCAACAATTGCTCCTAATAGTGTTGCATATGTCTTACTGGTAACTGCTTTGAAGGTTATTTTGATTGAAAGGTTGCATATAATAATCTATAAATATGAGACATGGTTGTTATTTCACATTCTGATTGGAAATGTGATAGCAAGATGTGATAGCAAGAAGAAGCACCTGGTCTCCTATGAGATCAAAGTGTCCTTGTAGAGAAATGAATAGCTGAAGTAGATAAATAATTCCACCTTTTTTACACTAGGTGCTGATATAGTCTCATAGATTTTGAAAAAGATTGTCCAATGCTGACCTTGGCTTCCCAGTTTTATAGATGGCGTTTGCTATGAACCAGCTTACCAGTTCCTGAGCTTGGCAAATGTCTATTTCTTGCAAAGGATCTGTGGTACAGCATTCTGTCATAGTTCCATGGCTAATTAATAGTCCAAGGAACAGCATGTAAGAAGCAACCTTTCCTTGGTCCAGAAAAGGGTAAGCAGGGATAATAGAACCATGGTGTGCCTGTGCTCTCTGAATTAGGTTGGGTTGCCCTTTTGTACCAATGCAGTGGTGCGTATGATCTCAGTAGCTATAGAACAGTAGTCCTAGTGCAGGAATAGGCAGGATTTTGGCTTGTGCAATTTAGAAAAAATACTCTGTAATCAACATGTACTGGCATGAAAATATCCTTTTTACTGACAAAATTTGCAGTAAAATAGGATGTCTAAGTGAAATACTGGTATTTTGACATAGATGTTTTGCATTCTCTCTCTTTTTCTAAAGGAATTAATATATCTATCTTTTAGCCTTCTTATCACTGAAAAGACATGCAAGTCTTTCTACACACACCAGGTTATAAATTCCTGACAATTTTTCTGAAAATAGATATTGTTTCCTCTGTCTAAGAAAAACAAAATCACCATTCAGAAAGAAACAAACAAAACATATAATAAACAAGGAGAGACATGTATTATTTGGATGAATAATAAACATAGGGATGCTTGGATTTTGCTTGGGAAATGGTCATGTCCACAAGATGGCACTGCAGATATTTTTACTTTGCATGTTGTAAATCAGACTTGTGATATCTTTTGGTGATACCTTTTCCAAAACGTGGAGTGCTATGTTGCTTGTAACACATACATTTCATCTTTAGGGTCCCACATAGGGTTTAATTTTTAATGCTTCATGCCACCTTAAACACAGCCTTGGAAAAATCAAAGCAAGTTCTTCCTCTAAATTGTAATCAACGCTGGTAAAAAGGACATAATGTTCTTTTAAGTATTTTTAAAATTATGATTCATTAAAATATTTCAGTAGAAACTGTTAGTAAATATTTTAAATACATACTATAATTAGTAGATAATAATATTTCAGTATGTACTATTTATAGGCATATGCACTCACACACACACACGGCCTTAGTTGCGGTTGACTGTACATCAAATTTGCTGCATACTTAAGCATGCATGCTGGAACTAAAGTTTACTGAAATCAATATTATTAACATCCAGACAACTGTGCTTTCAAAATGGACGATAAATTGTACTTGAAAGTATATGGCTTTACCTTCTTAATATAACTACTTCTAAAGCCATGATGTGTTCCATGTTACTCTTGAAGAAAAACATCAAAGTAAACAAGGAGCATTTTATTTACTCATTCTTTTGAATTCTAGGATACTTATCCAAATATATATACACATTCATAAGAAAAGTATTTATAGCCTACCCATTCCAATTCACTGGGATTATCCACTTGTGTAAATGTCAGACACAGGTTTCTACATCAAGGCTTAACCAGATGGGGCAACCACACATAATTATTATTGTCTGCCCTGATCTTACAGAAACAGGCTGTGGTGGTGTGTTAATTTTTATACGAAAAAGAGTTGCATGGTTGGAAACAATGAGGTACAAACAACACAGTTACTGAAAAGGACATGCCACAAGAATTAGAGAACAAGAAAACAAAGAAATATCTTGACAAACAAGAAATTCCTAGAATATCCGAAGAACAAAAGAAAATACTAAACGTAGATATCACAGCAACGGAAGTCGCCAAAGCAATAAAAAGATTGAAAATTTCTAAAGCTCTCGGCCCAGATGGATATACAGTGAGCTTCTACAAAACTTTTGAATCTGAAATTTTGGAACCGTTAACCATAACTTTAAATGAAATAAGACAAGTCGGTATTCCAGAATCATGGAAACAAGCTAACATAGCATTAATACCAAAGGAGGCGAAAGACCATACACAGCCAGAAAATTATAGACCCATATCTTTGTTAAACACAGACTATAAAATTTTCACCAGTATATTAGCTGAAAGATTTAAGAAAGTTCTACAAGTCATGATACATCCAGACCAAAATGGTTTTTTACCTAGTAAACACTTGAAAAATAACACAAGAATCTTATTGAATGTAATAGAACATTTTGACAAAAGGAATGAAAAAAAACTGGCTGTCTTATTTTTGGATGCTGAGAAAACATTCGACAAAGTTAGATGGACATTCTTGATAGAATAGTTAAAAAGAATGGACTGTGGTGAAAACTTTGTTGGATGGATAGAAGAAATTTATAAAGAGCAAAAAGCAAAACTAATTATAAATGGTGAACTAACAGAAGAGATAAATATTAATAAAGGAACAAGTCAGGGTTGTCCACTGTCTCCGCTCTTGTTTATATCCATACTGGAAATACTAAATAACAGTATTCAATCTAATACTTAAATAAAAAGTATAAAAATTAAAGACCAAGAATATAAATTACGAGCCTTCACGGACGACCTGGTGTTCTTTATTGAAGAACCAATGTCGGGAGCCAAAGAGTTGATACAAGAATTAAGAAAATTTGGTTACACTACAGGATTAAGAATAAATAAAAACAAATCATATATAATGGTAAAGAATGAGACAAACGGAGAAAGAAGAAATAATAAAAATAACAGGATTCAAAATGGAGAAGAAATTAAAATATCTGGAAATATGGTTTACAGAAAGTAATAAAGATTTGTTCGATAATAACTACAGTAAAACATGGAAGGAAATAGCAAAGGATCTGAAAAGATGGACCAATTTAAATTTATCATTATTGGGACGAATAGCAATTAAAATGAATATTTTACCAAAATCAAACTTCCTGTTTCAAAATTTACCAATTATTATGAATGACAAACCTATCCAACAGTGGGAAAAAGAATGGTCAAAATTCATTTGGTCAGGTAAAAAGCCAAGAATCAAATGGAAACTACTGACAGAACAAAAAATGAAAGGAGGGTGTGGCCTTTCTGACCTAAAGTTATACTATTATGCAGATGACATGACCTGGATACAAGACTGGATTACCTTGAAAGACAAAAGAACATTGACAATAGAAGGGTCAAATATGAGATTTGAATTCCATGCCTATTTACGGTATGGAAAAGAGAAGCTAGATAAAGAGTTTATTAACCACTATCTGAGAAAATCATTAATAAAAATCTGGAAGAATGTAAAAAAAAAATACCTACAATAAAATACCACTTTGGCTTTCCCCACAAGAAGCCTTTTATGGGAAATGGATAGATCAAAACCAAGACTGGATTAGATACAAAGATTTAATAATTCAAGATAAACAAGCAGGTATCAGGATGCGAACCCAAGAAGAATTCAATAAACAAGGTATCAAAATTAATTGGTTTCCATATCTTCAATTGAAAGAGAGATTCAAAATGGACCAAAAATTAGAAGGCTTCTCAACTCAAAAAATATACAACAAATTAGAGACAATAATATTTCTCAAAACAAAATGAAAGATTCTTCTTCGTGGTCTTTGTGCCTCACACATTGGGATCTTCGCACATGCGCGGTAGCATTCGAAAAGTTCTAGAGCTGAGCAGCTTGGCGGGAACCCCTCCCCTTTTCCGTACTGAGCATGCTCAGCCCACCAAGCTAATGGTCCCTCCTCAGTTTTCTTTCATCTGCCGGTGTGTTCACAGTGAACAGAAGGTCTTCTTGCTTGAGCAGTGAAATCCCTCTTCAATATTGGGAAATGGCGTGGAAGAGCACAAACGAATTCACCAGCTCCCAGGATTTAAAAGAAAATTTTATAAAAATGATGTATAGATATCATCTTACACCCGAAAAGATAGATAAAATGTATCACACAGGAAATGATAAATGTTAGAAATGTAAAAGCAATGTAGATTCATTTTATCATATATGGTGGACATGCCCAAATACAAAGAAATAGTGGATAAAAATATATGAAGCTATAAAAGAAATATTCAAAGTGTCATTCCCTTTGAGTTCTTTCTACTAAACATGACATTTACGTTTGATAAAAATTTCCTGCAGAAGAATAAAAGGGTATTATTATACCTAATAATAGCAGCTAGAATGACTTTTGCAAGATTTTGGAACAATGGACTTCAAAAATAGACGAATTTATAGAATTTGATATACTTTCACATTATTTAAAAGGGAAACTAATCAATTAGAAAAAGATTGGCAACTAGTAATAACATATATGAATAGACATGTTCATTGACTTGACTCATCATTTGTTAATACTATTAGGTCTAAGTATTGGAAATATACAATGTTATTTGTTATGATGGGAAATAGAAATTTCAGATTTGATTTAAAATAGAGTATCTCGATAGAAGCAGACAGGTAACTATATGAATTATGGAATAGTAAGAATCTTTCATTGTATGACAGGAATAGGGTTTTTTTTATACATATAATGTGACAAGGTTGATGAAAAATAGTAATGTTTTGTAAAGATGGGTAAAAAATGTACACTCAAACAATAATTTTAACTCAGAAGTAAGTATAGGGGAGTTTCGTATGTAAAAAATGTAATAGCGTCAAAACATGATTCCAGATAGGCGGTAAAGGAAGTCAAGTAATTTAAGTATGTTTAATAATTTTCCAATAGATAATTAACAAGGACTAAAAATGAATTTTTATATTATGAAATTCACATGTAAATATTTGGAAATGTTGAAGACAAGACTAGTTATGATATGCTAATATTTTTAACAACATGAATGTTTTTATAAAAAATAATAATAAAACATTACCTGCAAGCAGTTACTTTTGGGGGTAAGAGGGCTGTAAAGCCATGTTTCAAAAGTACCACAATGAGTAGTGAATTTATTTTACTGGTGTATTCAGTTTCTGTTTATTTTTAAAGGACATTTTTAGAAACATTTTACAGGAATTTTTCAGTTTTTATGCCACTGTTTTATTGATCTTAAGCTATGGGGGGACAGAAAAGCAATAGGTGCTATAACAAGCTAACTTTTCCAGCACTTCAACAAATAGTGCTATTTCTTATTTCTGAAAAAGTAAATGGAACAAACTGAAAAGTAACTTTCCAAGCTCTGTGACTGAGCAAAACCTTTCCCTTTCTTCACTCTATTTAATTGCTTAAATCACTTTTCTCCTAGCCTAACCAAAGCAATTTTGAAAAAAAACACTTGAAGAAAAAGAGCCTTCCAAGTAAGGCAAGTTCAGCTCCCCTCACTCTCATGGTTCTTCTCGTATAAAAACTAGAACTTACTGTGAATGGTGACTTGGGAGACCTTATATATGAACAAAGCAGTCTCATGACTAAAACATCTGTGGTTTCTCTGATACAACCTTCACTGGCCCTCAGACACTAACTGAGGAAAAAGTCAGCTAATCTAGAACCATTCAACTAGCATGATGAAAGGTGCTGTGAAAATATTAGCTTCATTCTTTTGAATTTGTTGCAGGGTCATTCCTGAGTCTCCCCGTTGGTTGATTTCTCAAGGAAGATTTGAAGAAGCTGAACTAATTATTCGGAAGGCTGCGGAAAGAAATGGGATTCCAGCCCCAGCAATAATCTTTGATGCCGCCGAGGTAAATTTTACATTCATGTGCCTGTGTATCTATTTGCCTTGGGTGTATTTGTTTGTTTGTTTGGTTTAATAACAGGGCTTAGAAAGTTACTTAGCATAAAAGAATGATGCTCTGGGTCCCAGATTAACATCTTACAATTGCACAGTTACTGACGCCTTAAAACAACTCACATATTAACAAATAGTACAGTCTCAGGACTGACAGCTAGCATATGGCCATTGATGTTTCACATGCCTCAGCAGTTACACACACATTCATTATAACTATAGGACTCCTAATTTACTGAGGGATTGGTTCAGAGCCCAGTTTTTCTGGCATTCATGGTAAGACCTTTGAACCTTTAATTTGAACATTAAAATCAATGGCTAAGAATATTTTTCCCTGCATCAGGTACAGAACTATTATATTATAATACCTGTTTATATTCCTCCCCTCCTTTCTAGTCTAGTCTACAATAGCAGAGTACAGGAACAAACCACGTCATGAATAACTGCCTGAGTTTTTTAATTAAATGTTTTGCCCAAACTAGCTACTTCAGATAAATAATTCCAGCGTCGCCAGGCATGAGAACATGCCTTCCCAGTGCCAAATACAACCCATTACCATTTTTAAATGCCCCACATGATCTATCTTGTATCATTTGAAGTGGTCTGGAACATGCTTGTTTTCTTCCATCTCATTTGCCAGTTATGCTGGACAATTGCAGTGGAGTCTGGGCCTTTCTGGTGGCATTACCACATCTTCAGTCTTGAGTGGGGCCACAATGACTCTATGAGGTAATTATAGCTCTAGGCCTTACCACTTTGTGTAGGCTTGCCACACACACACACACACACACACACACACACACACTATATATTTGCTCTCTGACCCATTTGTACATTTTCACTGTGAGCCGATCATCTTCCTGATAAGTTTAGCAACTATTCTTACAAGCTGCAGGACAGCTGTGTGCAAACTTTCCATTTGGATAATGGGAGAAAGTGCACCTTTCCCTAAATGGCAATCAATGCACATGTACAGTTGCTACAACAGTTATGCCCAGGGTTTCAACATGTAGCACTCCATAGCTTCCCATAACACTGAACATCCCCAGCCCTTTAACACTAAAAGAGGCTGAGAGAAAAAATATGCAGCCTAGAGTTTAGGCTCTGTATTCAGCCCTCAAGTAACATGGGTTCTGTGTAGAGCTGGCACTGACTCTACCCTTCCCCCCAGTGGCGGAGCTTGGAGTGTGTGGAGGGGGGGTGGGAGGCAGGGGAACTATGGTGCAAGGGATGTGGCCACTGTGTGTGGGAGCATGGTTGTGGTGCATGGGGGTGTGGCCAGGGCACATGGGGCATGGCTATGGGCCAGGGCACCCCAAGAACATTGCCGACCCAGGGCAAACCATCCCCCTGCATCCCATCCCTATGCGACTGCTTCCACCCAGCATGTCTAAAGGCTACTTGGACATGTTCTCAACCTCCCCAACTGCAAGTGTTGGACTGTGATTCCCTTGATGCACATACGCTCCCAGCCACCATGACCAGTGGCTATACACAGAGTGCATTTGCAGTGTAGGGTGCATGCAAGTTACCACAGCCATGACCTGTCTGTCTATCCAAAAGGAGCTAGGAGATATATATATTGGAAATTGAAAGAGACTGGGTGAATCTTCCCAATTTACAGGGTATTAGTAATGCACAGACAGAAGATTTTAATTTAATTTAATTTTTTTATTTATTTGCTCAGTCCAAAGACCACTGCAATCCAACAAATACAAAAAACAAAACATCCAAAATCTCTTCAAAATAGATCGCCCTCATCGCATAATTAAAACAATACCATAAAACATCTTCGTAATAAAATTGAGACACAAGGTTAAAACGTAAATTACATATTCTCATATAAAATTACATAAATTACATAATTACAATTTACAAGTACCATCTCTTACTCTGCAAAACTCTGATGCTTTTTATCTGGTATGAGCTCTAAAAAGTTTTCTCTTGCCCTAGCAGCCTTCACTGCAAATGCAACAACCTTTCTAATCACATGTTGATTTGTTGATTGTACTAAAAAAGCAAGTTTCTCCTTTGCTGTCCAGTATTTCATTTTTCTTAGGAAAGGCGCCAGATAACTTTCCCTTGTCTCTGAATATATCTGACATTCAAGTAAATAATGAGCTAAATCTTCTAACACCAGCTCACCACATATGCACAGCCTTTCTTGGACTGGGATGTTACGAAATCTACCCCATTTCATCATTGTGTCCATTTGTTCAAAACATAAGAGTGTAAAGGCTCTGCGAGCTTCCATGGACAGTGGGAATGCCAGATATTTTTCAAATTTGTGTTCTGCTTTCAGTTTAGCTAGCCATTTAGTGGATCTACAAGATGTTAGGGCAGCAATGTCTAACTGAGCATTCACATCAGACACTCTTTGTTTAACCATCTTTTTGGTATCAGGCAACCTTGGATTTAATAGCTGGTATGAAAAACCAAAAGTTAGTAACATATTTGAAAAATTCCACAGACAGAAGATGAACAGCTTACCAGTCCCACCTCAGTCTCCCCAACACACTTAACTCTAGCTCAGAAGCAAGCACAAAAACAATTTGGTTAAAAGTATATAAAAAGTTTACTTACAGAGACTTGTGCATAATCTACACAGGTTCATGTTCTTGAAGAAAAGTAAGAAGAAAATAAGCAATTACATGCTTGTAGGGAAGCATCTCTCTTAGAGCATCCCAGAGCACATGCTTTCGGGAAAGAGGTAGAAAACAAAAAGAGAGGTAGTAAAACAGAGGGATAGCCCCTAAAAATAAGGGATGCCTACATGCAGGAGGAAGTGGGCGTGAACAAACAGGAAGTTTAGTCTGTGGTCTGTCTAGGTTGTGCCTCTAAACTTACAATAATCATGCAACCTAACTAGCAGTGTATTCTGAGCGTGCAAAGGTTGCCATTCCCAACAATATATATATCATGTCTTACGATATATATATATATATATATATATATATATATATAAAAAAAAAATACGAACAAATATAACAAATATGAACAAAATACAAGAAATACCTAAAAATAGTCAATTATTCAAATTAAAGCCACCCATTTTAGGGGAAGGTCAGTAAGATATAAATCAATTGTCAGAGGAGAATAAATGTCCCAAGGTCTTGTCAGATTCTTCATTGATTATCAGTCTTCATCAGAAATAAGTGAAATTCTTGGTTTCCCAATATTTCCTCCAAACACAAGGCTGAAATGTTGGCAAAAGACTACATAATGATATTAAAAGTACACGTCTTTTACCAACACTTCAGCTTTCTGGCAGGAGGAAAATATTGGAGAACATAAGAACTGATGTTCTTATAGACCTTCTTCCATATTGCTACTTACAAGTTTGGATTGCGTGTCTTGAATTTGACTAGTCTCCCATGAAGACTAGAATACCAGTTTGTAGTGGAATAAGATATAGTGAAAGGTGGAAAAACAAAACTGGATTAGATCTTCTTTTTCCTTTTTACATTTCCAGGCATAGGACAGCCTGTAGTGGGTTCTGTGGGCAAAACATTGGCCCCTTGGCTCTTGGAAGTTTTTAGTCTGTGTTGTAGGCTCTGGTGTGCAAGGCCTGCAATTTTTGCAAGCTTCCTGTAGCCAATTTTGCTGTACATTCAGCAGATAAAGTCTGCAGTATTTCTGATAATAGGAGGTATAGGGTAACCTCTGTGAGGGCAGGAGGTTGGGGAAGGGTGCAGTGGTGTGGCCCCAGAGGCTGATGAATTCAAAGTTTTCTGGGGCCTCTGTGGGATTTTCTTATGTGTTTAGCTGGCAGTCATGCTAGGGCCCTGATGGCTGTTAATATGGTCCTCAATCTGCTGGTAGAGCCACTTTGGTTCTTGGTAATCTAAGGAACTGAGGGTCATAATATGACATGGTTGATGATCACAACTGAAATCAAAGGAGAACTGAATATGGTTAAACACAGGTAAGAATCTATCTTCAGTGTTACTTTGTGGCAGTAATGGTGGTGAAGAAATCTTACTCCTTCATTGTGTCCAGCAGAGTTTTTTCATGTGATAAAGAGTTTTCTTAGTATAAACTGTAGTATGCAAGCTGGAAACCTTGGTGTTCTGCCGTGATCAGTTTGCTGTACATATTGTAGATAAAATCCTTTGTATCTGTTCAGATTGAGTCTTGACAGAATAAGAATTAATTCTAGCTGTCTGTTCATTTTGCATTTAATGGAGCTGTTCATACGTAGCGGAAAGGAAACAAAATTTGATAATGGAGCTGCTGTTACCACCATGAACTGACCTGGCCTTTGGCAACCTTAGATATCATTTTGATGTCATAATTCGGCCCTGCTCTGCCACCAGCCAAGTGTTTGTGAGGCCACCGAACAAGCGCGAAGCTAGGCATGGCTACTATCTGCTGAGTCACATTTGTTTATACCAAGGCAAGCCAGAAACTGCCAGATCTGCTTTAAGGGACCTCCCGAAACAAACACCTTCATTATTAAAACAAAGAGACCTCTGTCCCAAGAGGGCACCCTGGCGAGCTAAGTGCTTAAACTGCCAGGCTAGCCGCATCTACATACTGGCCATACTATTGTCAATTCGGACCATAACTCAATCATGTAAATTCTGACCTTTCGGAGACATTGTCTCCAGCCCAAAACTCATTGTTTTCGCCCAAGACCAGACTAGCCCATGGTCATTCCTTCTCCTATAAAAATCCCCGGTTCCAAGAGTTCCTCGGACTTCGCTGGAGGACTTTGCCAGACTTCCATCCCGCCTTGCTGCCGCTTCTTCTGCGAGCTCCCCTCGGCAGCCATGCCGAGTTTCCTTCTCTCCAATTGCCTTTCTTCAGGACTACGAGAAACGTATCACCCATTCCCCAAAAACTCTCTTTTCCATTTCTTATTTAGTAGTGAGGCTGTGTTTTTCCTTAATAATTGTTTAATAACTATTGTTGTTAGTTTGAACTGTCTGACTGCTCACTGACCCAACGCTGTATACATTGGGTAAAAGATCCCCACTAAGTTACCCTGCCTCTCGTTAGCCAAGAAAGTGTTCCAGCTAATTTCCCCATCTTGTTGTGTTTGTTTTGGTTATTTGGGCGCCCCTCCCAGGATCCCCAAGTCACGGGGTAACACTGCCATAAAACATATCTATATAGAATGGGGAAAATCCCAGGAAAAAAATTATCAAAGAAGAAACATGATTGTGTTTGAGCACTCCTCTTAGCAATATGTTGATGATTTCCTTGAAACCAGGAATGGCTTTTCTATGGCTTCAGTTTTCTTGGGCTGCCAGTTTGAGCAAAATATTTTCCCATGCTTTAGTTTAGCTGTTGGGTATCCGGAACTTTTAATTATTTTTTATTTATTTTGACATTGTTTTCTCCCTCTGCCCCACAAGGTGAAGGATTTGAAGACCAAGCAGCAGCAAGGCATTATTCTTGACTTGTTCAGAACCCCAAACATTGCAGCTATCACTGTCATGTCACTTCTCTTGTGGTGAGTATATATGAGACCCTACAGTACCTACAGTACTCAAGAAGCAATGGGGTGTCTGGTTTAGGTTTAATAACTGCAGAACTTACCAGATACACTATCCCTTGCTTTAGGACACATTCTCAGACTCCATTAGAACAACTCAATCTATAAATTGAATTGGTCATATACTCTAGTTTCCACATTTCGTTGTGTTTGCTAGAGAAGAGACAACACCAAAACATGGATAAGTAAAAAGGATTTGATGTCTTACATTAGTGCCAAGGTGATTTTTTTTTTTTGAAATTAAAGCTGTAAAATGCCTGATGTATTTCAGGTACACCTTAGTTACGGTGAAATTCTCTCAATCTTACTAATCATCTTTTGTTATTCCTGTTATATATTATTTCCATTCTATCTTGATCGGTAGCTTACTGATTAAGAAAAATGCTCAGTGTAGATGTGATCCAGCATAACAGGTATTAAATGATTGAACAAAAGGTGCTGCATGACTTATGAGATGAATACATTTTCGTACATTTAGTCCTATATGCTGAAGTAGAATGCAAAATAAGTAGCAATTTAAATATGCTGTTATACAAATTATTGTATTGTATGTTTGAATGGCTAAATTTATCAAAATCAATGCCTTTAATATTTGCTGAACTTTATCCTTTCCTTTCCAGGATGATTACATCTATAGGTTACTTCAGCTTGTCACTCAGCACCCCGAATTTGCACGGAAATGTCTATGTCAATTGTTTCCTGTCTGCACTAACAGAAGTTCCAGCATGCGTGATTGCTTGGCTGCTTCTCCGAACTCTACCTCGGCGTTATTCAATATCTGGCACACTCTTCTTGGGAGGAGGAATTATCTTGTTTATTCAGCTAGTACCTCCAAGTATGAACATACACAAGTGCTCTAGACTTATTGATATTTGGCCATGCTATATAAGGACTTTAGTAGAGTATTGGACACTTGAAAAGAAAAACTTTAGCTAAGTGTCTAAAACTTGTGTTCAGCTTTTTGCCACCTAGTTCCTTATCCATTTTGCCACTTTTCCAGGAATCCAAATTGTAAATGTATTCTAAACGAGGTTCTGAAAATAGAAATGGTGCAGCTATATAGCATGAAAGCTTCCGAGTGGAGAATAAAGGATATATAGCCCAGATGTTTACTGGGTCAAGCCCTTACCCTCTTAGTGCACACAGTCCTGCAGAAAAAGAAAAGGCCTTTTTTCCTTGTTGATAGGTCTTGGTGGGTAGAGAGACTCTTATCTTAACTGCTTTCCCTGTATAAGTTATACAGAATTTAATTAATTCATACTACTTAAAAAAAACTTGTAGTGTCACAGGATGGAGACATGACCCAGGGTTACTGCCTTTAACTGCTAGAACAGTGATAGAGAATGTTATGTCTGTCCAGCATTGTCTGATATCTGTGTTTATATCAACTGTCTGCAGGTATCATCCTGCAAACATATTGATTTGATTTGCTGTTCCTAACACTCCTTAATAATAGTGTTTAGAATAAGGGGAAATGTTATTAATAAAAGTGCACAGGAACCTTGTTAACTCCTTTTTTTTGTCTGAAATAATATTCTTTGCTTGAAACATAGATAAAATAAAAAAACAGAAAAAAAGAACAATGCTTCACAGATAACTTTGAATACAAAAACAGCTAAATACAACAGTCCTAAAAACAGCAAAAAGAAAAAACAGTCAATCGAAAAGAACAATATATATCCATGTACAACAGCGCAAGATCAGAGGGAATCGTGGCATTAATATTAAACTGTTCTTTTCTAAATTTAAGTGTTTACGGGTTTTTTTGCTTAAGTTATGTACTATAACCACTCATAGTCCTAATTCTCTCTGATTTGCATTTTTAATTCATCTCTTAATATAGCACTTCCATACTTCCCCATAATTCAGTTCATAATTGTTACTTATACCATTTCTCACTTTACTTACTTAATTTCTATTAGTCATGTACCAAATAATAGTATCTTCTGCTTATTGAATGTCTACTATTAAATGTTCAATTACCTTTCTAATTTTTCTTATAGTTGATTTTCTAATCTATTTACCATTTCCTCGATAAATTAGAAAAATTGAATTTTATCTGATAGACTGATCTGTTATATTTGAATATAGTATAATCTCCATTAATACATTAATAATCTCTCAATATCACGTTCATATTTCATATTAAGTCATTTTCCACTGAAAACATAGTTCTCAATTAAATTCCATTCATCGTCTTTCTTGTTTTGCAATTTCCCTTTTAATATCAAAGTCCTTTTATCTAGTTCTTTGAACTCTTAGTTTTATCAGCCAATCTTCTATCTGTGGAATTTGTTTATTCTTCCAAAATTTGGTGTGTACAATTCTGGCCACAGTAGTCATATGTAAGATGATTCTCCAATATTTGAGTTTTGTGGATCTGTTTTGTTAACTCCTGTTCAATCTCTCCACAGATCTCCACATTCTCTCTGTCACTTTAGTGATGCTGGGGAAGTTTGGGGTCACATCTGCCTTCTCCATGCTTTATGTTTATACTGCAGAGCTCTACCCAACTATAGTGAGAAACATGGCAGTGGGTGCCGCTTCCATGTCATCCCGCGTGGGCAGCATCATTGCTCCTTATTTTGTTTACCTTGGTAAGAAATGCCTTATTACTGACCTTGTATCTAAAAAGCTTTCAAAAGAAAATACCTTATGGTGTTGACACTCTTCATAATTATTAAAGAATCTCCTGGCAAGTTTTCCTTTATTCTATAGGAGTGCCAAAAACCTTCCTGCGTTGCCCCTTGAATCATACCTTGCTTCTTAATATACATTTCAGAACTTTCAGCATGAAATATCATTATCCTTTAGATGCACGTGAGTGTCCATACTCATTTTAAAAATAGTAATTCATTCCCAGTTCCCACCCAGTGAGAAATTACAACTTACTTTTAGTGATGCTGAGGGGGATTATCAAGATGTTTGCATCCTAGTGGTAGGTTGGAGAATATTGTGGAGACTTGGATACCAAATGCCACTAAGCCGTGAAGTCTACAGGATGACTTTGAACTAGTTGCTGTACTATAGCCTAGCCTCTCTCGCAGGATCATGTTGAATACGAAATAGCTGAACTTATGCATGCTGCCTTGAAGTCCTTGGAGAAGGGGCGTGATTCAAATACGATATATTAACTGTACATCAAATTTTGTGTGACTACGGAACAACCTTTGCCACTTTCTCTGGTTTCACCAGGTGCCTATGATAAATTTCTGCCATATATCCTCATGGGCAGCCTTACTGTGCTGATAGGAATTCTCACCCTCTTCCTGCCAGAAAGTTATGGGAGCCCTCTGCCAGAGACATTTTCAGAGATGCTACGAATCAAAGGGTAAGCAGATATAATCTTATTATGATATTATATAATCATTATCATCATCCCACGTTTTCCCCAGTTTGTGACTCAGGGCAGGTTACAATAGTTAGAACAAACTTAATTAAAAATTAACAGCATAAAAAAGTTAACAATCAAATAAACCATCATAAGAGTGAAAACAGTTAAAACAAAAGCAACAAATAAAAGTCCAGCATATTATACAATGCCTGTTTCCTTTGAATAATCGATTCTCAGAGCCCTCCAGGAATAAAAACATTTTTACCTACTTGCAGAAAGATAGTAATAGGAGAGTCCCAGTCTAGCCTGTCTGTGAAAGAAATTCCAGAGCCTGGGAACAGCCACTGAGAAGGCCCTTTTCCATGTTCCCACCAAATGTACCTGTGAAGGTGCTGGGCCTGTCCTGAAGACCTGAAAACACAGGGAGGGTCATACAAGAGAATAAATCTTTCAAATAACCTGGACCTGACCTTATAGGGATTTATAGGTCATCACCAGCAATTTGAATTCTGCCTGAAAAAGGACAGGCAGCCAATGAAACTGTTGCAATACAGGAGTTGTGTGTTCCCTGTAACCAACCCTTTCTAACAGTCTGGCTGCAGCTTTTTGTACCAGCTGAAGTTTCTGAACAATTTTCAAAGGAAGCCCCACATATAGCACGTTACAGTAATCCAAACAGGATATAATCAACACATGTGTTGCCAAGGCCATGTTTGAAGTGATTAAATCATAGATGGCAAAATTCTGTTTTGGAACAAATTAGCATTCAGCAGCAGTAGGTCAGGGAAGAGTCTAGTAAAATAATCAGGAATCTCCCTATCAAGGAGTGGTCAGGAGAGGAAACAGGTGTAAGATACCATGCTGGCCTTTCCTCTCCTACTTTATTAAGCCTTTACCACTATGTCTTTCCTCTATAATCACTGTTGTGGTGGTTGCATATCTCCTTGGGTTAACTAAATGACCTAAACATGTAATTCAAACAGCAGAAAAAATAGAGCACTGCTCTCAAGGCTTCCTAAAGACCACCTTCAGTTTTGGTTTTGTCCTTCCATGGTGAGCCTGGTGAGCCTTAAGTCCTTGTCTCAGGTTATGTGAGTTGGTATCAACTGCAGGAAATTGCTAGGAGCTGCCAGGTAAGGCCTAGATCCCACTTGGATATTTAGCATTGCTGGGAAAAATGATAAAGGGCAGCGTCTCTGACTGAATGTATAATCTTAAGTTCTCTGCTGCAGCCAGGTTCAGTCCTAAAATAACTCTAATGCATTTACAGCTTGAGTCTATTAGTGCACATTCAGAAGTAAATCCCATTCATTTCAATAGGACTTATTTCCTAGTATGTTCAAGACTGCCTTCCTTAAATTATAAGTGTTCCTTGTTTACATACTTCAGGTTAGGCAGAAGAACATTTGTACCAAAGAGCATTAGAGGAGAGTTTATCTGGATGATATAAATATTAGTTGTGTGTTATTGCTGTTTCTCATGTAAACAATCTCCGATTTGTTTTCAGATTCAGAAATAGAAAAGACACCTACAAAATAGGGAATTCAAAGCAAAATGAACTGAACAGCAAGAATCTGAGAACATCATTATAAACATATATATCTTTGACTGTTGACAAAATGGACAACCAGGACTTGTTAGCAAATGTTTCTGAAGATAATTGAAAAGTCATTAATGCTACTAGGGAAAGGGTTATCTTATTGCCAACAGTTCACAACACTGCTGCACCAAAATGAGTGGGGTTTTGGTTAAGTTACTGCCAGTATACATAAATACTCCTAGTAGATATATTTGTGCCTTGATTTTAGGATTTGTTGGGTTTTCCTGTGGAGTCTTAAGCACTTTCATCTCCTTGAGATTTAGATATTATGTATTTTTAAAAGAAGGCCATTAACAATTATTGGGAGAAGTAAAATATGGACTGTGTAGAATCTTAGAGCTGAAGTGGTGACACACTGAGTTCCCTCCCTCTCCAAGTGGCACTTTTAAAAGGCCCTCAGAAGAGCTGAATAGCTAAGAACCCAGTCTACTGATGTAGTTGTTGTTGTTTGCTTTATTATTTTTAGGGAATGAATACTCTTTGTAAGTGGGGCTTTTATAAAAACAAAACTTAAAAGTTTGATCCTAATAAATATAGGCGTGAACACTTAAAAACATTTTTTCAAAATGAAGCATATTATTTGGAGCTTATTTGATTGTCAGGTACCTCAACAATATTGCCCTCTCTCTGTCATACCCAATGATGGCTGTAAGAGTCGAAATACTTAAAATGAACTTGCATTATCCAAGTGGTATTGTTCTTTGGAAGCTTGCCAGAGCATAAAGAGAGACTAATGTCTACAAATGACTCCTCTCCCAGAATCCCTTTTTTCTCCTTCTTCTAATTTTACTTACTTGTGAGATATGCAGTAATATTACTCAATGGGTCCAAACCCACAGTGTAGAGAACTAATGGTTCCTGGGACCAGAACTACTGCAAATCAGATCCTATAGTGCACTTGTGTCATCCAGCCAAAAGAAATTGATTTGACTTTGGAGCATTTGCCTTTGTATGTTTATTCCACAGACTGTAAGTTTCTATTCTTGGAGCAAAAAGAACAAATATTTTGAAAAAGAGTGTTTCTCCTACAATACATTTGGCAGTTATTTCTTTATGAGCTTTTGAACAAATATACAGAAGAGAAAAAGAATGTTGGTGAGTTAGTGATTTACAGATCAAGCACTTGTTCCAAGTAAAGTTCATGTACAAATAACAGGGTATTATTCATAACAGTGAAATTCCCTCCTTTGGAAGCACAAGGTGTGTAAATTTCCTAATCCTTTCATTTGATGACTCAAGGTGGGAGATAAAAGACAGTCTCCTGATACAACTCTGTATATGAAAGAATATGAAAGAGAGAGGATGTGATGATGGGTGGGGTTGTGCTGTTGATGTTTGCTGCTGCATGTGCTCCTATGCCACTGCTGATAATGTATGAACTGGAATAACAACATACAACCTGGGTAAACTAATACATGATCAACAACTAAGATAGTAACTCTTTCTTTTTCTGTTGCTAAAGACCAATATCAGCAACATAGCAAAATCACATAGTACATCCTAGTTATCTTGTATACAATTACTCCATAACCATAAGACTAATAGTAGCTAGCCAAGCAAACCTTGCTATTGTTAAGATTTCACCATTCCAAAAATTGCCTTTTCCCCCAAGAAATGCACTCATTTGTCATTCAAATCCTGTATCAAGAAGGCTTGGTTATGCCAGAAGAAGATGCGGTTCAGCTGTGTCTACTTTGTTTATCCTTTCTTTTTATGTAGTTTCCATAGTGTAATATGTAGTATAATTCTGAATGTCCTGAATGCTTGGAAGGTTGTGAGTTTTTGAACCAGGAGCTCTGGTTGTTGCTTGGCTAGGTCATCATTTGAGCAGTACTTCCTTCTTCTGCCCCTTTACTCTGCTTGTTCTGCAGTCAGGGAGATGCTTAACTTTTTGCCCCATAGCAGACTTTCAGGTAAATTAAACACTTTAGCAATCATTCCCAAATGGTGTGGGTTTTATTTTTGTCTCAGACCTTTCAAGCAGTAGCCACAGTCTCTAGGTAAACAGATCTCAATTATAATGGCTTTCTAAATAAACTGTTCAGCTCTGCAATGGATAAAATTGTTTATTTTGTCTATTCTAATTCTGCAGTATGTCAAAATACCTTATATTTATGTAGATATTTTATATAAAAATGATGTATTTTGATTATGTTTTGTATTACTGTAACTGTCACTGTTCGTAAAATTTACACTTTATATATTGTGGTACTTTCATGTTTTACCAGTTTTTTTTGACCACTTAAGATTATCCACATTTTTAGAGATTGTGACATTGTAAAATAAAGTATTCAATTCTGGAGCGATCAATTTTGTAAAGACTTTTCCAATATTCCATAATTTAGTGCATGTTATGGGGGAGCCTTTCTCAACTTTTGGTGCTGGTTTAATGACTGGGTTGAAATACAATACTAAATAATATATCATTTGAAGGCCTCTTGTCTATGGAAACTATTTTAATACTAATGTATTTGGATGATGAAATCCACCATGTTACCTCCATCTGCATTCTACTTGCTATAAAAACTGGTGGATTGTAGGATGGAAATGGTTTTTGACTTGTTACATTTTTTACTGTATTAATCTTAGAAAAAGTTGCTTGTTTCAGGCCGGGGGGGTATTTGCAGGTAAAATGTACATCCTTTGCCAAAAGGTTCCTTTCAGGGATTTGCCATGTGATGTTAGCAGTAGTCCAAAGATTACAGGTGAAAGAAGGACTGAGATGGAGACATTTCAGATGCTGGCACCTTATAACGTTTTTATTTCTTACTGTAAATCTTCCTCATGTTACTAGCCAAGCTAGGTGGGGACTTTTATGTTTCTACTGCAGGCCTATACAGTTTTCACCATTCAGTAAAACTCACAAGGTAGCATCTCAACAAAGCTCTGCCCTTTTTGCTACCCTCCTGGGGTGACAGAAACGATAAAGCTATCAGGCACTTACCACATTGCAACAAATGGCTACCTTAGGCTTGGTGACTTACACTTTATGCTCTGTGGGCCTGTTCTACTGCAACCATAAAGTGCCTGCTAGTTAGGTTTGGTGCAGTTTTCATTCAAACAAAAATAAATTGGTGAAATTTTCTAATATCCTGAGTAAAAGTTGCCCTTTTTCTACCTAGCTGCTCTTTCAGTTGTCTTTCCCATATCATATCTGAATAATGTATGATATTTCTTAATGATTTCCGAAATGTGCTGTGTATTACCTTGAACACACTGCCTTCATTCTTCTGTATTGACAGTTTAAACAGCACTGGCCAATTTACTGTGTTGAAGAAGTGAAAAAGGATAATTCCCTGAGTTTCATAACATATAAAAAAAAATTCTAAGATACAAGAAAAAAAATCATTAGCAACAAGATACAAAATTGGTACTAATTGTGTGAATAGCATAGGAAGCTGTTGTACCTAATATAACTGCTAGGTAGGGAAGAAGGAAATACCATTTTAGGAAATATCTCAGCCTGAAATGGAAGAACTAGGATTGATTTCATACTGAATATTACATAGATGTGCCCATCTGTATGGAAACTGTATTCTTATTTTACTGAGGCCACTGGTTAATGTTTCAACATGTTCTCAACCTTTCTATTCTTCCATATAATATACATCAAAATAAAGGTCCTCTGATTACCAGGTAATTGGTGTACTTTTTCTCCACAAACATCTTAGAACTGACTGTGGGAGCTCTCGTCATTTGGAGTCATTATGTTTCACTTCACTTCACTTCACTGTAAATAGCATGGATCCATTGTAATGATATACAGGCATAACAGACTTAACAAAGCCTCTGACAAGCTCCTTTTACAAAGTCTTTTTTTCCCCCCTTCCTGCCCAGCTCCTCCTCCTCTCCTCTTCTCTCTAGCTGGATTTTTTTGTTTTAAACAGCATTTGGAAGGTGGTGCAGGACAGCTGGAGAAACACAGATTTTGAGTTCTGGGTTGCAGCAGCGTATCTGCAGCAAACAGTACAGTAAAGCTTGAGCTGGGAAAGAATGGACTTCTCATTGGACAACCCTGCTGTAGTGGTGTGGGCTTGCCTACAACAGGCAGGGTAAACAGCCACTGTCCCTGGAATCCCGTATTGAGCATACAGGAAAAGCAAAACCGAGAGAAAGGGACAAGGCAAATCACGTTGCATCCCTAGCTACCCAAACATGTTAAAAAAAAGCATACTTCTGTAGGTATAGCCACCAAAGTGGAAGTCAACAGATAAGTGGAAGCTTGTGAAAGAAAAAAATTATTCCTGGATGCATTTTGAAAGAAGCCTTCAAGTGGTTTCTAGAATGTTCAGAAGTTTTTGTTTACTTAAGCAAGATTTATCAGACCTGAATATTTCATTTCACATGTGTACACTTTAATTTTGAATTTAAAAAATGTTGACACGTTTAACTGCATTCATTTATTTTTATTTGTTTGTTTGTTTGTTTTGGGGTGGTGTAGGAACCTATTCACATTCTTTTTGCTGTTATTTCTGCCTCCGGTATTAATTTTTCTTTTAAAGAAGTAATGTCCAGGAACATATCTACTTCATTAACTGAAGTATACCTGTACTCCTTTGCTGGAAAAACTATGCATGTGTAACTCTCCAGGTCAGTCACTGTTACCATGCACCCTAGATGCTTGTTCCTGGCCTCTTTACTTTTTTAAATTTTGAAAAAAAAAATTCTAATACCTGCTATGAAATCTTGTCCTTTTGACCAACTAATCAAGTCTCTTCACTGTGAAGGACTCAAAGCATACTGGTAGCACAGTGGTTAAATGCCAATACTGCAGCCACAACGTTGTGAATTCGATCCTGCAGCGCTCCAGGTTGACTCGGCCTTCCATCCGCTTGCTTCCATTCAGGTTTAGTGAACTGTAGATTGTTGTACTTCTATATGATACTGTATACTTTGACAAGAAAAGGTAGCACAAACTTTTCTATTGTTTAGAATATATATATTTAGGGAACAAGGAAGGTGAACTTGAGAATCCCTTCAGTTATCCTATGAAAGGTATTCTGACCACAGTGCCATAGCAGTTCCCTGACTCTAATCATCTTATCAATTCTGGTGTGTACAACAACAAACATCTTCAAGAGAAGACCCTGCCTTCAACTGAACTAACTTTCCTGCAAGTAGAATGTGTTGCCTTAACATTTCAGACAATTAACAACCTAGCACCCTAACAAAGCTCCCTTTATGTTACAGATGCCAGAATGTTATGCTGAACCAGCCCCTTGAAGGTTTATGACCACGTTTATAGTTGCCTTCTTCTGTATCTCATTTCAGTCTGATCCCATCCTCATAATTATGTAACTGCACATACAGATCTGAAACTGGAATATGGCATTCCATTAATGGATCTGAGAAAAAAGATTGCAATTAATAAAAAGCATATGCTAAAATAAATTGGTTAGTCATAAAGGTGCTGCAAGACTCCTTTTTCCCCTTCTTATTCCTTCCTTCTGTATCAGTTGTTGTATCTCTGAGTGTATCTGCACACATTTATGTGGCAAACAGCTTTACTGAGAAAATTTGTTTTAGCAGCAACTTTACTAACATATCAGAAAAAGAGAAGCTGTTTCAATCATACGTATCCTATGGTAGATTCTGTTGTCTATGAAAGACTGGAATTTACTTATTACTGGAGAAAGTGTTACACAGGACATTATCAAGTCAAAAGTGTTGACCATGTTTGTAAGGATACCAACATTACAAGTTAGATTTGTCTAAAAAGCAGATGCATTGAATTAGTTAATCTGGGCAGATATGCTTTTTCCATAAACATGTCAAAAGAGGGCCATGGTGAAGATTGTATAAGATTATTTATATTCACACACACACACCATATATATGGGGTAGTGTCAGTGTAAGAGCGTGGGCAAAGGAGAAACAACCAGCTGTATGACGAACATTTTTCTGGGTATGCACCCCTAATACAAAATCAACTCCTTAGCAAGCTATGAACAATGAGATAATTTGTCTTCACTGAGTAGCAGGAAGTACCTAGGACAACACTCCTTAAACTTGTTTTGAGGGAGGTTCTATTTTCCTACACAATGCCCTCCTCCCCTCATTGTAGCACAGGCCAAAATAGATAAATATCTTAATTTTAATCTGCATGTGGTGATACAGTATGGGAGGAACACCTTGAGCAGAAAAACAAGTTCAGGTGAAATGTTAAAGTTAGTTCTCCCACAAACAATCTCCTACAACACACTGGAAAACCAGTGGGTGAAATTCAATGCAAGGTGTAGCTTGGGCTGGAGCCCAATAAGTCCGTACGTGTTGTGTGGGAAGGCTCATTATTGCTGCTATGGCTTTCTTTTTTGCTGTTAATTTGTGGATTGGCATGTTGTACACACAGAAGAAATAGATGTTAATTTACGGATTTCTCTACTTTACCTTTGACCCAGTAACTAAGAGAAACAGCTTGTCAGTTTTATGCCTAAGCATGCAAAACCCTGAGGTGTTTCCAGAGAGAAAACTTTGAGCAGCACAAACATGTTATGGGAGTTTAATGGCACAACAAAATGTTCTGTTTTGTGATTGGATGTGATTTCCTTAGAACTGCTTAGGAGAAGCATGTCTGCTTTGTACAGCCATTCTGTCTAGTTATGTTCCTGCTGGCTTTCACAGTATGGCTCTAGAGACTGTATAGTTATGGTTGAGGACAAAAAGGCTCCATTTTAACAGGGTGAGTCTTACTGGATTTTGTCTCCTATAGAAGAGATTCATTGCCCACTTTTCTAAGGTGAAAGGAAAGGAGGCTTGTCATCCAGCTATTTGCTACTGCAAACTAAGCAGTACACAGCTAAAGTAATAATTATCTACAGAGTAGTTATTCAGTGCATCCAGAGGAACCAATAAAAGATAAAGAAAGCATTCTACAAGTCAGGCTTGATGCTACACAACTCATTCAAGGCCCTTGTCACCGCAAGAAATGCTCAAATACTTCACAAAATCATTGTACAAATACTGCATCTGTGGGCTGTGATCCTATTGGTTGCTTGATAGGAAAATCACCATGGGCACTACAACAATGGGGGATGGCAGTGAAAGCCACCTCGCCCAGGAAAGAAAGCTGCCCTGTTGGTTCCCGATCTGCTTGGGAGCCAGCAGGGCAGCTTTGTCTGATAATAGAGATAGCTTTCTCTGCCATTATATACTATTCCAAATAGTGTGCTTGTGCTGGCACAGCATCTTTGTAGCCCTCCAAAAAGGAACTGGGGAAAGGTGAGAAGGAGGAGAATTATTCAGGTGCTCTGGTGAAAGCAGTCAGAGAGACATTTTCCTCCCTTCTGGCAACACCAGAATTTGGGATCATTTAATGAAAACAACTCACAGTTGATCCAAGACAGAGAAAAAGTACGTCATGCGTTGCACAATTAATATATGAATTTGTTTCCACCAGCTGTGATTCTCACTACCATAAATAGATAGACTGATGAGGATAAGACCATCAGTTGTTACCGGCCAGAACTCTTTGAATCTCTGGGTTCAAAGGCAGGATGCCAGTTGCTGGCTGTTGGCTTGAAGCTCTACTTTCTGCCTTGTGGAGGCAATTAACTGGCCACTATAGAAAGTCAAATGGTGGACTGGAGGGATGCTTGATCTGATCCTGCAGAGCTCTTGTGGTAGGAGACAGTAGACTCAGCACTAGAAGAAACATATACATGCTGTTCATGAACACATCCTCAGTTTAATACATCTGCTTAGGTGTAACTGTTTATAACAGATGTTGTCAGAAAAATATCATCTTGAGTCCCCATGGTGAAGTTTACTATCACAACAGTTCAGCCAACTGTACCTAGGATGTCCTTTACACAGAGGAAAAAAGGATTACTACTTAGAGCAGAGCAGAAACTCTGAAATATGTTCATATGGTTGCTGTGGTCAAAACAGAGAAGTATTAAGAGTGGCCTTAAAACTAATCATGAATAAAACAATTATTAAACACAGAAATCATTCACAAGGAAACATGAAGATCTGGTAAAATAATGGGTCCTCACTTGATACAACAGTACGGTAGAACTCAAGCAAACTGACTCAGAGATCATTCAATAAATCACAAAGCCTAGATCTTCTCAGTGCCACTCACTTTAGGCCAATGTCAAATGCAAACATTTTACTAACAGAAGTAGCTTTTGTGACCACAATTGGAAGCAGGTAGCCCCTTCCCCTCCTGCAGCCCCTTCTACTCTGAAAAGAGGTTTTCCAGAAGGACGGAATATTTGGGTGAAGCCCCAGAATGCGTAAGGCATCTGGATATAGGGACCAAAGGCTTGCTTTGGGATGGGCTGAAACTTTTGGTGCTACTATCTTGCTACATTGGGTTTAGGCCCTTGTGTCCCACTGACATTACAGCTATATTACTATGTTTGGAGCTGGAGACGTAACTCCCTCATCATTTTTTCCTTTCTCATAACATGCTGTCCCTGCACTCCATGCCCTTAAACAGTTTGCTCTTAATGTTTGATTATATTAGCCACATGCAGTGCTTTGAATCTGCAGTTATGTTGGTCAGGAACTCATTTGGAATCTCAACACCTGCAGAGTTGGCTGTACTATAGAGAAAGGTCACATAGCTTGTGATTTAGGGGCACTTCGAAAATATAAAATATGAATATTAACTACAGATGTTATTGTCCAGTGAGTAGTCTCCAGAACCATAAAGTCTGATCAAGCAAAGCTTATTTTGTCCCTCCCCACTTTGATGTTCCCTGCAGACTCCACTGCTACTCTCCACACAGCATCCACTAGTTTCAAAGAGAGAGAAAATTATCCTAGAATAGCAGGGTGCAGGTCTTAAATCATGTGAATTTGTCCATGTTGGGATGAGAGTTGAGATGGCACTGGCAAATATCCAATGTGACATTCTTAAGATTGTTTGCTCTGTGTGTGTGTGCGCGCGCGCGCATGCGCACGCGTGCATGTTTTTCCTCCTCTTTGTTCTTAGGTTTTATATTTTTCTCCATTGTGTTGGAGTTCATAATGCTTACGTGAAACCTCCACATAAGACTCTTCTGCATAATGCTTTCAGATTCTCAAGGTTTTCTGTCACTCCATGTAGGCATCTAGTATAATGTAAGAGGAATTCTAAACCACAAACACAATTACAACAAGAATGCACAAATATGTTGTAGTGGCAATGGACAAGAAATTGGATCCCTGTGCCGCTTACGTTCCCCCTGCACACACACGACTGCTGTGGATCCCTGTGAGACTTCTGAGCAGTTACCCTCCTGGTTAGTCATTAGAAAAAAGCAATTTGAACAACTTTCTTCGCCCCCTTCCTCTTTCGTTTAGTGTTGTACATTTTAAATTGTAAGCCTAAAGGGAGGGATCTCTTTAATTTTGATTGAGTTGCAAGATGTGCTGAGAACTTTTCAGCTGAAAAGCAGTCCAATAATCTACTATGTAAAAGTCAATGTTGGTCTGCATGTTTATCTGTTTGTCTGCGTCAGCATACGATCGGCTGTGTGAGGCAAGAAGACCTCGTATGATTGGCTGGTTGTGACGATTCCATGGAATCTTTGGGTTGGCAGTTTAGGGAGGAGCCCTTAGAATTCTCAGCCAGAGAGCTCTTGGGCTTCAGGCCGGTTGCTATGGAGATGAGGCCTATCATCAATAAGGATGCCAGAAAACTTTTGGGAGGAATATGTGAGAAAAATTAAAGTGACACACACAACATAGCCCATTTCCACACTACACTGTCATAGTGCTATTATTCCACTTTCAACATCCTATGGAATCCTGGGATTTGTAGTTTAAGGAGGGGCGTTTAAGAATTCTCAGCCAGAGAGCTCTATGGCCTCTGTAAATGACAAACCCCAGAATTTCACAGGATGTTGAAAGTGGAATAATAGCACTATAACAGTGTACTACAGAAATGGCCATAGTTACAAGATCTTCTTGCCTCACACAGTAGATTGTATGGGTTTCATATGTGAAGAATCCTAAAGTTGAAGTGCAAAACAAAACACACTTCCAGAAAAATGTAACGCCATTGCACAAATTCAACAGAAAGAAAAAAAAAGCCAGTACATTAATGTCACCAGACAACACAGATTGGACTGGGTACTATGGGGAAAAGTTACTGGCACTGGTATAGGCCAGTTGCTATGGAGACATGCCTAGCAGCAAGGAGGAGGACAGTGTATTCCTGCAAGAACCTAACCTCTGTATGTTAACAACTATGAATACAGATTGGACTGGGGAATATGGGGAAAATTTACAGGTAAAGAAATAGGCCGGTTGCTATGGCCATGAGGCCTAGCAGCAAGGAGGAGGATAGTGAACCCAAACTGTGTCAGGAACCCAAATTGTGTATGTAAATAACTCTGAATATAGATTGCATTGGGAAATATGGAGCAAAGTTACAGAAAATGGAGAAGACAGTTTGGTGAGTTCTTAAGAGGAAAATAAAAACCCTGGACGATGCCGGGTGAATATGCTAGTCCTTTAAATAACGATAAACACTACAGCAGAGCTTTCACTATGCTAATGGAGTTATCGGGGGCGCTTGGAAAAGAAGGTATGCATATTGTCATTTACTCTAAAATGACAATATGATGAAGATTACAAAACTTAGATCAAAGATGCAGTGGCTTATTGCAGTGGCTCCGTAGTTTCCACTGCATGACAAAACAGGCAACATTACTGCTGAGACCCAGCATGGTGATGTGGTTTGAGCATTGGACTACGACCCTGGAGAGCAGGGTTTCATTCCCCACTCTGCCACAGAAACTCACTGGGTGACCTTGGGCACGTCACACACAGTCACCCCCTTCCCTTGAAAACTCCTGACGTTTGCCATAAATTGGAAATGAAGGCACACAACAGTGTTACATTAGGTCCTGCTGAAAACAACTCAATGCATTGTTTTGCTGACTGTCATCAAGTTGACTTGGTGACCCTATGGATGAGCGACCTCTAGGTCACCCTGTCATCCACAGCCCTGCTCATGCCTTGCAGATTCAGGGCTGTGGCTTCCCAAATGGAGTCTCTCCAAATGTAATGGGTTCCTCCTTTTTTCCTACTGCCCTCTGTCTTACCAGGCATTATCGTCCCTTCTAGTGAGTCATGTCTTCTCATTATGTGTCCAAATTATGACAGTCTTGGTTTATCTTAACAATCCTAACTTTAGTATTCAATGATACATCTTTACAGTTCGGGATGTTGTCTGGTTCCCCACGTGGTGCTTGCTGGGGCTCATGTGTTGTGATTACGAATGTCAGTGCATGACATTGTGACCTGTACCTATGTCCTGTGGAGGTTGGTAGAGACACATAGAACTGACAAACACAATTTTTTTAGATTTCATTTGGTATGACTCCCAAGAGGCGGGCCAACTCCAGTGTTGCCCTACGATGTCTTCTTTATGGGCTTGTTTCTGATGGCTAAATCTAATTCTGTATAAAAGTAGTAGAGAACTTCCAGGGCTGCCACTTTCCATGAGAGACAAGGGGGAAACGCAGGATACCAAACTGCACAGCATACCTGGACATTCTGAAGACAAGCAAGGGAATGAGCAAGAAAATACAATGGCACTTTGCTCAGATACCCTTAAAAAAAAACAACCTTTTGTTTCTCCACATCACATATGGGCAGCTATGAAAGGCTGGGGGCTGCATTAGCCCCTTAGGAGACCTAGGAGGGCTGCACCTGCAATAAACAAATAAATTGCCCCAAATAGCTTTAAGGGACATGGGGGCACTTTCACCATGTTTGGGACTTCAAAAAAGCCCTCTTGGGCCTAAGCTAGCCGGGAGGTCCACAAATTATGGTGGAAATACACCCCAAGCCCCCTTGTAGAAATTCTGGAGCACTTAAAAAGCAGTTTCTTTCTACAAAATTGTGCAAATATTGTTTTTCACTCTTGGGGGGCCCACAGCACCTCCAATTGCAGTGGAAATGCCCTCCACATATTCTGGAGCAAAACTATAAATAAATAGTTGGGGTTATTTTTTTAAAATTGCAAAAAATACTTTTCTTTTCTTTTCCCTCTGGGTGACCCTAGGGGGTTGTATGCTGCTTACAGGCCTCACTTTGCGCACCCCTCCTGTACACGGAAAATAATTCTGCACATACGAAGACGTAAGTCACTGCCTCTTTCGGCTGGTTGGGCAGAGGGCGCAGCAACTGCTGGCGATAAAAGCACAGCCACAGCCGGACGTGGCTATTTCCCTGCCTCTGAGGCACGCGCAGAGCGTTCAATCTGAGGCGCCAGGAGTTTTGAGGGCGCACCCTGAGAACTCCGGGGGTATGAAGACCATGCTGAAAATCTGGTGGCCCTGCCATCGCTCTTCACTGTCTCACTCAGGTTCTTCACAAACGCCAACTCTGTCTGTGGAAAGGGCATGCGTGACAGCCGGCTTCAGCCAACACAGATACAACATTGGCCTCTCCTGGGTTTTGCTGTACGCGGCCCTTTCTCCCTCTCTGCCCCGCGCCGAACCTTCGCGCTTTTCCCGCCCGAAGGCCCGGCTGTCCTCAGCGGCGGGCCTCGCGGGCGGGTTCCTCCTTCCGCCGCTTCGCACGGCTTCGGGGAAGGTTACGGGCCGGCGGCCGTTTCCCCGGCGAAGGGCTGTGCGCGGAAAAGGCGGAGTCGGCCGGGGAGAGACTCCACCTCCGGAGGCATGGCTGAGCCAGTCAGGGGCGCGGCGAGGGAGCCGCTGCCGCTCCTTAATGCCCGGACGGCGGCAGGGGTGTGCGCCCTGCGCCTCCATCAACGGTTCTTTGTGCCCGGCGCCGCCAACGCCGCTGCCATGCGGGACTACGACGACATTGTCGCCTTCCTGGGCGAGTGGGGCCCCTTCCAGCGCCTGGTCTTCTTCCTGCTCAGCGCCAGCATCATCCCCAACGGCTTCAACGGCCTCTCCGCCGTCTTCCTGGCCGACACCCCCGAGCACCGGTGCCGGGTGCCGGCCAGCGCCAACCTGAGCGCGGCGTGGCTCAACGCCAGCCTCCCGCTGGAGGAGCGCGGCGGGCGGCGGGTGCCCCACCGGTGCCGGCGGTACCGCCTCGAGGCCCTGCGCAACTTCTCCGCCAGCGACCTCCAGCCCGGGCGCGACGTCAACCTCAGCCAGGTGGAGCAGGAGGGCTGCCTGGACGGCTGGGAGTACAGCCGGGAGACCTACCGCTCCACCATCGTCAGCCAGGTGGGGAGAGGCGACAGGGCGCCGTGGGCGGGCGGGGGGTCCCGGCGGTCTCAGGGGTATAGGAGGAAGCTCGGGGTTGTGGTGTTGCCCAGAGCCAGGATCGGCTCCCCCGATGTCCCTCAGTTGCACGGAGTGACCTTGAGCCAACTGCTGTCCCCTAGCCTCGCCCTACTCGTGCGCCGGTGGTTTGATTCAAGTGTGGGGAAACCTACACCCTGTCCTGAGTTCCTCGAAGGAAGGGTGCGCTAAAAATGTGCTAGGTGGTGTGCGATCTAATCTCTAGGCAGTGAGTAGGGCTTGCTGGAGAAGCGTCTCTTCGTTGTGGAAAACTCTTCACCCTGCTCCAGCCATTGTCAGCTGCAGCTTGGCATCTTTCCTGCTGTCCTCATTCTAGCTCGAGCTGTCTCAGCTACCAACAAGCCCTTTTGTCAGTGAACAAAGTGCTTTTAAAAAGTTCTCACGCTGCCTTTCATTCAGCAGGCATGAAATCCCGAGCCCTGCTCCGGGCTTCCTCTCTTCAGCGCTTTCCCCAATACCCTTGCTATGCGCCTCTCCGGGCAAACTAGTGCAATGTCGGTATCCGTTCCTATGATACGAAATTTGGTCAGCCGCGTGTAGAGGAAGTGGTTGTCCTATGGTACTCTGTGAATGGGATAGCAAGGAGGCAAAAAGTTAAGTGACTTCTGTCCCCCAGGGCACAGAATGAGACAGCGGCAAAATTCAGCCTTTTCTTTTAAGGTGAGATTTTCTGGGTACTTCCATTACTTTTTTAACCTTCTCAGTCGCAGGGGACACAGATACTGTTGTGTGGGTTTGAGGGATTTTAGAAAGAAAAGAGAATGAGAACGCTAGAAGGACATTTTTGTTATGTCTTTATGGTATCATGGCAGTGTCATATCTCTCTGGGGAAGCATCCTTGAATGACTGTGATCCTTGCTAGCTTGTTTAAAATTATATTGGAATTTCGGCTGTGCATTTCTATGTAGAATGCTTTACTTTTTCTGGCTGGCAAAGAGAAATGAAGCACATTATTTATTCCATTTCATAAGAGAAGATCCCAAATGGAACAGACCAAAGACCTATCTAGACCATTCTTTGTTGAAAACTCACAGGGTTCTACAACTTAGCCAGTTTTTTGAAGGCTTTGTCTTGCGATTGTGTTGTACTAGCCTGTCACACAAGGACTTCTGTTGTATGCCAGTCTACTGATTTATTGGCACAATAGGTTCTGACTAGTCTCTTTTCTGCTTGAAGTTTATTATTGAAATAGACATTTCTCTGGGAGTTAAAGCCACTCAATCTACTTACAGCATTTTATAATACAATTAGCATTATAGCAATGTGTTTTTTATGCAGAATAAAAAAGTCCATAAATAAAGTTGAGATTAAGAGTAAATTAAATCATCATTGATATACAATCATCAGCCATAGTGCTCAAGATCTAAAAGCACAGAAACATGAATTTAAAATGGAAAAGCTTGTGAAAATAAAAAAAATATCTTCACAGACTACTGAAAAAGACTGCAGTATTACACCAGGCAAGTTCTCTGGGAAGGAGATTCTACAACTGGAGTACCACCACTGAAAATGCCCTCCCCTTAGTAGTTACCTGTTTTGCCTTGGTTTGTGGAGACCACCAGAAAAAGGCTCCTGAACTTATACTTAGGGTCTAGTCAGGGGGTATATGGAATCAGACAATCCTTTATTTATTTTTTATTAACTGTATTTTCATCCATTAAATACTGAAACAAGTCTTGCTTAAGCGTTTGGGAATAAATCTTGTTTGTCTGTTGGCTAGCAATAGGTTGAAGGGAATTTTGCAAAAATACATTTCAGAAGCATGAAGTATTCCTAAAGAGAAGTATTTAAGTATTTCAGTCACCTGGATATAAATATCCAAAACTAAAATGAATTTGTTCTGTCACTTCTTTCTTGTGCCTATTTACTTGAAAGTAAGCTGCATTAATTTCAGTGATACTTTAACATAAGTGTGCTAACTTAGTATAGCAGTCTTTGTTATGGAGATGTTCAGTATTGCTCTATGTGTGGTTGTAATAGTATAACAAAAAAAAAATGGAGCATTTTTCAGTCAGCCCGCAGTTTAACATACATAGTTACTTATTAAAATATTTGCTTAACACATACCAACCATTTTCACAGTCCATAGTACCAACTGAGTGTATCAGAATTAAATGCTCAGAAATCACAATAGGTAACAGTTCTAAACATAAACTTGATTGACCCTGGATGTGAACTTTTTGCAGAAGTGTAGTAATTGGAATTGAGCAAAGGTCCAGTGTCCTAGCTCAGGAATCTGTGACAATGTGGAAACATTTATTTATCAGCTTTCTTTCCCCACATCACCCTTTCCTACTTACATTAATTGGCTTCTTTTCGGAGGGGAGAAAATGTTTCAGTTCAGATCATCATTTGACGGCATGGTGTCTTCTAGGTGTTTTGGACTATGGTTTCTACCATTGCCCATACTGGCTTCTTCTGATTCCGACCAAACATGCAAACTCAAGGTTTCCTCTTGTTGACTAGGGTAATTGCAGTCTTGACAATTGCTTCCTTTCTTGATTACTTATTTACATATTATTCTCCTAGAAATGGTAACCCCTAATTCTGTGCTTCTTAAGTGCTGAACCGAGATTCATTCATGAAGACCAGCATCACTGAAGTTAATTCATGTTTTAAGGAATTCATAGTTCTCTGTTTGCCAGATGTTTGATCACAGAAGCCTTGTAACTGCTTGGTTACTTGAAGTGTTGGGAATGGGGAACCGTGATGAGAACATTCAAATCAGGACAACTTTCAAGTGAGGGTTAATTATTTTCATAGGATGGAATAAGGCATGCATAAATGAATGAGTAATAAAAAGGACAGGAAGGACAGCATAGGAGAAAGAAATCTGAATAAACTGCTGGCTTGTGAGTATAATAGAAGAGTCAGTGAGGCTACATGTTATTTGGCAACCTTAAGGCGAATCTATCATGGGGTTTTCCGGGGCTGAGACTGTGTGACATGCCCAGGGTCATCCAGTAGGTTTCAATGGCCAATTGGAGAATCAAACCCTGGTCTCTAGGATCATAGTCCAACACTCAAACAACTACACCACACTGTATATAGACTGTATGTAAAGAATAAGAACAGAACGTAAAATATGTTTGAGAAGTTGTACTTGAGGAACAGACTTAAGGATTGGGCTGGAACTGTGTCTAGAACTGGGATACATTGATCTTGTTTGGATATAGGTATTGGGTGATTATGGAATCTGGTAGGTACATCAGAACTTTTTTTTCCTAATGCTGTTTCACAGTTGTGTCACTCAGAACTCTCTTCTGCCTTTGCAACATAGGTTCTGACCTTGCCTTCTTTAAAAAGTAGTAATTTATATTAATATTAATCTTATGCAGTATGATTCTGTATATACAATTGTTGTGTTTCAAAAGAAAAGGGTTTATTAACTGAACACATTAATGATGTACGTTTGCTGATACCCTGCTAGAACACTGTTATTTGTTAAATTCAGAACCTGTTAACTTAGATTGAGGGGGGAAAAAAACCCAGAAGTTGCCAAAGGAGATTTGAAACTCGTGTGGTTAAGACACCTGTCTTGTCTTTTGAGACATTCTTTTTCCTAATGTGCAATATCCTTTCCTAAAAATCCCTTTGAAGTTACTTTATTGTTGAGGCCTATACAGGACATGTTCGTATCCTGTTTTGAGGCCTTTGAAATCTGCTTCCTTCTGTTCATACTTCTTTCGTTTCTCTTTTCCACTTCCACCTGCGTATTGTTTATAACAGTGTTAATTCAGATTCTAAAAGTGCATCCCATTGATTTCTTGGGGAGTGATGTGCAATGAAAGTTTGTGTTGATCAAACAAAGTCTGTTGCTGTGCACCTGTTTGGTTCATCATGTCTAAATGGTGCTGCTGTGCATAGAGATGTCTTCACAATCTTGAGGATGTTTGGAACTTGTATTGCAGCCTGTGATATACGGGTTGTGTGCAAGTTGTTTTTTAAAAAACACATCACCAAAAGACTTGAACATTCCTACCTCTCTGCTCCTCTGGTTTCAAGTTTTGCAATAGTTATACACTGAGCATAGCAAGTTATGAAACTGCCTGGCTGGAACCTGGCTCAGGAACTGTTATGTTTGTGATCTAATCCTCTTGTAATTCACTGTGAAGTACCATATCTGTGATAATATGCAGTTCATACTGATGGATTTTAATGAGATGAAATGTAAACTGGACAGTTCTAAACCAAAGGCAACACGGATGTTCTTAAAAGTGCATTAAAGAAACATGTAAGATTTAAAAAGGATGAAGGGAGAAGAAAAGGGGGAAAAAGAATATAGCAGTGCTTTTAAGTCTTAACTGGTTTTTACTGTTGTACAGTGTAAGTTTTCGTAGATATAAACCCACTTGTTTGGATGCAGTATGCTTGCTAGAGACTACTATGGCTACTTATTTGGAAACTATTTAATATTTATTATCTTTTAACCAAATCCAAGCTGGCAACAGCAGATATTTATCTGTAGTGTGTGTGTATAGTCAAGTCAATCTTGACATAAGGTGACCCTATAAACCAGAGACCTGCAAGCCACTGTATCATCAACTGCCCTGCTCAGGTTTTCTAGACTCAGGGCTGTGGCTTCCTCAATTGAGCCTATCCATCTGTAGTGTGGTCTTCCTCTCTTCCTACAGCCTTCTGCCTTAGAATCATAGAATCATAGAAATGTAGAGTTGGAAGAGACCACAAGGGCCATCCAGTCCAACCCCCTGCCATGCAGGAAAACTCTCAAAGCACTCCCGACAAGTGGCCATCCAGCCTCCGCTTAAAAACCTCCAAAGAAGGAGACTCCACCACACTCTGTGGCAGCGCATTCCACTGCCGGACAGCCCTGACTGTCAGGAAATTCCTCCTGAGGTTCAGGCGGAATCTCCCCTCCTGCAGCTTGCATCCATTTCTCCTTGTCCTGGTCTCAAGAGCAGGAGAAAACAAGCCCACTCCCTCCTCGACATGACATCCCTTCAAATATTTAAACATGGCTATCATGTCCCCTCTCAACCTTCTCTTCTGCAGACTAAACATACCCAGCTCTCTAAGTCTGTCCTCATAGGGCATGGCTTCCAGGCCCCTCACCATTTTGGTTGCCCTCCTCTGGACCTGCTCCAGCTTATCCGTATCCTTCTTGAATTGGGGTGCCCAGAACTGGACACAGTATTCAAGATGAGGTCTAACCAATGCAGAATAGAGTGGTACCAATACCTCCCTCGATCTAGACACCATACTCCTATTGATGCAACCAAGAATTGCGTTGGCCTTCTTGGCTGCCGCATCACACTGCTGACTCATGTTCAGCTTGTGGTCTATGAAGACTCCTAGATCCCTTTCACACGTACTGTTAGCCAGCTACGTGTCCCCCATCCTATATTTCTGCATACCATTTTTTCTGCCTAAGTGTAGGACCTTACATTTCTCTCTGTTGAAGTTCATTTTGTTAGCCTTGGCCCAGCTCTCCAATCTGTCCAGGTCCTTTTGAATTTTGATCCTGTCATCAGGCGTATTAGCAACCCCTCCCAATTTGGTGTCATCTGCAAATTTGATCAGCGTGCTCTCTATTCCTTCATCCAAGTCATTAATGAAGATATTGAACAGTACCGGGCCCAGGACAGAACCCTGTGGCACCCCACTAGTCACTTCTCTCCAGGATGAGAATCTGCCATTGGTGACCACCCTTTGGGTACGGTCAGTCAACCAGTTACAAATCCACCTGACAGTAGCCCTGTCCAGCCCACATCTTACTAGCTTCTTTGCAAGAATGTTATGGGGAACTTTGTCAAAGGCCTTACTGAAATCAAGATATACTATGTCCACAGCATTCCCTTCATCTATCAAGCAAGTAACTCTATCATAAAAAGAGATAAGATTAGTCTGGCATGACCTATTTTTGAGAAATCCATGTTGACTTTTCGTAATTACGGCATTGTTTTCTAAGTAATTAGAAACTGACTGTTTGATGATCCGCTCCAGGATCTTTCCAGGTACTGATGTCAGGCTGACTGGGCGATAATTATTTGGGTCCTCTTTTTTCCCTTCTTGAAGATGGGGACAACATTTGCCCTCCTCCAGTCTGCCGGAACTTCTCCTGTCCGCCAAGAGTTTTCAAAGATTATAGCAAGAGGTTCCTCAATGACCTCTGCTAGTTCTTTTAAAATCCTAGGATGTAATTCATCTGGCCCTGGAGACTTGAATTCATCCCGTGTGGCCAGGTATTCCTGTACTACCTCTCTATCTATTCTGTGCTGCATTTCCCCCACTTCCTCACCTGCTCCCCAACTGCCAGGTTGCGTGTTTTTATCCTTTTGGGGAAAAACTGAGGCGAAGAAGGTGTTGAGGAGTTCTGCCTTTTTTCTTCCTCCTGTTATTAATTCACCATCTTCCTTGCGCAGTGACCCTATCGTCTCCTTCTTTTTCCTTTTGCTGCGGACGTATTTAAAAAAGCCCTTTTTATTGTTTTTAATGTCTCTGGCCAGCCTAAGTTCGATCTGTGCTTTAGCCTTTCTGACCTTCTCCCTACTTCTCCTGGCTACTTGCTTATAATCTTCTTTGGTGATTTCCCCCTTCTTCCATTTCCTGGACATGTTTTTCTTAATACTTAGCTCAGCTGAGAGCTCTTTAGTCAACCATTCCGGTTTGTTCAGATGCCTTCCATTTTTCCTCCTTAATGGCACAGTTTTAGCCTGTGCCTTCAGTACCTCCCTTTTAAAGAACTCCCATGCCTCCTGAACTCCTTTCTCATTGACTATTCTTGACCACGGGATTTCAGCCAGCAGCTCCTTCAGTTTACAGAAGTCTGCTTTTTTTAAAATCTAAGACGAATGCCTGGCTACACTTGCCTTCTCTTCCCCACTGAATACAAAATTCTAATAGGGCATGGTCACTCTCTCCTAAAGATCCAACCAGTTCTACGTCATTAACAAGGTCTTCCCTGTTGGTCAGGATCAGATCCAGAATATTTGATCCCCTTGTCGCCTCTTCCACCTTCTGGACCATGAAATTGTCTGCAAGACAAGTAAGAAACTTGCTGGACCTTACGAAGCACTTTTGTGTTTTCTAGTAAGTCATGTCTTCTCATGATATGGCCAAAGTACGATAACCTCAGTTTAGACATCTTGGCTTCTAGAGATTGTTCAGACTTGATTTGCTAGTGTTTACAGAGTTTGTAGCTTTATAAATAAAATTTTGAAGAATTCCAGCAAACTATTAAACAGTAGTCTTTGACCATTTTTCAGGCTCAAGATCTCACTCATAATACAATCTGAAACATCAGGCCCACATATAATTTAAAAATGAAAACATACATGAGCACCACATTTGCTGGAATATGAGGATATAGATGAAATACGAGGATATAGACGAAATACTTAGTGAAATGTGCCAATATGCGTGCTCCTTATATTACAGCATTATGCAGGGAGGGAGTGAACAATCCAGTCTAAGAAGAAGCAAATGCCTCCTTACAAAAGGGAGTGGCCAAAAGACTTTGAAGGATAGGATTATGAGATTACTTTTGAAGAGCTCTCCTTAGATCTGAAAAATAATATTTGTTCATATATCATAATTATTCTTTTCTTGAGCAAACTGGTTGAAGGGGTAGGTACCGTACAGGCCCAGGCACTCTTAGATTAGATTATCTGTATATATTATAATCTAGTTTTGTCACTCAAGCTACCTTAATTGATCACCTATGACAGAAGGTGGGAAGTGTGACCCTGTTAATTTTTCTGAACTTCTGCAGATGTTTGATACCGTCAATGATAGTGTTCTTTAGAACAGCTCTCTAGTACAAGAACTGGAGGCACTACATTATGGTAGTTCTGTCCTACTTGAATGGCCAATTCCAGAAGAAATTTCTAGAAGACACACAAATGATTCTATCTGTTAAACTCAAAGGAACAAATAAGCAGTTTGGGTGTATTGCTAGATCTAGCCTTGTCATCAGTGCCCCAGGTGGCCTCTGCAGCAAAGACTGGATTTCACTGTCTGAGGCTAGCTTGCAATCCAACCTGGAGAAAAATAGTTTGGTAAACGTTATCCATTCTTTCTGTTATCCATTACAGGTACAGCTACTGTGGTGCATTGTACAGTCAACCTGCCATATTTGTGGATTTGATTATTTGCAGATTACTAGGGGGAAAGGGATGGCATAGGAGGAGGGCATGCACATGCATTGCTCACTCATGCAGGAGGGAAGAAGGGATGGGATAGGAGGAGGGAGTGTGCATGTTCACTACCTTGCTCACTCATCCAGGCAGGAGGACGAAAAGGGATGGGATGGGAGGAGGGTGCAGGTGTTTGCTCACTTACATGGGGGGGGGAGGACATGGGACAGGAGGTGTGAGGAAACATGTTCACTCACTAGCATAGGGGGTTGGACAGGAGGGGGGCATACATGTTTGCTTGTTCTTGTAGATGGGAAGTAGGAAAGAGATGGGATGGGAAGAGAGAGAGGGCGTATTTGTTTGCTCACTTGCAGAAGTGGGAGGAGGTAAGAGGATGGGGAGAGAGAGGGAGGGCATGTGTGTTCACTCACTTGCTCACTTATGGGGGGGATGGGATGGGAGGAGGGCACATGTGCATTCAGTTTTTCACATAGGCAGGTGCCTTCACTGTCTGAAGGGATTACATTATGACAGGGCAAAGGGTTTTTTCAGTGGCTGTGCCCCCACTTGTGGCCTATGGAAGCTTGTTTTCCTTTGCATCTGGCTATCTGGTGTTTTCCCTCTGTTCAAAAGTAGAAATAAATCAGTTGGTGGGCATGCTACTACAGTGCACCTTCGCTTCCCTAATAGAAACCAAGGCGATGTAGTCAAAAACACCAAATCACATTGGAGTTCCACCCCCAAGCACCTCACAGGCACTGTGCAGCCCTAAAATACTATGGCTTTAAAAGGAAAAGCAAACAGATTTTTTTAAAAAAATAAAGAAAGCAACAGGACAAAAGTAATTTAACGTCGGCATGTAAACAAAGTGATGCAGTCTCATGAAGGCCACATGACAAGCCAGCCAACAAAGCAAAGCAACACCAGCATAAAAAGCCCTCTCTGAAAATCCTTGAGCCTCCATCACCTTTTCATGAAATTCAGCTCTATCTAACATATCTTCTTGGAAGCTGACATCCTGCTGTGTTTTATCAATTTCTTTTAATCTGCATTAACTCAGATTTGGCAACATAGGTTTTTTCTTATCTTACTATATATTTTATTGTTTCTTTTATAGCTACCATTTAACATGACTTGATGAACAAGTAAACTGTGGAAAACTGGGGCAAAGGGCACACCGCTTCAAGGCAGGAAAGTGCATATTGGGTGAGGCAAGGCTTTATAAAGATGAAGTTAGTGTGTTAGAGGGAACTGACACCCATATCTTTAAAGAGCATTCAGTGTATGGAATTTCCCCAGATCCTTGGATTAGTTAAGACTATGAGCTATTCATATTTACATCCATCATATCTGATGAAATGGCAGCACCTAAATCCTGATCTTGTGTGTTACTCTAAGAATTCATAGAACAAATAAATGCCTATACTTCTAATGCAGTTCTAAAATAACGGAGTAAAGGAGTTCATACAGATTAATCCTAAAGTTTACTCAGAACTAAATTCCATTTTGTTCGGTGAAGCTTAGTCCCTGGTAAGCATGCACAGGATTACAACCTAAAATAATTGTTTTGACAAGGGAAGGCAGCATATCTAAGTCTGAAATCCTATATACACTTCGCAGCAGCTCAGCCCCATTATTAGATTATGGTGTTAAAGTATTCTTTCTACCGGAGTAGTTGTAGCAAGTTGTGCAAAACCCAAGAAAAAGCTCCTTTGAAAGTGGTTCAAACTCACCAATTGTTACAGCTTAATTCAAACTTGGTTTCAGCAAAGCTGAGTCCCAGAATCTATTTTCATGGCTAACAACTTAGCCTTGGAATATGTGATACAATAAAATGTGAAAGCTTCTGCATGTGATGAGAACATGAGTCTTTCCATCATTGCTGAATAACCACAAGTATTTCACTTACACCTAAGATTAAGAGTCAGCACTTCAAAAATAATAACCTGCATTCAGAAAATGCATTAGTTATCAGCGCAGGTATATAAAACTGCATTTCAAAGTGCTAGCTAAAACAAGGTAAAATGGGAGAGGAGATAGAGGGCAGCCCCCATCCCTGCTTTATGTACAGTGTTTTCCTCTCAAAGAAGCAGCAGATAGCCTGAGAGTGAATCAGAGGAAAGGGGAACTGTCTTTTCCTCACCCACACAGCTATGTCCCACTGGTTTAAGCAGAGCAGAAAACACATGAAAGTCCATTACAGTTCCAGATTCAGCTTATATTGGAAAGGCAATGATTTTATAATGCTAGGAAGCCATCATGTGAAGGACCCCACAGGTTTGGCAGAGTGGCTGATCTCTCTCCAGTCCTAAAACAGGTAGCTGGATGTAATTGGCATGTCTTGGCTTTTAAATGTGGTATATTTATGTTTCCTCTAGCAGTTGTATAACATTTATAGCCTTTCACCAACTTTCAATTTTACCTTTGTTCAGCTCTCTCATCTGTTGACTCATTCCTGCCAATTCGTCTCCTGCTTGGCTGCCTATCTTACCTTCCCTTGCCAGTTAGCCAAGGTGACCTTTGCCTGATATTTAGCCTTACGTGATATCTAGGAAAAATGTGTGGCTTAGAAGTCACTCATCCAGATTCACTACCGCCCCCTTTTTGCTCTACCAGAGGAAATACTACAATTGTGTTTCTGTGCCTCCTTCTCTGAGAGAAGTTGTGTGTCTGAGAGGAGTGTGACTGGTGGGTGCAGGGGCCCAGGCAACTTTTCCCTTCAAATTAAAGCATTTGAATTACCAAAGGCCCTTGGGAAAGAGCTGAGCAGCTGCCTTCTCTTGTGAAAGTAAAAGTTCCTGCACTTTGTTGTAGCCCTTATATCTTCCACAATACACAGCAGTGTTGGATGACCATATCTCATCTTCCTGATAAAACAAATAAAAAAGCAGCATACATGATCTCATCTTGTTCAACGGCTTAAGAACAGTTACTGTTAAGTACAAAGTTAAAACAAATGAAAGTTGTTGCATTGAAGTTTTAATGTCATATAAAGACTTACATTTAAAAATGGATGAAAATCTTAATATAAGCACAATAAATATCAAACCAGAATATCATTTTAAATTAATGGCTTTTCGGAAAATTGATAACATCATTAACAGAAAGTCGCACTCTACAGTTAATATTTAATCAGGAAAATGTAGATTCTGTGCACTTAATAAAATGTGGGGGACTATTTTAAAATTGATTTTGCCTGGAGAAATATGGCTAAGAAGAAACAGGACTAAATAAACCATATGGCTGAGGCCATTTCCGCACGAGACGGGAGAAGCGGTTCACCACGTGTCAAGAGCAGTGTTTTATACCCTGATTCAGAAACTGTGCTGTCTGCACCCCCAATTTACATCATACTACCGCAGAGAACATCGGTTGCTACATCTGCAACAGCAAGTCCCTGGCTGTTCCCATTCCCATTCGTTTCCCTCACGCTTCCCTGCCATCACTGATTGGTCTGTTGTTGTTTTTGTTGTGTTTTTTAAAAAAAACATTTTAAACACATTGCTGCGTTTGTGCATATGTATGTATGATCATTGATACATGGAAAAAAAACATGTCTGAATGGCCCATTACCATCCACTCGCTTCCCGCTGTCTGTTTAACACATGTAGACAATAATGGCAGCAGCCTGTCCTTTGATGGGCAGGGAGAGATAAGGATGGAAATGATAGAAGGGACAGCCTGGGAATGCCCATCGGCGACCACTTCTGCACTGTGAATCGATGTTATGCTTCTGCATGTAGGTGAAAAATGAAGCAGAACCGGTTTGGGACGTTTACATCAGAGTTTTTCTTGTTTTCAGATACAGTAGTTTCTCAGTTGCAGTGAACCATGCTAGGAGCTGAAAACGTCCAGAAGCACGAGTATAACTATGATGCTACAATGCTACAACATGCAGACTGATGGCTAAGAATTCGAGGCGGCTACAAAGTATCAACCTCATGCAGAAATGGCCTGAATGTTGAACTAACCCAGTCATATCTTGCCATGGTATCTAGTGCTCCAATATCTATCAAGTTTTGTTGTTAATCACTAGTGGCCGTTACAACAATGCCCTTAAGTAGTAGTATGGCACTCACACCGACTCATACAGCCACTTCTATTTTCTAGTCCCAATGTCTGGGCAGTCCTTCTCCATGAATTTTATAGAGGATTCTTCAGTCCTCATACTTTCCCAGCTCTACAGTTCTTCAGCTTGACCTGAAAACAAGCTCTCTATTCTATAGGCTGTATGCAAATCCTGAAACTCACTTTTGTGATCTCAAAGCACCCTGGCACTATCCATAGCCTCCAGATCAATCATTTAAAGAATTGTGTGATTTTCAGGTAAATTTAGGGTTTCACATTGCTCCATATAGCCCCAAACTGTCTGAACATCCAGTGGTTTCCTTCTTTTTCAATCTCGCAACTGCCTCCCCTCAAATACCTTTAGAATTGGCTGCTAACTGGCTGAAATGGGAACTGGAAGCACTGTTACATCACCTCTGGTGCACCACCTATGCACTGGGTGCAGCTCGTGGGAAGCATGGGCAGAAATTCACCCTGCATCCCTTGTAGTTGTCTACCCCTGGACTGGAGGAAAAAGTTGAAAGAGGAGGTGAGAGTTCAGGCCCTACATTTTTGGTATGCTTAAGTGGCAGTCAGAGGCCCTTCACACTACACAGTTAAAGCAATATGGTTCCAATTTAACAGCTATGTTTCCATCCTGTGGAATCCTGAGGTTTGTCGTTTAAGAAGGGATGTTTAGAATTCTCAGGCAGAGAGCTCTTTTAGTGCCTCACCAAACTACAAACCCTAGATTGCAAACATATTACAAACAAGAAGTTCTTACCTGTTATCTCATATGTTGCCATCACTCATTCCTGCTGTGGACCCTGGCAGGCCTAATCCTCATATTTGATAGTGCTTGATAGTTATGGACATTTATTAGTACCACTTGGTTTGACTTATTTTTAAGAGTAAAAATTGTGAGTATTCCTACAGTGGGGGTGGTCACGAACAGCAGGCCAAGTACTCCAGGGTTCTTCTTGTGGCCATCTGCTCCTCCAAACACCTGGTACTGGCCCTCTTATGGCCAAAATAAAGATGATTTGCCTTTTCTGGAAACTTCTAGAAAAAATTCACATTTTTAAAAGTTGGCAAAGTCCTCTTTACTGTTTAACATTAAAAAAATGCCATTTTTTCAAAAGCTGGACTGTACTTCCAGCCACTGCAGGGTTATTGAAGGTCTTTGCAACTCCGATAGGATGGCCACAGGACCCATGGCAGTGGCAGATCGCTATCTCAGAGGCAGACTTTCCTTGACACATGCAATGGTTTGTCTTTGTGTAGTATAAAAAGGATTGCTGATATGAGAGCATGCCCTCTTATACTGAAACTGCCAGCTTTGTAATCTGAGAAACGGGTTTTCTCCTTGAGAATCCCAGTAGGTTAGACCACAGATCTGACGTATTGCTTCTGTAACTTTCCAGTCCAAATAGAATGCAGTACATCCCACTCTGTTATTTTATACAGTGAGATAATTTTGACCATAGCCTCTGTGGAAAACTTGCAGCTGTGTAACTGAATGGCTAGATGTGCATTAATTAACTGAAGTATTCTGGATATTTAATCTACATTAAAAGGCTATCAGTCTGTAACATGACTCTCATTTAGTTTCACACCTCTTGATTTTCCAGGACAAAAGATCATGGTACTAGTTCTGAAAATGAAGTTCGTGTTCATGAATGTTTGGCTAAATCACTGTTTAGATCTGATTAGATATTGGTGGTTCCGAGAATTAGACCAGAGCAAGAGGACACTTTATATATTTAGGTTGCAGTTTTATATCCATTTACCTGAAAGTAAGCCTTGTTCAGTGCAATGGGATTTACATATGTCTAGTTGATTATAGAAATGCACTGTTTGTTATGGATCGCTAATTACTATTTACTTATTGTTGTTTTGGTGAATGTGCCAGGTACCAAGTTAAAGCATTGCATGTACCTGTCTATTTTGGAATTGTTCATTTTGTATATGAAAACCTCTAGAAATTGTGACACTGATATGGTGGGTTTTGTTTTGTTTTTTGTTTGTTTGCTTACATGCTCTGGTTTAGAGAGTTATGTAAGCATAACAATAACACTTCCTTCTGTTCTACTAGAAGATTCTTTTTCCTTTAAAAAGAAAGAAAATTATTTTGTTCTATGGGAGAGAATTTCATAGGTCTTACTACTTTTATATTCCAGGATTCCTTAATCCAGCTCACATCCACTACCACTATTCATTAATCCTCTAGTAGCCTGATACTTTAGTCTTAAGTGTGAGAGGAAACGACACACCTGAGACTGTACAAACTGTTAACAAGGATTTACTGAGTTGGTACTGTTTTACAGAAGGAAAGTGGTGTGTTAATATGTGGTGACAGACTGACTATGTTGAGAACAAAACTATCGCTGTTTTCAGTCTCACAACAAGCTTTTCCTTCAATGAAATTTCTTACATTCAACCCCAGCTGGTTTTAAATTTTTATGTCCAACACCTTTCCGTATCTTTTCCTTCCTTGTCTAACTAACCCTTTTCTCACTAAGTCTGGGTAGAACCTTCAAGCCACCAGGACTTCAAACTTTAAAGCAATAATAATGAATTTATCTGGTCCAGGTCCCATCTAGGTATTTGAAAGAAAGTTCCTCTCTAGCCCAATGCAGGTGTTTGTTGGGACTCACATAGGGCTAAACTGGGAGCCATGCTGTGGGTATACAACAAACCCGCCCACCACATTCCTGGCTTCCCCAGTTTCTACACTCTGAGTGGAAAGATCTCTATAGGGCTCTCTAATCGTGGAACACAGTTACAGAACTGTTTCCATTGACAGCCTAGCCTTTCTTGATTCCCAGTCATGAGACTCCTGTACCTGCATTCCACTGTACTTAAAAATCGTTATTCATCTTGAGGGAAAGTAACTTTGCATTCTCGGAACTAGCAGAAACTGCTACACATTGTGTCTGGTGAGGCAGACAGTATCAGTTTTTGCACAAAAAAGGCACAGTCTACTAGGAACGGGTGCTCCCCTCTGCCCCCTGGGGAATGACAGAACTGCTCATGACGGTTGCCGGGCCACTGCTATTCTTTAATGGTCATATTGTAGAGAAGAAGTGTGTTTAGCACCCCCATCAGTGGTCTTTGTAACTCTGTGTGTCCTGGAGGAATGTGGTAGGTGACAGGTAACTGTCTGGTTCAGTCACTGCCTCCTCTAAGCCTCGATCATCTTCTCCAGGAACTGGGATGTCTCCCTCAGAAAAGTGGTGGTGGCGGTGGCGGCGGTGATTTTGTTAATTTGTGTCCTGAATTTCTCCCAATAATGGGACTCCCGGCAGCTAACAATATATTTAACACAATATAAATTACAAATACTATATAAGAACATTAATAAAACTATAAACATAAGATTTAAAAAGGAATTAAACAATTAATAAAGTTAGAATATTAGACATTAAAAGTCTAGGAGCAGCCACTGAGAAGGCCTTCTCCTTTGTTTCTACCAAACAAGCCTGAGAAGATGATGGAGCAGAGACAGGAAAAAGAAGGAAAGGGACACCTCTCCCATCCCCTTCCTGACTGTGAGAGTGAGTGGATACACATGTGCACCCTCTTCCCTTCCCATCCCCTCCCCCCTCCAGTAATCCACAAATAAACAAAACCGCAAATGCTTAACCCACAGATGTGGAGGCCTCACTGTACTATAACAATATTATAATAACATAATGCTATTCAGAATCTGTCACTAAGTACTGATTGTTATCATATAATAGCAGCAAACAACATAACCATATTGTTTTATGTGTAGCATTTCTCTATAATTGAGAACTATAATGTAATTTGGTCTGCTTATATGGTCAGAGTGTCATATCTGTGATGGTGACTCTGGCAAATGCTGCCATTCCTTTATGCAGTTCCTTGCACAGACAGAAAGACTGCACATGGGGGAGGGGGGACAGGTCTCACATGCACCTCCTTCACTGGATATAGAAGAGTGTTTATGTCTGGGTCTCAAACATGGTTGTCCCACCAAGGCTTGCAGTGGTGTTGGCCAGACAGTCTCCTCTCCTCTTCTTAATCCTCACTCCAACACTATTTGAAACAGTTTTCTGGATTGTGCTGTTTTTCTTCATGCTTGCTGTTTCTGTCTGCCTTTGTTGCATGAACAGACTTTCACTCTGGTGGCAGTGCCTTTAGAGGAGAGAGATGGTCTGCTGTTAGTGTCGCTCTGTTTGGGATGAGGCACTGTATCAAGAGTATGAAGAAGGAAAAGTAGCTACCATGAAAGGAGTGGATGGATAAAACAAATATATTCTCACAGAGGAGTCTGCCCATGGGCTTTTAAGATTGTCAGGGGAGGCCTTTCTCCCTGCAGTGCTGTGTTTGATGGAAACATATGAGAGAACAGGAATCCTAGAACTGGGTGGTGGCTTAACATTGGCCCTTTTCGCACCTTACCTGCTGCCAGTGGCGTTGCGCGGGGATCGTGCGAAAAGCCTCCTCTGGGAGGGAATCGCATCTCCTGCACTTCCCTCCACACCAGCTCCATGCTGGATGGAAGGAAGTGTGATAGCTTTTCCCCTTTCCTTCTGTAGCACAGCCGGGTACTTTCCCAGGCTGCTCTGGGGGAGGAGCACAGCCATCGCGCTTCCTGACGTTCTGCACGCAAAGAGCCGAAAATGATATAATGCACAACTGCCACGAGATCGCTACGGGAGCGACACACAATTGTGAGAACGTCATGCAGAACCATCCTCACAATTCCGTGTCACTCCCATGGCCATTTTGCGTTCAGAGTCGCATGCGAAAAGGGCCATTGACAGGCAGGTTGTTACTAAGCTTGGCTACTTGTAAGGGGAGTGCGAACTACATTTTCTGTCCATTATTATTCTAATATCCTTAAATAAATGAAGACATTGTGCTTGTGTTTCTTATTGCTTAATCATTTAGTATACCTCTCATTGATAATGCCCCAGGAGACTCAGCTACATAGCAGTCTTGGGGCTTGAGCCCTCCTTGCCCCTGCTCCCATTCTGTCCCCCTTCTGGGATTCATTCAGGAGAACCTTTTTTAGTGGCTGCTCCTAGGCTTTGGAATTATTTGCCAAGAGCTCTAGTCATTTCTGCTGTCTGTTCACCTATAGACAAAGATGGTTTTGTTTGGACAAGCATTTTGTTTTTAATCCTGCTTGTTGCTGAGTTAGGTTTTAAGCTGGATGTGTGCTTTTTGTTCTTTTTTTAAAAAACTGGACTGTTTTTAATTGATGCTTTTAATTGATGTGCTCTTATTTTTACATTATAATTTATATTTGTATTTTATTGTTAGCTGCTTTGAGCTTTGGGTTGCTGGTGGAGTGGGAGATGGTTAGGCCAAGGCTTGTGGAGAAAGATTTTCAAAGGAGGAAGCCAGTGTCATGGGGGATTACTGGAGAGAAGTATGTGGAAAGAGAAGAGATGGAATTATGTGTGGCCTGGCAGGCAGAAATTAAATGGGATGGGCAAACACAGGGAAGCTTAAGGTTCAAAATAGTACCGATCAAGCCATCAAGCCTTGTGGGTAGGAGTTTTTATCCTTTTTTCTGAGTTTGTATTTCTTTGCTGAGATTTTTTTGTAGGGGGATTGACTAAAGCAGAGGAGATACTTGGCATTCTGTAAAATCAGTGTTCTACAAACACAGCACTTGTTATGCTTTCAGATTTAGGCTGCGCCTCTTCCATAGAGTTAGTTTTAACTGTGCAAATTGCTTGTCTCCTAGTTTCATAAGGTTACCTTCTGTGAATGGGCATGGCCATCTGGGCAGCATTTTGTGAGCATCATGACAGCCATTTATTAATGTGATGCAGTGAATTTTATAATATTCCCAATATCCCATTTTGAATCTACAAAGGATTATGCAGTCTGTATAGAATATGGTTACCTACACATTAACAAACAAGATTCCCAAATTTCAGCCATTTATTTGTTTATTTGTGTATTTATTTATCCAAGTATCTATTTTTTCAGTCTTGAAGTACAGTCCTCCCTCCACATTCACAGGGTTGATCTTTGCGAACTTGATTATTCACGAGGCACGTGCCCCTCACCCAGGCTTGTGTTTAAAATGGATCTTCTTTCCTTTTGGGTGAACAAAGCTCCCTCCTACTGCTTAAGGCATGTCCACTCTGCTAGACTGCACATTCTGCTGTGTATTGGCAGCTGATTGGTCAGGTGCTCTCTTTGTTCCTCCTTTTTTCAAGATGGCCACGAGAAGTACAGTACGCCCTCCACATTTGTGAGAGTTAGGGAAACAGAACCCTCACGAATGTCAAAAAACTGCAAATAACTCCGCGCTGGTGAGGGTGTGCAGGGAATGGGTGATCATCCTCCCTGCAAGCTCCTGTGGGCTTCCCCCAGTGTGCACATGCAGGCGGAGGCTGAGGGAGTGCAGGGAACAGGCGATCGCCCTGCCTGCACCCTTCTGCCAGCTGCTGCTGGCACGCCTGTGTGGGCAACGGGCGGGAGGGTGCAGAGGAGTAAAGACCTTTCCCCCTGCCTGTGCCTGGGCAAAAGGCCGGAGAATGGGAAGCGGCAAATGGAGGGGCAAGTGGGCACCTCACGGATAATCAAATTCATGAAAGTGAAACCTGGGAATGTGGGGGAGAACTGTAATTAGAACTCTGGAACTCTTCTCTTTTCTGTCTTAGGGGAAAGTACAGCTTTTAGCTTATCTTTTTTCTCTCCCTCACCCCAACACCAGGGCCAGAGGCAAAGGAATGGGAGAGGGCAGGCTCCGGAGGGGAATGGAAAGGGATCGGGAGGGTTATTCATGGTTTTTCCACTTTTGTGAGGGTTCTGCTCCCCTAACCCTTGCAACTATGGAGGGGATACTGTACATGACTTTCAGCAACAGCGAAAACACACAGGATCCAATCACGCTGACCATCAGTTGAATTCCAGGTTGCAGAAATATAATTTAAAAGTATATGTCTACAGTGTATCTACAAACATCAAAGATTTTTCTAAACTCAAATGAGTAGATTGTAATACATAGAATCTGAAATTGAATAACCACCAAGATCACCCACATCCTATGCCACAAGGAAGGATTGTCAACGTATGCCTAAAAACTGATCCAGAGATGCAGATTCAAGTGTCTGTTGTCATTGTCATGTATCTTCAAGGTGACTACAATTACGTTGACCCTAACAGAGTTTTATTGTCAAGGTTTACCATTGTCCTCCTCAGGCTTAAGTGAGTGTGACTTGCCCATGCCGGTGGGTTTCCATGAGTAAGCAGGGATTGAACCTTGGTCTTTTAGTTCAACATTCAGACCGACACATTGTTATATTTCTGAAGATCAAAGGGTGGGGGGAAGAAAACATCTCCCAAATGCTCAATTGATTTTTGCCATTGCTGTGCTTTTTGTCCCAGCCAACAGAAAAAACTGGGATTTAAAAAAGCCTTACAATTTAAGTAAGTTCCTTTTTTTCTGTGAGCACATACATAGCATTTCATTACTTTTGAATGTTGCTTGGAGTAGTAATCACTCCTAGTCCATTTATATCAGTTTCTGTGCATTTTTCCCATTAAATTCATTGCATGAAAAGAAGCTTCTATATATTCCATTTTCTTGATCAATCATTATCAGAAATTATGATTAACAATGCACACCTTACTAATACTGTGTGACAATGCAATATTTGGCCTGAAATGAGAAAGACTGGCCAGATCGGATCTGTGCTGACAACTCTTGGTAGATTCCCCAGCTGAATGGTTACACTGATAGGGAATTGTGTGTCTCTGAAATGATTTCCTTTGCACTTGCAGAAGAGCCCAGTATTAAGTAAAGGCATGGGAAGTGCAGCCAAATTTACTTTTCTTCTTGCTCCCAACGTCTTACATGTTCTACCTAAGAAATGGCATCAAAAGTAGTTTTATATATGATGCCTTCCGCAGCCTGAGTGAACTCAGAAGGTCCTTGAGAATGAGAATAGCTCATGCCTGAGAAGATTTTCTATATTCAGACCTGAATCAATCCTAAGCAACATCACTAGGCTAGACTACAATTTGAACTAAACAAATACCGGTACTCTGGTAATGCCATACCTTCACTTGTTCAAACACACTGTCAGCTGATGTTTAAACAAAATGCAACTTGCACATAGACATTTGCAGTGAAGAAAACCATTAAGATTTCTGTTTGTGCTTGTAGCAAGGTAATGTCGTGTAGGCTACAACCCAAGAAGCATTTTCATATGCCTCAGAAAAAGCTGAACCAGTATATATTTTGGGCAGAGAACAGCAAATTTTTAGTAGAAAGGCAAGGGGTAAAATACAGCAGATGAGCTTCTTTCTCTGATTTATGCTCCCTATGGCCTAAATACCCTAAAAGCACCAGATCACATCTGATCTTACTTTCAATACTTGCGTGGGAGACAGCCAGTGAATACTAGGCGCTGTAGGCTATATTTCAGAGGAAGGAACTGGCAAAACCACCTCTGAATATTCTTTGTCTGAGAAAACCTTATGAAATGCGTGGGGGAAGCTGACAGGTGACTTGAAGACACATACACTCAAAGTGATGATGCTTGTTTTGAATTTTTGTTAAGAAAATTTGTGCATTATTTCAAAAACAAATAGATTGTTATTATTTAAAAGCATATTGGTAAGTATCCTAATTTTCCTTCCATAAAACGAACAGAGTTCATATTCATGGAATGAGTCTTACCCACCCTTCCTTCTGTATACCCTGGAAAAAATCGATCCCAGGAGTTAAGAGTACCATGGCAAGTAGTGTTGGACATGGGGGCAGGTGCTGCAGAAGTACAGAGATTTGACATTTCCCCCACCATAACCCTCATGGTTACCAGTTAGAACAGTTAGAACAGTTAGAACAATAAATATGGAAAGTAAGATTCACATCACTTTCCTTGCTTGTGTCCTAGAAAGCAAATATTTACATACATTCTCAAAGATGGGCAGGCCACAATTAAAATTCTATTGTGAAGGGCCATAAATTTCTATCTGCCTTCCCCAGTCTGGTGCCTGTCCATGTGTTTTGACTGCAGGTACCACCATCTTTGACTGTTGGTAACACTGGCTGGTTGGTGGAACTTGTACTCCAAAACATCTGAAGCATACCGGCTTGGGGAATGTTGGAGTAGAACAACATGCAAGGTAGTTGGCAATTCTGTTCTTTCCTGATGTATCCCCACCCCACAAAGCTGATCTGAATCAACAAGCAAAAGGTTAGTCCTAAATGTTTGTCCTGAATATTTTGTGAATTTACTGAAAACAGATAAACTATGTAATCCACTCCTTATTCACTCTTGTGCAAGATTGTGTAAGAACAGACATTTAAATGTACATTAAATAGCTCACTGAAGTTTACAGTGTCAGCTTCTGAGCTTCTTCACTTCTAGCTTGTGCCACAGACACTATAAATGGCTTGGAGCCAAACTTTGGCCCGTTGGCTCTCTGTGCTTTTATAGCTGCAATATGTTTAAATATATACATAGTTTTGTCAGCATCAACTTGAGAATGTGGGATAGGGTATGGAGTTCTCTACTGTCATTAGTGCTTAACCATTTAATTGTCTAGCAGTTCACTTGTGGAATGGTTTGACTGCTATCTCAATGAAAATAGCTAAATATTTAACCTTGGCCTCAGTCATTTAGTGTTTAATTCCGAAGTATTTTTAACAAAATCCTCTTTATTAACAGTACTAAGGAGATCATCACATCTTAGTGTGCATCATTGTCATCATCCTTCACTCTAGTAGCTATCTCCTAATCTTCTGAGTTGTGATCTTTATGCAGCCAGAACTATACCACCTCCACAGAAAAGTACAAAGATATTTAGAAAAATATTTAGAAAAAGAACTTTTAAGAAGGAACCCCCCCACTCCCCCAAATAGCCGAATGAGGAGTGACCATCCTCAGTGGCCCTGCAGTGCTGATAGTAGTAGAGGAACAGCATATAGGAGGCATGTCATGGTGGAACAAAGTATTATGCATGAGAGCATGGTTAACTGATGGGAACAATGGGAAGAAACACTAAACATTAGATCATTTTGCCCCAGATCCTCCTTGTTTTATGTACATAGTAGGCTATGAAAGGGAGTTTGTGATAGTGATTAACACATGATATCTGTGTTTAAAAATTCAGTGCAAGTTCTAATGATTTTGCTCAACTATTTAAGAAATTTAAGTCTGGTGCCCTGAACTGACTTAATTATAAGAAGAAAGCTTGAGTGTTTTTTAAAACTTCCTTTTTATGTAGATCTGTATGCCTAGGGAGTTCCCTAAATAATCCCCCCTTTTAAAATAACTTTCTTATTTTGCTTCCAAACAGGTGTTCTATCTCTTAAACTTACAGTAATATACATGTGGTCAGCCAGTCTTCTCCTTGTCTGTCTGTCTAACTCACATTCCCCTGGTTAAGCAAACATTCCAGATGTGCTGAAGAGAAGCTCCTTTTGTCAGCAGATATTCTAAAACAAGACATGATTTGCATGTAGATCCTTCTCATTTCTTTCTAGTATGGCTATTAATAAAGTTTTCACTTTTTTATTGGTTCAGCTGGTCTAAGACATTTTGACAGTATCACTGGAAACACCCAAACCAACTTTGAAGGAAATATCTTCTTTAAATGACTAAGATGTCTAAGAGGTATCTCTTTGTATTTGAAATGCAGATACGTTATATGGATCATTATATGCTGAAGGATTTGACTCTGAACCCTCTGAATTAGATTCTCTAGAGCTTGTTTTATAAAGATATATTATGCAAGGTGTCAAACTAAGCAGAAATTTAAGGAAATGGTTTTTGGATTAAAACATTAAATCGTGGTTTGTAGATAAATGTGCATCTTTTAAAAATCAGAGTCTATTCTAGTAGATTATTACTTCATTATCTGAGAAAATTGAGTACTATATGACATGCAAGTTAAAAACAAAATTTCCTCTCTCTTGCAGTGGGATCTTGTGTGTGACAACGACTGGAAAACACCGCTGACTACCTCTTTATTTTTTGTGGGTGTACTGTTTGGATCATTCATATCTGGACAGCTGTCAGACAAGTAAAGTTCATATATTAAAGTTCTGCATCTGTTTTTTTTATACCACTCTGAAAATTAAAAGCATGTAGAAATGTATCAATATCACTATGAAACCTTAATGTAAACAACTGTACTAAGCATGGTACATCTTTTATACATACTAACATATCTGATTAGTAAATCTGCTAAGAAGTTGAGTTTCTACTATTTTTGTTTTGTTTTTGTCCCTTGGTTGGAATTGCTGCAAGGAAGTGTGTAGTGCAGTGTTAACAAACTGTCATAAACAAGCATATTTTAAGGGGTGTCCAGGAGCTATGCAATAATCTAGATAGCAACAGTCAAACTAAATATTAACTGTTTCTCATTAACAAACCTATTTAAACTACAGTTTCAAAGAGATTAAAATAGCGGGGGCAAAGGATTGGATCTATGGGAACAATATTGTAAGACAAGATATTCTGAGAGACAGTGATTTGCCCAAGTTGCTCCACTGAATTTCATGACTTTATACCTGAGATTCCCACGTAGAGTGCCTATTTTCCCCAAACTCTTTACCATACTTTCCTCTGGTGTCATCGTGTCTTCTTTAGACTTTTAAGCTTTTGGGCAATAACTGGGTCTGGTTCCATGTGCAGCACTGCTTGAGATGTCTGGGAGGGAAGAAATTTCTTCTATTTATAACCTATATCAAAGAGTGTAGATATGAAGTACAGTGTTGGTATAAAACGAGACCTTCCTTGTCCTTGTCACACAGATCCACAAAAATAGGTGTAGGTCAGCAATTCTTTACCTGGGTTCTGTGGACCCCCAGGGGGCTGCAGTGTCCTCACAGGGGGTCTGTGAAGGCTTGAGGAAATGTTATATTTTACAGTTAAATAGAAAGGATGAAGGACAAATTTGTACATAATCATTCCAATAAAAATATAATAGGAGTGTGTGAATTTACTTATTTCTGCCTTCTTTCCAAATTTGAAGACCCTTGATGAGCAATTTTACGTAAATATTTGATGCACTTTAGAGTTTTAAGTTTTGAGTTAATTCTCTGGGGTCTACAGCAAGAAAGTACAGTCAGTCCTCCATATTTGCAGGTTTCACTTTTGCTGATTATTCACGAATTATTTGCTGTCATCTCTGCTGCCTCCCTATGCCATTTTTAATAGGGACTGCAGGCCTCATGAGACTGAGAAACTGCAAATGAGGCTTGTAAGTCCCTCTTAAAAATGGTGTGGAGCAGCACTGGAGGTTGCAGTAAGCCCCACCAGCCACCCACTTCTGCCTTGTGAAGGAATCCTGACGCCTCAAAGGAATCCATGGTGGGTTGAATATGGTGATCGAACTTTTTTGTGTGTTAAATATGGTTTGGGAGGGCCTAGAGTTATTCATGGTTTTTCCACTTTCATGGGGGTCCTGTGCCCCTAACCCTAGTGAATGTGGAGTGATGACTGTATGTATAAGAGGTCAGTAGTAAAGAAAAGGTTAAGAATCGCTGGTATAGGTTAAGGATTGTGCTGGCCACTAGAAATTCTTGACAAAAGAGACTAGTGGCAAGTGCTAGCTGTTCAGGATGCTGGCTTCCCTGCAGCTCAGAAAAAAAAAGAAGCTTATTTGGCCCCTTCCTTCCTCCGCCTTTAACAAGTAAAACTGTGCTACTGTTTATCACTACTAGCTAGAGTATTGTAGACTTAAGGGATGAATACAAGCTGATATATTCATTGCCTGAGCATAAATCCAGGTTGGGAAAAATCCAGTTCTCTAGCTGCTGATGAGCTGTTCTGTTATGCCTCACTGTTAACCAAGATGACTAGGGCTGATGAGAACTGGAGTTTAGCAATGGCTAGAGGGCCAGAGATTTCCCAACCAAGAGCTCTTAATGGCTGAATAGAAACTAGTTAAGGAACTGTGAGGAACAGCAGTGTCATGCTCCAGGACCATTTGGCCTTCATGGAATCTCCTTGTCTATCAGGCAAGGTACTTTTAAAAAATATTTGCTATCTTTCTCTGTCCTGCTTCACTACTTTCCTCCCTTTCAATATCGTCACAGGTGTAAATTAGTACTAGTATTATTAATTTATTTCTGTTTGGTAAAAAATAAGGAAGAGAGAAAACAAGGTTAAAAGAGAGAAATATGCTAGAAATTGGACCAAGAAACAAGAGGAGCCCTGTGAAAATTCAGAAATCTTCGTACATACGCACAGTGGTGTATGCTTCAGTGGTGAATGGAGGCTGCTACTTTAACCTCTATTTAAAAAGTTTAGAAGTGGGGATACTTTACTGTCTCTCTTCATGCATGTAAAGAGGGGCTTTGTTTGGGGGGGAAATATACATTCAGTAGTAGTTGTTGTTGTGTTCTTGTGTGCCTTCAAGTCATTTCTGACTTATGGTGACCCTCAGGCAAACCTATCATGAGGTTTTCTGGGGAAGATTTGTTCAGATGAGGTTTGCTTTTGCCTTCCTCTGAGTCTGAGGGAGTGTGACTTGCTCAAGGTCACCCCAGGAGTTTCTGTCACTGAGCAGAGATTCAAATCCTGGTCTCCAGTGTTGTAGGCTGAGCTCAAATCACTACACCATGCTGGCTTTCATACATTAAATAGTGTCTCTATTTTAATGTCTTCAAAAATTCTGCTTAATAACCCTCTGGTTTATTTTTTAATCTTTGTCTGATGGTAGATTTGGTAGGAAGAATGTCCTGTTTGCAACCATGGGAATCCAGACTGGCTTTGGCTTCATCCAGGTGTTCTCAACAAGCTGGGAGATGTTTTCCATCCTCTTTCTCATTGTTGGAATGGGGCAGATCTCTAATTATGTGGCAGCATTTGTACTTGGTATGTGACCCTTTTAAGCAGAACATATATTCTAGTATCATTGCTTACTTTTTCAGTGAGTAACATCTTAGTTTTCTTTCTTCCCTAGTTCTAAGCAGAATTACCAATATTGCTAAGCAAAACAGAGTCTAATTTTTAAAAAAAACTCATAAAAATAAAAATGGATTATTAATAAAAAAGTATATCTTGCTGTGTTCCATTCTCAAATCTGTATTCAACATGCACGCCTTGTGTGCAAGACATTTCTAGCATGATTTGTCATTGGTACCTCACCATCCAGTTCACTTTGAGAAAAGCATCCACACATGCTAGGATTGTCATGGGGCAAACAGGACCCAATAGAAGCCCAGTTTCTTCTTCCTATGACATACTGGGTTATTATGAATTTGGGAGACGAGTCTGCACACATCTCCATTAGCTTCATTCTGCCCTTTCTTTTGCTTAGCAGAAGGTACTCAGACTCTGAGCTTATGTGATCTGATCTGAGCTCAAAACGAGGTTTGGATTATAATAAGGTAGGCATGCAACAACCTCCCATTCAGCCCAACATATGCCTGGAAGGAATGCAAGGGAACAAGGTGCTATTGAGCCTAAGATACCATTGTCATAAGCTATGTGTCCTATGTCTTAATGGCTGTGGTCCTCTACATAGATTGCTTAAATTCAGTTGAACTGAATTGGAGTTAAACAGCTGTAGTGGCAAACCAAACATAAAACAGAGATGTGTGAATGTATCTCCAACATGTCTTCCAATTTTGCACTTACAAAAGTGCTAGTAAAAAATCTTAACATGGATTTCATCCCTGGTTTGATACACCAACATCTTCAAGCAAAATTATGCAGTTATCAGGGTTGGATACGTTATGTCTGCCCCATCTGGGTGAAGTCATGACCTCACTGATATGTCTAGGAAGACTTGATGGCATGATGCATCCCTACAGCGTTGTGAGGGAGTAGTCTGCCCATTATGTGTTGTGTAGGAAACTGTGCTCCAGCAGGAGGGAGGAGAGCGACAGCTCCTCTTGGACTGCTTCTCTTTTGAGGTTAAACAGTACTCACTTCAAAAGTATGAGCAATTTAGGGAAGGCTGCCACCTAGTGACAGAAGATGCTATTTCTGGCTTCAAATGTAGACACATTTAATTTAACAAAAAAATTACTTAATGGCCCAAAGCCTGTTGTTAGTGCCAACTTAAGTGGACCAATTCAGTCAATAGTATTTACCTGTGTGTTGATTCACCAGTCAGCAATTGATTCAGTGGATCTGCTCTGATTGGGAGTAATCAATAGGATTCAGGCCAATATGTTTTAAAAATCAAGTAACCCCCAAATGTATACCCCTAGGGTCCCTCTAGTATTTCAGGTACCTAGGTTTCATGGTTTTGGAGCTATGGCTGTGACAAACAGGCACACATCTGCTTTTATTATTATAATTTTTTCTAGAAAGATGTCAGATACATTCAGATATCTTTAATCATGTCTCATTTGTTTCAAATTATAGTGTTCACCCATAACAGGGGCAGGTAAATTGTGTCCCTACAGGTGGTGTTGGACTGCAGTTCTCAGCATTTCTCACTATTAACTAGGCTTTTTAGGGCTGATGGATGTTGCAGTCCAGAAAACATTTTGCCCACCTTAGCCTAAAATGTCTAGTATCACAGGCTTTGACTAATCATCGACTTTGACTTTGTTAATTGACTAATCATTGTATTATATAGTCAGTGGCATTACAAGTTTCACCAGTACACCATATTGAAGACTAGGTCATATCTAGGAACCATTCATATACCACAGCTTCCAGTCCCAAAATATTACATATCATCATAGGGAGCTTACTGGTAAGAAAGGAGATTATTTAGCACTCAAAAATCACCACCATCCTGTTAACTTCACTTTATCACTAAAACTCCAAAACCTCAAAAGGCTTTCCATAGCGCAGGTACATCTAAGAAGTCATAACTACCTGGCATAGCTGCTTCTTAATCTCAAGAGGTCTTGTATATTAAAGGAAATAAGTACTTTTTTAAAAAGTGAAAATGCTAATTAATGTTCATTTGATTTAACAGGCACAGAAATTCTTGGCAAATCAATCCGTGTTATATACTGCACATTAGGTGTTTGTCTGTTTTATGCCTTTGGCTACATGTTGCTGCCGCTATGTGCTTACTTCATCAGAGACTGGAGGATGCTGCTGTTGGCTCTCACTGTGCCAGGGCTGCTGTATATTCCCTTGTGGTGGTGAGTCTTTGTTTTTGTTGTTATTTGCCATCAAGTCAGCTTCGGCTTATGGGGCCCCTGTAAATGAGAAGTCTCCAAGAAACTTAATCATCAACTGCTCTACACATTCAGGGCTGAGGCTTCCTTTGAATCAATCCATCTGCAATGTGCTTTTCCTCTTCCACCTTTTACTGAACATTATCATCATTGGCAAGGTGTGATGTCATCTCATTATATGTACAAAGTGTGATAGCCTCAGTGTAGTCAATTTTAGTAAGAATTCAGGCTTGATTTCCTCTCAGACCCATTTATTTGTCTTTTGGCAATCCATGGTATCTGTAGAACTCTCCTCCAGCACCACATTTCAAATGAATTGATTTTTTTATGTCCCCTTTCTTTACTGTCAAGCGTTCACAACTCTACATAGAAATCAGAACAAAAATGGCGGGGGTGATTACTACTTTGATATTTAATTATCTGTCTTTATACTTGATTACCTTATCTAGCTCCTTCAGAGTTCTTCCAAATCTTAGTCTCTTTCTGATTTCTTGACCACAGTCTCCAATGTCTTCATCATTCACTTTAAGTTGTTATTTTCTTTCTGTTAGTATTCACTTGTATCCCTTTAACCACCTATATTTGAAATCTGCCCAAAGAGCAAATTAACTACATACAGTGCATCCGCTGTATATGTGGGGGTTCTGTTCCTGGAACCCCCACGTAAAACAAAAAATGCAAATGTTCACGTCTCATTGTGGTCAATGGATACAACATGTCTATACCTGCAGCAGAATGGGCAGACATCCATCACATCCATTGACTATAGTGGGACAGATGTTTTGTGCAACCTCACATTTGCGTATGCGGAGATCGCACCAGACAAGGGTGTACCGTATATGCTGTATGACTACAGACATGCTAAATTAGAAGAAAATTCTGACTTGCCCCCCCAAAAAAAAAGCACAGCAGTGTTTCAGATGGGAAAGATCAACCACACAGAACCAACTTCATAGTTGACATAAGTGCTGTCTAAATAAGATTATTCTAACATCTTCCAATCTAAATTCAGATTTGGCCATTTTTACTCCTTGCTTTATTCTGACAAGAAAGGTTTGGTACCAGTTTTTCCATAATAATCAGAGGTGCTGCCCTGTAAGTAAGAACTGTGAATATGTAACAAACATGAGTGCATAACTCTAGGTTCTACATTTATAACTGATATAGAGCATTCCAGCCTGTATGATTTATCTTATAACTATATTGTAGGTGCAACTATATATTTTTCAGTTTATCTGTCTTGGCCATCATCATCCTTAACCTGTTTTAGATTGCTGATTCTCACAGTTTAAACTTCATGGCTTCTCCAAAAAAAGTCTTAAAACTACCATAAGCTGTACTAAATGAAGGGCTGATCTTCCAAAATATGTTAATAGTGTTAGGGCTTTTCTAAATATATGCAGTAGTTTTTAACCAATTCTTTTTTTTCTTCTGTATACCTTTTTGACTACTGTAAGTGGGGTGATGGTGCTCTATTCCTCAGTTTTCTGCTTCTCTTTCCCCATGCCCTAAAAATCCTAATATCAGGGTTTTTAGCAAGCCTAACATAACCTTGTACATAAAGATTATGGGATAGTTGCTGTATCCTGCTCATTGTTGACAACCAGGCAATTGGCAATCGTAACTGTTACAATGCTTTTTCTTTTTTTTAATAAAAATGAATATGCTATTGAAATGTGCAGTATGATTACATATTTCCCCCATATTGAAGATACATAGATGCACACACTGGTAATTCACAAACTATCCTAGCACCCCACACAATAATGTAAGCCAAATCAGGAACAACATACAAGGACAGAGTGATTGTGCTAAAATATGGGAATTGTGGGATTAGTCAGATGTCTGTCTCAATACTTTTCTGTTATCTTGTTCAATCTCCTCATGAAAATTTCCCCCTTTTCATTATAGTTTCATGTCACACTTAGGAATTGTGATTTGCTGTCAGTTTATGAGACAGGATCAGTCTGATACCTGGTCTGAAATCATAGCCAAAACACTTGGCAGACCTTTATGCCTAGCCCTCTAGAGGTGGTTTTTAATGTGCACAATGACTCTGCATTAATTTTGTCTCAGATCGTTCCCTATGCAGACATGAACTAGTTTTTATATGTGTTATGGTATAGTCCCCTTTTATATCTTCGTGTGTTACAGTCTTCCTTATTAATACCTTTCAAATCCATAAATAATTTGCTGGCCACTGGCTTTCTTGGTAGGCACCCCTTTCTTCTATGCCAGAGTTCACTCAAGAGCATAAAAAGACAACAAGCTCTGTAACATTATAGTTAAAAATCGTTATGATCACAGTGATCTGTATGGGGTGAAGATCTGATAACCCTGGCTATTCTATTGAAGTTGGATTTAAACCTTGCAGGTTCATACCAGAATCCCCTCGATGGCTGCTCTCTCAAGGAAGGATCCAGGAAGCAGAAAACATAATTCAGAAGGCTGCAAAAAAGAATGGTGTTACAGCCCCAGAAGTAATATTTGATCCTTCTGAGGTAAACATGCACATATATTATATCTGCTGAGAGCTTTTCCCCCAGACTCCTGTGTTTGGAGGTGATAACACCCATTGAAGCTTTTTGCCACATGTAATAAAATCTACCAATTCCCATCCCATTACATGAAATTCTGAATATTAAATTACTTCCATCCCTAGCAATGTTACACCTATATGGAATATACCTTATACCATATCTTGTGATCTGACAGCAGCCAGCATTTGTTCCCTAATTTTCTTAAAACTCAGCACTCTCTTAATCCTTTCATTTAGGTGGTATAAAATGCTTTCCAGTTTAACTGTTTATAGCACAACAGATGTACAAGTGTTGGTTCTAGGTTGCATACATTTATAGATATCTTCCTTGTTTAGTAGACAAACAATAATGCACCTTCTTGGGAAAAGTAAATCCTTTCCAGGGAAGAATCAATTATGATTTGATCTGCTGTCCAAAATTAGTCTATGCAAGTGCCTTGGAAATGTATTGGACAGGGCCCATGATATTAATAATAACACATTTCTGCCATGAATGTGCCCTATTGGGGTGCAAAACATCAGCTCTCAGGAAGTCTTCAGACTCACCACAAAGTGAAATTGAAAGGAAATTCTTCACACTTTACCTTGAATTCAGGCAGCGTTCACTTCTTTGCAAGGTGAGTGCTCTCTTTGCTGTGCTGGAACATGCAACATCCAGATTTTTTTTTTTAAAGCATCGAGCACAGTGGAGCTATCCACTCACACAGACACATGCAGCAAGGCTATATTTCCTGCATCTGTTAAGTGTGCACAGAATATTGTGCTTCCAGCTTTTAATTGGTACTGAAGAATCATTTTGCAAAAGCTGAAACTGCTGTTAGGACTTGAACTGATCATTAGGGAAAGCAGCTCATAAGTGGGAGTAAAAATTTTTGACACAAATATGGCAACTGCTGCTTAATAAGATACCTAATAAGTACCTGAGAAGGCACATTTGCCCTGCAGTAGGCTTCTGCCTGTGAATACTACCACAAGTAGTGGCCACCTTTGTAACTTGGTTGCCAAAAAATAAACTGCATTCCTTTACCAAAATGAGGCATGTGGGAACACATACTTTGTTGTAGAAGAGAATCATAAGCTTGGAAGCTTCTCAGAAGCACAGTTCTCCTCTAAAGCAGGATGTGCAATACATACTACATAAAGGGGCTGCAAGACATAAATAAACCCTTCCACCAGAACTTGTATAGATTTATCTAATCAGAAAAACAATGAAATTCAATTAGGGAAAAACAGCATTTTGTAGAAATCATTAGATACAGAAGATACAGAAGAAAAAAGAGTGTTGAGAATATTTAAAAGGCTTTTTGATATAGTTATGGTAATGTAAGATAATTTCTATTCACAGAACCCCAGATCTTTAATGCGTGCACAGCCATTTTATAAAATTATGTTGTAATGACATGATTTTGGGAGAATGGTAACAGGATTTCACATGTTGTATTTTAATTTCTTGCTCATAGTTACAAGATTTGAAGTCCCAGGACCAGCAGACTTACAGCATTTTGGACCTAGTGAGGACTCAGAATATCCGATCTGTCACTATTATGTGTGTGATTTTATGGTAAGCAAACAATGAACAGATCCTTAAAATTCACTGTAATACCAGAGCCTGGAAGTTACATCTCTGAAGACATGAAGCTCTAGTTTCATAAAATTATTTTATTTCCGTATAGAAAGGTGAGTGTACTTGGCACTTAACAGAGCAGAATGTGCAACTATACCTACCTTATTCTGAATCATAAGCATTTATTGCTCTGCCTGGCATTTTCTTTGGAAATTCATTTCTAAGTTCTACTCACTTTAAATATGTGATGGGGAAAGTGTGTATGTGTATGCACACTAATTTTATCTCTCTGGGAATTTGAAGCTACTTGGTCAGCACCCCAGATGGTTTGTCTGTTGCCAAACTGTACTGCTTCTAGGGGCAAGTAAAAATTACCCTCCACATTAAAAAAAAAGCAATTTATAGTATGGATTGGGCCTTCCTTATCCAGAGATATGAAAACCTCCAAAAACTGAAACATTTTGCTGCCAGCCACCTGTTTTACCCTCAAGGCAGCAGTTGCGGCACTCCTGTTTGTTAATCTCTCAGAGCTGAGGAGTGCCATGAAGGCAGAAGCGGGCAGCTGGTAGCAAAAAGAGAAAGACTGAGGATCTGTGAAATGGCAGGAGGTGTGGATTTGTGCCAAGTGCTATGTTTGGATTCCCACCATTTCACGACCTCCAGCCTCATGTCTCATATACAACACAAGTAGTGAATGAGATGCGAGATGTTTATAGCACTCACCTCCTCAGTATGCTAATTTTGAACATGCAGAGGTTTGTACTGAGTGAACATTCTTTCCCCACCTGTAGCCATGCTTTTCTAGGAAAACATGAGGTTTCTGATTCTGGGTGGAATTCTGTTGGTGTCTTCTGCATGCTTAAGTTCTCCTACTGACAAAATTAAACATTTTTGGGCAAGGCACAATATCCATATGCAATTCAAATTTGATGAAGTGAAACTGGCTGTGCAGATGCACATTCTCAGCTGATGCGCATCCATCTGCCTCTGCTAAAATTGGCAGCCATAGTTCTCCCACTGTGGATTGTTGCCATTCAATGCAAGAGTTGCATAACACAATCAATTCATAACCCCATTTGCAGTGATCTATGTGTGCAACCTCTGCATAAGATCTCAGCAACTGTGTTTGACCTCTACAAACAACCTTAGTTCAGATATCTTATTATAGAGCTAATCTGATGATATGATGGATATGATGGACAGTGGATCTGGCATGCATCTGAAGTAACATTTGAGGTGTATACTCTGCACAGAGGGCCCATACATACAGTGCCCCAGTTCATGCAGCTCTTCCTCCTCAGAAACAGAGAGGAAAGCTCTTTGATCACCATAGCCATCGCATGTTCAGACCGCTGTGCTGCGTGCTCACTTCTGACGTTACTTCAGATGTATGGTAGACAGGATGGGAAGGACTCATGCCCCCTACTCTACATGAATGGAATACTGCTATGATTAGGTGTGTGAGGCAGGTGTTAAGTCTGCATTCTGAGTATGCTTATGTAATGTAAACAGCAACAGCAGAATCAGATGGGATTCTGGGTGCTTGGGAACACATGCAGCTTACATGTATTGCCACATGCAAATAAAGTACTGTTCTAGTCCAGTGCAGAACTGTTTGGAGGCCCCAGCAAATTTATTATAATATAGATCTATCTTTCAGGATGGTCATTTCCATAGGCTACTTTGGCCTCTCTCTGGACACTCCTAACTTGCATGGAGACATCTATCTCAACTGCTTCCTTTCGGCAGTAATCGAAGTCCCAGCTTATACCATTTCTTGGCTACTCCTCCATTATCTTCCCCGGCGATATTCAATGGCAGGAGTCTTGTTCTTAGGAGGCTGTGTCCTTCTCTTCATTCAGTTGGTGCCTTCATGTAAGAACATCTTGTTTAACATAAACCTTTCCTCCTTTTATAGATGTAAGCTACAGCGACAAGCTTGCGCCCTTGATGAATGGGAAGTAATCATGGGCAATACAGTGAGCTAGTGAAACTGCATGCCATTTATAAAAATGGAGACCAGAACTATTTAAATTCATTGTAAGGAATGATATGAAATAGAAAGACAGCCCAGTGCTCCAAATCTGCTTTTAGTTCTGTATTGTATTCATCTTTATTATACTAACCTGTCTTTACTGCATCAGCTGAATGTATAATATGTCAGTTTATTTCAAGATGAAATATAAATAAAGCCATAAAATAAAAATTCATAATTGAATTACAGCTCTGATGGTATAGGCGTCCAATGAAGTAATCTGTTGTCTGTAAATGAGTTCACCCTTGCAGTCCCTTCCAACTCTATGATTCTATGACTCTTTATTTTGTTTTATTTTGGCTGAAACAAACTGTCATGATGAATATCCCTGAATTTGCAACAGGGAAGTTATAAGTTTTAGATTAAAGTGAAAAGAGCAACAGAAGTAGGAGACTGATAAAAATGTTTTGCTGGCTTGGTGATAGATTTAGTATCATAAATCTTGGCTTTCACTTGTAGACCTCAATGTATTGTCCATTATCCTGGTGATGACTGGAAAGTTTGGGATCACAGCCTCCTTCTCAATAGTTTATGTGTATACTGCTGAGCTCTACCCAACAGTTGTAAGGAACATGGGTGTTGGTGCCAGTTCCATGGCCTCCAGATTTGGCAGTATCCTATCGCCTTACTTTGTATATCTTGGTAAGTTAGTAATTTTCTCATTTATTGCTTGGCAAAGTACCGATACCCTGCTTTTAGTATTACAACCAACTTTTGCCTTTAACAGAACCACTTTCTGATACCTGGTTACTTATTGCACTTGAGGAATCTCAGTTGTTCCATGGTACCAAGAAGGTCAATATTGCTGAGGAAGTTGATCTACCCTTAATTATCTTGCTCCTGGGGAGCCCCTGATGAGCTTCCAAGTAGCTGCAGGGATCCTCAGAACACAGTTTGTAAATGACTGATCTCTGTAATGCATCTTGACATTAACCCTCTTGTTGTCCTCTTGTGCTTTTTCACAGGTGCCTATGATAGGTTTCTTCCATACATTTTAATGGGAAGCTTGACAGTACTTACCGGAATCCTCACTCTGTTCCTCCCAGAAAGTTATGGCACACCACTCCCAGATACCATAGATCAGATGCTAAGGGTTAAAGGGTAAGACTGAATTAATTTGTTGCAGAGTAAAAGGAAACAGGTTTCAGGAAGTTTTGATGTGTTGTGGGGGAGGGAGAAAGAGGACTCATCTTGAAGCATGAGGAGGCACCCCTAGGCCACTGTTCACAAGCCATCTGTAATAGGTTGTTTTGTAAGATCACAAACTATAAAGCCCTATGTGCCTTGAGTCAAGAATATCTAAAGGCTGTATGACTCTACACATGAGCTTGCCTAAGCTTTGAGATATTTAGAGAAAGACTTTTTGTCAGTTCCACCATCTCCACAGACATGTTTGTGGCAACATGAGAAGGAGCACTTCCTCCATCCCACCACAGGATACTAGGTAGGCCTTATTTCTGCTCTCCTTCCATTGGAAGGTGAAGAATGTCTTATTTAGACAGACTTTGGGTCCCAGATGATATCGAAGGGTTATTTTTCCTTTAAAGGAGAGTGTGGCCTCTTTTAAAGTTATTTTAAATACTTTAAAACTGTTTTGAATTTAGTGCAATTGTAAAATAATACCTTAATAGTTATAAATTGTCGTCTTATAATATTATGATTGATTTTAGTTGTATTCTATTATGATGTGTATTGTAATCCACAGGAACAGGCAGGATATAAATAATTTTTTAAAAATAACATTGAGAATAGATAAGACTGAAGAAGAAATTACAATAAAATGGAATACTCCTTTCATGAACATTGCTGTAGCAAACTAAAGTGAACTGCATGAGGAATAATAAAAAGTGGCAGTACAGAGAGCATAAATCTCTAGGAACAATTGATGTTGTAGAAGCTAGACCCCATTATGTGTCTCTGTTTGCGGCTTCTTAGGGGAGACTATACATTCTGTTTTAATATGCACTTTAAAAAAGAGTGTCTGTGCTGGCCACAAGATTTTAAAGGAAAAGAAAATGTATGAGATTCCAGTCAGCATCACATGACTACTCCAGACCAGTTTCCCAGTAAGTGCTACTCCTTGGCTGCTTTGGATTTCAGTATGGAATTGTCCTGGGATCTAGCGCAGATCAAGAGAACAGTAAAGATTGGTGTATTACACACTTGCTTTTTCTTCAGAATTAAAAGTGGCCAGTTTAGTTTAAGCGCACTGCTGGAAAACTGTAATGTGGGATCTTAGGTTTAATAAGAGTGAACGTTTGGTTGTTCATTTTGAGTGTAGATGAGAAGTCTACTTCCTGAGTTAATGATGAGCCGCTTCTTTGAATGTAAAAGTGAAATGAGCCACAGCATTTTGGGGAATTTCTTTCTACAGCTTTTTTTTATTATTCATTTACAGAATTAAATACCGAAATACTTCTAAAAGCCAGAAGAGAACAAAGGATGAAGAAAATAAAGTAATTCTAAAAACCACATCTTTCTGATGAATTGCACTGCACCTATATTTTGAACTGAAAAAGACCTAAACATTTCCTTTAATTTTCTTTGAGAAAGGACTAACTGAAACACTCTTTCCTTTAGTGATCAACTTATTTATTAAATATACATTCATTTTTGTGAATGTAACTATGCTGCATATCCCAGTGTGGGATCTCTGCCTGCAATTGTATACAGTACATGGAGCGATATCAGAGTGGAAGTCTGTTTGCCTTTAGGATTATTGACAAATGACCTTTGTATGAGGTTGAGTTTTCTAAAGATACTTGAACGTGGAGATTGATCAACTGGTTTCACTATTCAGTGCACACTGGCAAAAGGCAAACACATTCTGGAATTTAAATATTGTCACTTGTTACTACCCAAGTTGGAATGCTGCTGCTTTTTGCTCAGAAAACCTTAGTTTGAAATGAAATTGATTCATCAGGTTTAGAAGACATGAATTAAGTACTAGACAGATGATTATACAATCATATCAAAAGAAACTGACGTTGAATGTTTTTTGCCAACATTTGAGATTGAGTGTTCACACTTATTTGATATCAAGTGTTCTTGTATGCAAAACATTGGCTGTCTAGTTTTGTTTGCAATACTAATTACTTTTTCCAGATGTAGTTTTAAATAATAACCCTTGGGTACAATTGTTCACATCTGGGAATGATGTCTTGCCTTATTTAGGCATATATTTATTTTTTAAATAATAAGATTAGATTACATCTATAATTCTTATCTATCCTTTTAATATTCTATAAGCTGAATTTTCTCCAAGTGGCCTCTAACTCTGAAAGGCACTGCAACTAATCTGTGATTATCTGTCCATTAGGCCTTTCAATATCTGTCTTAATTTTTTGAATCACATACTAGGTATGTAATAAAGCTTCTTTGCAAGATGGAACTTATTCTGTTAACCAAAGTTAAAAAAATCTGGTGTCTTCACGTAGCCCAAACCTCAAATGGTTGCTTTTGGACTAAGCATAGAATTCATTATTTTGAATGAGTATCATGAAACTGTAAAAACAAGTCTTGTGCCTAAACAGTTGTGTCAAATCTACCGAGAGATGTTGCCACTGACTGTAGCAGCTATCCTGACTGCATCGATTTCTATTTTCTTTAATCTAAGACTCTAATTTGCACATGAAAGCAGTTAAAATGGTTACTTTATGATCTACAATGAGGTACATTATAAATAATTTGATAGTTTAATAAATTTAAAGCAATTGTATTCTTATTTTAATAAGTTGTGAGCTGCCTTGTGGATCTTTAAATAAATATTTTTATAACAAGAATTGCTAGAGAGCCCTTACCACTGTGGACACTGCTGTTTTTAGATATCCTAGAAATCATGCTGTTTAATGTGAAGGTCATCATCATATTATTCATGACATTTAACATGGAAGTTAACATCATGTTACTTTGGTGTTTTTCCCCACCTCCATATTGAATGCTGCAGTTTCCAGTTTTCATTGATCCATAATGAAGAACTGCCCACTTGATGGTAGAGGGTGTCAGTCCTTAAATACTTTGTTACTCCCTTTAGAAAGCCAGAGTACAAATATTTTGGGGAAATGTAGTGACTAGAGAGCATGTCTCCAGATTTCGCAGTTTCTTGGGCATGGCATTTTTCCTTGTATTAAAGGGACGTCCTGAATAGTGCCAGTGGCACTATTCCTAAGGCAGATCAAATCAAAGGTACTGCACTTACATGCCCTGTTTCAAATGCCTTACAGTGCATGTCTACACAGAAGTAAATGTCAAATTCTTTTTGATATAATCTTAGCAAGGTATGTCTAAGATTTCAATCTCTGTGTGTAAAAGTGTTGTGTGCTTTTAAGTCATTTCTGACTTATGAAGTCCATAAAGCAAACATATCTTGGCAAGATTTGTTCAGAAGGGGTTTACTTTTGCCTTCCTTGAGGCTGAGAGAATATTATTTGCCCAAGTGGATTTCCATGGCCAACGGGGATTGGAAGCTTGGTCTCCTGAGTCACAGCCCAGCGTTCAAACCACTACACTATGCTGGCTCTCCAGCCTTGCTATCCTAAAAAAACCTCTTTCCTCCATTTTTTCAGAATTTTTTTTAGTTTTTTAGTTTTCTACAAGCTTGGTTCATCAACATCATCACCAAGGAACAGTCCCCACTCTTCATCCCAAGTTACTTTCTAAAGTTAGTGGGGCTTCAAAAGAGGATCACAGTGACTGGAATTTTATTTGTTAAATATGTTAGGACAACAAAGGGAGATTAGAAGTCATCAGAAGATATTGTTATATTTGATAACAACTGCAAGGTTGACATACGTGCAACATTGGAAAGAAAAGAAAGATACTGATTTAGGAGAGTGGAAATTAAAAGTTCTGGATATGTTAGAGACAGAAAAGTTAGCATTTTCATTGAAAAATAAATCTATCCAGAACTTTGAAGGGGAATGGAAAGGAATTTTGGAATGGATAAAAATTTAAAAGTATATGAAAGCAAAGAAAGAGATAATGTAATTGTTTTCTCTTCTGTAAAATGTTAACTATTATTCTTTCTTTTTCTTTTGGTAAATGGAAACAAGTCTCAACTGGAGTAAACTAATATGGAAGCAGGGGGAGGGTGTGATATATCCGATAATGGGGTATATCCACTTTGTTTTTTATGCAATGAAACTTTTAATAAAAATTAAAAAAAAAAAAGAGGATCACAGTATGATCCCATGCAGCTTTACTGAGAGAAAACAAAGTCAGGAATGTTGCTTCTAGGGCACATATGTCCTCCTGTGTGCCTAAAAGTATGATTGGGCTTTTGGCATTTGTATATGAAAAGTTATATTCTTATCAAGAGATTTCTGTTTCAGTATTCACTGTTCATTTTCAAAGAGCATGTCCGTTAGATACATTCAGATTAAAGGAGTATGCTATTGGCTGAAAATAAACAAAATTGTGTGTTCCAAAAAACATGTACTAGTTTTTTCAAAATCCTCTGAATTCATGTGATTGATATATATAGAGAGAGTGTATAGTATATGCAGAATATATATAATATTTAAGCATTTTTCTTATTTCACTTGAATTTTATAGTTTTTTTTCAAAATTCCATCTTTCCTTTTTGTGAGCTGATTGTTTTATTCCTTTTTACTTTACAACAGGCCCCAAGGGCCTCATCCAGTGTCAGCTAGTAAGCCAGGGCTCAGTATGCATGGACACATCCCAGCATGTTCCCACCCCTCAGCAATTTCCATTAAGATCACTGTTTAATTGCTGTTGTTAGCAGCTGGTAAAGCAGTGATCTTAGAAGTCACAGAACTGCATTCTCCATCCCTGTGACTTAGCTGATCAGCATCCTGATCATCTGGGCTATTAGGGAATGTGGATAGGGTCCGTTTGGCTTGAAGAGCTGCACAGGAATCAGCATGTGGCCACACGTCTGCAAGTTATGCACCCCTGCTCAAGAATTAATCTTTTCTCCTCTAATTCCTCCTACTGTGCTCTAATTTTTTGATCTTTTAATGGATAACAGAAGAGAACATGGCTTCTCAGCTTAGTGCAGCATCATAATGGGAGATGCTGCACTTGATGGATTGACTAACTGAGACAAGGTTGTATCCAGTGGTGCCAGTGGCACTTCTGGCAGATTGAAATCTCTTATGACCATGCGTTCCACCAAGTTCCACAATGTAGTAGTAAGAAAATCTCCCTGCACAGCAGATGAGGAGTGGAGGAAGGTGGTGGAGGCAAATATGTCCACTTCCACTGGGTGAAGTTTTACATAACATCGCACATAGTTCACATAAAGTACAAAGTACAGTTAAACTCAGAAGATCTCATCCATGTCTCAGCCTATATTGTTTCCAAATGTTAGTTTCCATCAAAGTCCAAGGGTCAAACTAGTCAATACATTTAGTATGTATTTAGACTAGATGTTCCCCCAGGTGTGAAAGATGTCTGCTCGTCATACTGTGTTATGATCCTCAATGGCTTGTCTTACATATAACACGCTTTGCTTTCTGATTGGTCATCAAAAGGTAACTTAGAGCATTATGAAAGGCATCTTAAAAATACTTTTGGCATAAGGATAGGAGAACCATTAAGAAGTACAGTCAGCCCCCCACATTTGTGGGTTTGACTTTCACAGATTTATTTGCAAATTTCTTCAACACCTACCCCGTCACCTCAGGTGCCTCTTGTTGGAAATGAGAGTTTCCCAGGGTGTTAGCCCTATTGGGAAATTCTATGGAAGCTAAAACTGTCAGGATTCAGCCTCCTTTTAGCAGAGTAGCAGAAGAAGCATGTCTAAATTTGTGTATGGCTTTTCTGATATCAAACTGACTGAAGTAAAACAAATGCAGGCAGCTTCAGATTACAAACTTAGAAAAGTTTACCAATGGCTTCTACATTTATATATATATTGGAGAGCCTACAACCTAACTAGCTAATGAATAGTAGTAGCTTCGGTCTTAACTCACCATCTTCTGATGGAAATGCGAAGCATGGTCAGAGAGGAGGAAGAGGAAGCAAAAATAGAGGAGAAGAGAGAGAGCTGAGAGAGGTCTCATTCTTTTATAAGATCGATGACCCAAGCAGCTGTCCTGGGTCACATGATCTGATCACCTGAACACCAAAGGTATTTACGATCATGCATTTAAATGACAGAAAGGCAAATGATGGAGCTTTGGCATGCAAAAGAGAAAGGTAGCCCTATGCTAGCTATGCCCACTTGCTCTAAGAACAAGATGGGGGCGGGGAGAGAATGCTGGAATTTTCCCAACACCTCTTTTCTGAGAGAACCTTACCTCTCAGTGGCTCCAATCAGACTGTGCAGCCCTTTAAAAACCCACCTTTGGTCCTCCTTCTCCAGCAGCTGCTTGGCCAGCTCAGGATGGTTCATAGCCTGATGTTTGCTTGCACACACACATTGTCCCAAATGTTGCCTGTGGTAAGAGTGGATCCCCTGGTTGAATTAATGGAACTTGTCTGTATTGCAAGCACCAAAACAGCAGCCTGCCATCAGTTCTTTTTGCTTAGGAAGGCTTGCCTAGGACCATGCGTGTGCTGCTTGCAAAGCAAACTGGGGGGAAGGGAGAGGCGCCAAGCCATCTGGGAAATTTTGCAAGTGATGTGTACAATGCAGTCAGTCCCAAGTGAACCTTCATAAGACCTTTATGTTCCTCTATAGTAGATAGATTCCACTTTTCAACCATTTCTGCTTTCTAACAGTGCTCTGGTCCCTATCCTGTCAGATAAGTGGGGAAAGCCTACCTAATACAGCATTCTGTTCTCACAGCAGGTAAGTAAATACCCATGGGAAGCCCACATGCCAGACATGAGGACAATGATTCCCTCCCATCTTGAGAAACCTTTGTGACTACTGTTCACTCTTGCACAAGGCCTTGCTAGCAGACTCTACACTAGATATCCTGTATCTGCCTACTGAAAAAAGCTTCACTTGCCAATTTCTACTTCCACTTTTGCTTTCTACTTTCAAATAGCTATTAAAGCATGAATAAAGAACCTTTTTCACCTTTTCTGAGGCTGCATGCTAAGAATGGTATGGCCATTCGTCTCCATACACACACTTACATGAAAGGGCCCCCAGTGCAGTTAATTAGAGCTGCTTTGTGCCTTATTTGCCATGCACAGTGAGTGTAATCTTTGTTGAGATTATAATATGATTTTTTTTTCTTATTAAGAGTAGTTGTTCTACAGGAGAGAGGCAGGGCTGAGACAGGCTGTGGGACAAAGATTCTGTGGACTAGAGATTTTTCAGCCATGCACAGGAAAACCTGAACAAAGAAAAGACTGGCAATTCTTCCCATATGTACAGTGCTAAACTGTATGGAATATATGCAGTTCAGCCACTCTAACACCAAAGAGGCAAAAAAGTGGCTGGGCTGCAACTCACATAGGGCTTTATCACATCAGCCTGTTGTCTCACAGGGACCCATGTTTACGCAAATGGAAACCTTTACTTTCACACTTTTTCTGCAAAAACACTATGGTGCTGCCTTGAAGATGCACATTCCCGCAACCAGTCTTCTGCACTGCCTCACTGGCTGGCTTCCTACACGTGTCTACCCTACCTTGCACATGTATAGCCTGCCAGCCTGCCTGCCTTTCTTCTTTTTTTTTCTTTTCTTTTACCACAATTGTGCAATTTCAGTTCCCCCAGTACATATTTCTTTTTTAAAACTGGTTTTGCCACAGTTGTGTAATTGCAGCATGCTGGTGATTGCCATGGCAGCACAATTGTGTAATTACAACAAAATACACACGCGCGCGCGCGTACCTGGGAACGGAATAAAAGCAGTGTTGTTCCTGTTTGCTTGCTTATTACTGCAATTGCACAGTTTCCATTACCTGGTAGGTATTTTTTTAATTTGTTTTGCATAATTACGTAAGTAATTGTAGCATGCTGATGACCACCACAGCAGCACAATTGCACAATTATGGCAAAACAAAGCTAAAAAGAAATACATAACGGGGAGATGACAGCCAGAATATCAGAACTGCAGCAGTGAATGAAATGATCACTCCTAGAAGCAATAATTGAATAGCAGCAATACTGGTGCTATAAAAAGTGGGTTTTTTTCCTGTTAGTGAAAAGATGTGATCCAATAATGATGGAAATGCAATGCCACAACAGGAGAGTCACAGTGTCATGTGATAAGGAAAGATCAAACACAGAATTAAGGCAGTGCAGTCAAGCAATAAACTTATGAGAGAAAGTCCCTAACTTTTCGCCAGCGGCGATGCAGCCTAGAGCTGACAGTAGTTGTTGGAGGCCCAAAGCATTTGGCAGGCCATCGGTCCCCCTCTTGCCCTAACGCAGAGCTTTCCAAACTGTGTTTCATGACACATTAGTGTGTTGGCTGCAGGGTGTAAGTGTGTCACCGCTGCCCTGGAACAAGGAAGATCCCAGTGAGGACGGTGGTTGTGGTGGACCAGGTCTGGGTGGAGGGCCTGCCTTCACTTACTGAATTACTTATTGAATTACTGTGTTGCAAAATGATGCATGTCTAAAAAGTGTGTTACCGACATGAAAAGTTTGAAAAGCTCTCTCCTAACGGTTCATTGCACCTTACTTTAGAGTATCAACCAGGAGGGAGAACCTGTACCAGGTCACACTACAGTTCCAAGCCATGCAACACCAGACTGATTAGCAAATGCTCTCAAGTATTTCAAATCCATTTTCCCCACCCCAGTTCAAAGTACTGTAACAGGGGAATCTGTATCCACAGAATTTCACAGGGCTACAATGGGATGCTGGTACAAACCTGATGCAACCTAAATGATAACAGTCAGTTGCTTTTACAATACACTGATTATTATCCAAGCATTTGTCATTTGTATACACATTAATATTGTATTTTATTTTGGACCTTAGTCTTTATAAATTTCCCTAATATCAGTACAACATTAACAATTCACACTAAGCCATATTAGCCATGATTTGTTACTTTAAGCATAAATTGTCCTATAGGCAACCCAAACAATTCACAGTTTCTTTCTTCATTTCTGGTCTTTTTCTCTCCTCTGCCCCAATTTGGACATCTTTTGTTTCTGAATAAGCAGAAGAAGAAATACATTAGGGACAAGCCATACTTCTAAGTTTAAATATAATGAAAACCACAGCTCCAGCATTCTAGCATGCATAAGCCAACAGCAACCCATGGCTTCTAATTGTAGTTTGTGGCTGGCTAACAAGCCGTGGTCTGTCTGTAACAACAGATTGCGATACAACAAAACAGAATTCAACAAATTACAGCCTAGCTAATTAATATATGTGAACGCAGGAACAATTTTTGTTTTGACAATATGTATTTTAAACGTTCTATAAACTACAGTCCTCCTTCCACATTCACAGGTTTGATGTTCATAAATTTGATTATTCGCAAGCATGCATGCTTCCTCAACCCATTCTGCTTCTCCCATTCCTATGCATTTTGCCCTGGGCAAGTTCTCAGAGGGAAAACAGAAGAAAATGGGTGGGGGGAAGGCTCCTGTGAGCATTCTTTTCATTCTACAGAGGTTCCCCCTCCCCTTCCCATCCATTTTGCCTCAATGCAGAGAATTCCTACTGAGTCAAAACAGAAGGGAATGGGGGAAAGGCTCCCAAGAGCCAGCCTTTCCTCCTCCTGAGTTTCCCCCTCTCCTTCCCATGCATTTTGCTGCAGTACAGAGAACTCCTGCTGAAGCAAAATGGGAGAATAGGGGGAAGGCTCCCAAGAGCCTCCCCTTCCTTCTCCAGAGTTTCTCCCCTCACGTTCCCATTTCCTCCATGCTGGGGCAAAATGCATGGAAGGGGGAAGGGGGAACTCTGGAGGAGAAAAGGAAGGCTCTTGGGAATCCTCCCCCCAAACCCTTCCGTTTTGCATGAGAAGAGGAAAAGGGGAGCCCCAGCAGGGAAAAGGAGGGGGAGCAGATGGGGGAGTTATTTGCAATTTTTCCACTTTCACAAAGGTTCTATGTCCTGGATTAAAGTGAAGTAAAGGATAAGAGAAAAGATTGTGAAAGGGCAGTGCTCACTTTCCTGAAAAAAAGAATAGCCAAATGCCTCTGAAAAGACCACAAGCAGGACAGCTTATTTGTTCCCTTCTACATTCAATTATCATGGTTAGTAGTTAGACCTGTTCATTCTTTCATGCCTTTCCCCATATATATGTTTGTGTGTCAGCGGCATATCTAGGATGGGGCAAGTAGGGCATGTGCCGTGGGCACCAATGCCAGGAGGATGCAAAAAAGCCATGCTGGCCAACATCAGAAGGCCTACAAGCACCCTTCTCCTACACCGGCCACAAGCACAATGGCGGCTCCTCCATCTGCCTCAGCCGTGCCTCACAGGTGTTGCTGCCACTACCTTCCTCTCCCTCAAGCTCAGAGGCTGAAGTGTCATCGCAATAATGGACTTTTGCAAAGACTGTAACTCCTAGCTTCACCTGTGCTGCACCCAGGCTCAGCGCCATGGTGGCTTCCTCATGAGACATCCCAGGAGAGGTCATAACAGGGGCAGGAGCACCTTTTGATTTTTTGCCCCCAAGATGGTGGTGGCCAGTTCCTGAGGCAGTGAGTTGGCATTGGTGCCACTGCTGTGTTTTCCTCAGGGAAGAGGGAGAAGGATGGCAGGCCTGCTATGGGTGCTCCTGCTGCCCCTTCGAGGCCCTTGAGCTAAGTATTTAAATTATCTAAAATATTTAAATATTTGAAAGGATGTCATATGAGAGATGAAGCAAGCTTGTTTGCTGCTGCTCCAGAAACTAGGACATGGAGCTATGGATAACAGCTACAGGAAAAGAGATTCCAACTAAACATTAGGAAGTTTCCTGATGGAAAGAGCTGTTCAACAGTAGAATATCCTGCCTCAGAGTGTGATTTAGTCTCCTTATTACAGGCTTTTAATCAGATGCATTGCTTATTCCTGCAGGGCTTGGGGTTGGACTGGATGGCCTTTGTTGTCTCTTCCAGCATTATCATTCTATGATTCTACTATTCTAGGAGCAGTTCTTTTGTAATGATAATAGATATTAATTGACCATTCAAGACTAAGCCACCTCAAAATACTTTGTATTAGAATATCAATATATTATTGCTAGGAAAATTCATTCCATCCTTGTCCTAATATACTGTGAGAAAGAATTGCAGATAAACTCAGATGAAACATGGAAGTAACAGGAGAGGTAATGTTGATCACAATTGTACTGACAACTTGCACAAACATAACCGGGGATTACATTGACGTATGTACTTTTCCCAGTGTTATTCAAGGAGGTATCTCCTTGTGTAACAGTTTTCACCAGACCATGCAATAACTTCTGCATGGCAACCAAGCATAGCTCTGCCGCTTCTACCCTCCAACTGATTGGCTGGGAGGATGCAGTTGGAGAACTCCCTTATGCCATTGCCTAGCAGGCAGCCATCTGTTACCTTCTCTTACACACTCCATCCTGTGGGATAGCAAAATTGGCACAAAATATCGTTTTCATATAAAAACTAGACATTTATGGCTGGGAAACATGCAGTAAGCAGGACACTGGATGTACGCCTTGGGTAGGTCAACATGGCCAAGTCATAAGGTCAAGAAGAATTAAGTGAGAAAGCTTGGTGTTAACAGGTTTCCAGTAATCCCATCAATGACTCAATATCCAAATACAATAGTCAATGAAACTTCCCAGGTGTGGCAGGCAAGCACCCCTGCCATGTGCATTTCCTACAAAAACCTTCCCCATTTAATTTATCCAACCAGATATAAAGAGGCTGTCAGGACTCCCATCAAAGTTTTGTCACCCAAGGTAACTCAATCAGCCCATTCTAGACCCCTTTTGTTTGCCAGACAACCATTAACACTTGCCCTTTGAGGGTAGGTAAAAAGGTATAAAAACCTCAGCTCCAGCCAAGGTAATTTTGCAACATGCTAGTAACTTGGGCATCATGCTGCACTCCAGGCTCTCTTTCTTCCATGTTGCCCTCAAGCTCTCATGTTTGAGCCACTCATCTTTGATCCTCTGCTCCAGGACTGGTAAATATCACCCTCTACACTCAAAATCTCTCTTTGTCTAACCTTTCCCACTTCTCTCTTCACTAGCCTCATATGGTTCATGAGACTGATTGATTTCTTGTGTGTGTGTGTCTGTCAATTTCCAACAAAAACTCTGTTTAACTGGAGTCCTACAGTCAGTATTTGGTATTCTTTTCCCCCAGATCGCGCCAATTTGTACCTGTGCAGTTGTGCAGATGCGCACATTCGCACCAATGCGAACTGGGGATCAGCGGAGGGTGGGCTGTGGGCGTGGCCAGCTGCAGTGATTAGTCCCGCCAAACAAACCACAGGAAGCTGTGTGGATGTATGAACTCCCACTGCTCTGAATTGGCGTGGAACTAGCTGCAGAAGGACGTCAGGGAAAGTCCGCCCTGTTTCGAGCCCAGAAGAGCCGGTAAGAAACGGCACAAAGCGATTCACTAAGCCTCGTGCAGAAAGGGCCTTATTCTGGTCAGACATTAGGAACATAGGAACGTAGAAGATTGCTCAAATTTCTTACCTGGTATGTCAACACTGACAGACAGCATCTCTCAGTCCTGCCAGGCAGAAAACTCTTTCCCCCATCTGGAAAAGCCAGGGATGGAACCTGAGACCTTCTGCATGTCAGTACGGCTGTCGAAGGCACAAGGCCCTTGCGCCTTTAATGGCTGTGTAGAACAGGGAATTTCATCAGGTATTGCTTCTTATGCAACTAGGTAACAAGCAACACCTGCTAAAATTCCCTGTTCTACACAGCCATTAAAGTGCAGGACCGACCCCTCTCTAGTTTTCAGTCCGGCAACTCTATGAGAAACATGCGCTGCGCTACTGCATGGGTGTCTGCAGGGAGGAGGCTAAGAGGGGATATTGCCCTTCCCTGGAATTTCAAATGCACCATGGCAGTAGCTGTTTTTAATGTAATGAGATTAAAACTTTTAGTTTCCCATACCAGCCAAGAGGAGACCTAGTGAGACCATTCCCAGAAAGAGAACAACAACAGACTTCTGGATTTTTTGTGTCATTCTAGAAGAGGATGTCCAGCAGTAAGCTCCCTGTTCAGCTAGCTGACTTTCTTTGTTCTACTCTGGGTTGACCTCTGAAAAGGAGGATTGACTTCTGTAAGGAAGTTGAGTTATTAAACATTGTGGCCAAAGTCTGGACGAATCTAGTTCCTGTTCAAATAATAATTTATACTATGTCTGTTTTCTAGGCTACAGCTTCCGTACACAAAGATAATAACAGACCTTGTGTGAAAGATGTGAAATACCATAGGCCTGCCTGGAGTCTGGACTGATTTCTGTTTTATTGTCTACCTATGTAGATTCTAAACTACAGAATCTAAACTTACCAGAATCATTGCTAAATGAACAAATCAGAACTCTTTTTTGCAGGTTAGTTCTAAAATGTGTAACATTACATAATACAACCAGACAGGCCCTATTGTTTCCCCTCAATATGGTGGGCCCTGGTGAAGAGGTGAGGAGAAGCTGACTGTAGAAAGACTGCCGAAACCTAGCCTAATGAACTGTGGTTATAACTAATAGCCTCTCTTCTAGTATGCCTTCAAATAATCTCTGACCTATGGCCACTATAAGGGGGATCTATCACAGGGTTTCCTTGGCAGATTGTGTTCAGAAGGGCTTGCCCTTTCCTTCCTCTGAAGCTGAGAGAATGTGACTTGCCCAAGGTGACCCAATCGGTTTCCGTGGCTGTCTCTCTACACCATGCTGGCTCTCCTTTAATAGCCTTTGTTGCTGTGTGCCTTCAAGTCATTTCTGACTTATAGTGACCCTAAGGCCAATCTATCACTGGGTTTCTTGGCCAAATTTCTTCAGAGAGCGTTTGCTTCTGCCTCCCTCTGAGGCTAAGAGGGTACCCAAGGTCACCCAGTGGGTTTCAATGGCCAAGCAGGGATTCAATCCCTGGTCCCCAGAGTCATAGCCAAATGCTCAAACCACTAGACCACACTGATTCTCATTAATAGCCTTACCTGATATTATTTTGATGAGTACATTGCCCATGTTGCTTATGACTCTGTCTCAGCATTAAAAATAATTTCTGTGTCCAGGCTTAAATAAAGGCCCATCATCTTTTTGCTTCCTCAGGCTCATCTTCCTTTCTCTTCTAATGTACCCTTGATGCCCTCTCTCATTTTCCCCACTGTGGAAGACTCGTGTGAAATGAGGCAGAAAGGAAAGTGAAAGCAGTTTTAATCTACTTTTTGTTTTGATAGGGCAATCCGAGGTTTGCAATCCAGTTCCTCAGACATGGAAGAACAGCAGGGAGGAGAAAAAGAGGCTGCGTTCAACATTTAGAAACTGCCAAACCTGTACAGCCTGCCTGGTTTAGTGGGGCTGCTTGCTGTCCCTTTTTCTCTGCCTGGCCAGCTGCTTAAGGGGCGTTGAGGAGGTCTGAATAGGTGACATATTGGCTGGTGAGGTGATTGTTTCATGTGGCACTAAGGAAGCAAAAGCACCCAAGGATTATTTGGGAGTTGGAAACCATCTGTCTCTTCAAGTTTATGAGGACTGACGAAGATCTGGAAAGGTACGTTGTTCATAGATCCAGGCATACTGTGTTAGGAAGGGGTGCCTTAGGGACTGGTGTTTCTAACTGTTCCTCCAGAGAGAAGAGGGAAAGTCATCTTCTTTTCTTTCTTTCTTTCTTTTTCTCCCCCTGCATTTTTTGGGTCTGTTGACACTCTAAAAGCTAGCCGGTCCCCCTTAGATTTTCAGTTGAGCCCAATCACAGTATGATAGTATTTTCTCCCACTTCCCTGGATTCTTTTTTTTTTCTTGAAAAGTGTACAAGTAAAGAGCACATACTGTGAAGTACCCATGGTCAGAAAGCTTCCTATGATTACTGTCGTCTTGGAATTACTGCGATTTTAAGTTAATCAGTTTTCTGACATTCTGATCATTTTCTGTGAGAGGTAAATGTGCGTCCTTCTTGAAGCTGAGTTGGTCTTCTCTTAGCTGCTCTGAAGCATTGCAGTATTATTGTTGCTGTTATGGAAGGCGGGGAGGAGTATCAGGTCAGTTAATTTTTAGCTTGGCCTTTAGTTCTGCTTGTTTGCTTTGCTTTGTTTGATGTGCACATTTTTTTACATACGAGCTTACAGTAGTTAGGGTTGCTGTAAGTCAGAAACGACTTGAAGGCGTATAACAATAACAACAACACAGTATTGTTGACATGTCCCAGAGCCTGGAGGGCCACAATGCACCTTTTTCAACTCCTTTAGAGCTCTGGGCTGTTTCACAGTATGCAATAATACCCCTCTCATTTCTCTTTAACTGCCACAACTCTATCCTGTGATTTGTGGTTTGGCCAGAGGCACCAGAGGAGCTTCCTGGCTGAGAATTCTAAATTCCCCTCCCTAGGAGTACAAATATTCCATAGAATAGAACCTTGCAGTTAACGTGGAATCGTAGTGCTATAACTGTATGGTGTGAAAAGGCACTTGGAGAGCCAGAGCATATTGTCACATCCACTGTTACGTGCAATGGAAACTACATGTCTCTAAAATGGCCTGGGTTGTTTGCCTAATACAACGACACACTCTCTCTAATCCCACTTCTTATGTCTGTGTGGTATTTAAGGGGAATTAAGTGCTGGTTTTGGATTCTGCAATCTGTATAGAAGTCCCTCATGTAATGATTCAGAAGAAGTCTCCCTCGTGGGTTGCAGAGGTATGTTTGTAAGGGTCAATTCTTCAGGGGAACCCCCTTGGCTGAGAAAGAAGCTTGACAGAGGAAAAACTGCCTTAAAAAAAAAGTGGGTTGAGAGAGGATTAAAGGAGTCCACATCTGCTTTTTTGTATAAATGTTGAAATGCCCCCTCTTGAGGCTGCTGTTGTTTGCTAAATCTGTCAAGATTTCTTTTCCCACTACAGTGAGCCCTTGATACCCTCTTGGGCTTGGTTCCAGGACCCTCTGTGGATACCAAAATTTGTGGATGTTAAAGTCTCATTATGTGCAGTGGTTGTAGTAAAATGGTGTCTCTTAGAATAAAATGACAAAATCAGAGTTTGCTTTTTGGATTTTTTTTGCAGAGAAGAGGGTATATTTTCAAGCCGTGATTGGTTGAAACCTTGGATGTATGGATATGGAGGGCTGATTGTATGTTGGAGATGGAAATCATGCAGCTCACCAAATGTTCTTGGTTTGTAGTTCCCAGCAGCCTTACGGAGCAACATAAACAATGGTGAGGAATGCCGAGAGTTGCAGTCCAAGAATATCTTCAGGTCCATATGATTCCCACCCCTGTGTTGTGTCATTTGTTCTTCTTTCTTGCTGGCATACACTTAATGTTGTATGGTATACTTTCTGCTTTGTTGTGAATAGTGGTTTAAGCTAGCCCTGTATTTAGCTACAATAACTAAGAGTTTCCTGCAGTTGAGTGAGCAGGTAGTAAAAGAAGAAAGGGTCCCTTTTCCTCTTTTGCCACCTTCTCTATTTGCAGTGGGTGGAGAGCTCTGTTTCCTCCACAGCTGTGGTGGAAGAGGAACAGCCTTACAAATAAAAAACTGATGTTCTCTTTTCCCTTTGGCAGCCAATCTGCCTCACAGACTGATGGGGAAGAAGGAGCTTCACTTTAAGCCAAGCAGGCTGGCGAAAAAGAAAGAAACAGAGCGATGCTGTACAGTATTCTGTATATTTTTTCCCCTTGTTTTATTTATAGGCCTGTAACTTTGGGGATCATAGCGACACAACTATTTTAAGCAAATGCATTTTGAAATGGGTCATTCCACAGATGATTTCCACTACAGGAGACTTACTTTAGTGAGGCTGCAAGATCACAGGCTTTTTCTGGGAAATGTTTCAGCTGTAAAGATTTGAGGCGTTTCAGATGGTGGTAATAAATGTGGAGGTCTTGCTTGTGGAATTCTTACTTTGTATCAACTGTTTATTGAAATTTACAGTGCTCTATATTATTTGACTTTGTATGGTGTGCAACACTGCAACAGTTTCTTAGAACAAGGGGAGGTAGCTGTGACCCTCCATACATTTTTGGGCTGCAGCTCCCATCAGCCCTAACTAGTTAGTATGGTGAGGGATTATGAGAGTTACAATCCAATATTGTACGGAGGGCCACTGATATCACTGCCTTCTTTAGCTCATTCTGCGATGTGCAAAAACCTTTGTTAAATTTCCAGAAAGTCATGATGTCAAATGTTTTCCATACAAATCTCATTTTGAATGCTAAGAATCTGTAAAACTTCATGTTTCTTCCAACATGAAACACTGCAAAGATTTGTCTTCCCACATGGTAATGATAACATCTGAGAACACATCTGAATCATAGTCTTTCTACCTGCATAAATCTGAGGCATAGCTCTGTTTGTCTTTAGCAATGATGTTTTTGACAGCCCAATCAATAAATAAGCATATTGGAGCACATCTTAGCAGCCTGGAGATTAAAATTATCATCCTCAACATAGGCTAGGTAATACCATACCAACCTTTTTTTAAGACTTCTTTTGAGATTCCTATACCAATATGCCATGAAACGTGCTGTGCTTTGGGATACTATGTTCACCTTCTCTAATTATTTCATATTTGTAGAAATGTGATATTTGTCACCCCCTTTTTAATCAGTTCATTTCTTTTGACAGCTGCAGACTCAGTCTGATGTCCTCTGGCACTATAAATGGGCACGAATTGTCTTAACTTTAATTTAGTTCAATTGGAGGATTGCACTACGTTGTAGCTTGTGCTAACTGTAGTCCAAAATCCACATGATGGTTGACGTTGCCAAGTATACGGCAAGCAAAGATTGGCTTGTATGAAGTTTCAGTCCCTTTGACTTTCAGCTTCATAAGTTCACAAGTTTGCTTCCATCTGTTGTTTTGTACCCAGCTCCACTTAGAGAGCTGTAGTTGTACGTGTGATCTATGAGTTCAGGCATCATGCATTACTATAGTTAGAACAAATGATCGTTGGAACCTCATGTCAAAGAATTGTTTTTCAGTTTGACTTTCCAACTAATCATAGGCCATAGCTTCTCAGTTTAGATATTACACTAAATTTAAACCCATTTCTTGTTTTCTCTGTACACAGACAAAACCCACAGAAGATAGAATGAGAAAACTGAGCAGGTATAGATACAGCACACACACACACACACACACACACACACACACACGTATACAGTGTATGTGTTTGCGTGTGTATCCTTTTTCAGAAGCCACATTTATTTTTTAATTTTTTTATAATTTTAAATTTATTTACATTCAAAAGCAACCTAAGTTACATACAGTAATGTTCCAGTATAAAAGAAGCAGGAAAATAAAACTGTGAAAGGAGGAAAAATAACCACAGTAGTCATAAGGTTCTATAAAAGCTGACCAAAATTAACGTGGGGTCTTCAGATATGGGGAACAACATGGTGTACTACATCAAAACCAGTTCTGTGGATGTTGTTCTGTTTTCTACTGCATAGCTTACAAAACAGATAGCACTAGTAGTCAAAGGCATAGCCATGTAGATCTGTTGGTCTGCATCAGTATGCACGAGGAGCTTGTAGCACTTTTGGGACTAGCTGAAAGGAAGAAACTTGTAGCATAAGCTTTTGGAGACTGGGTCTACTTTATCAGATGCATGAAGTGAAGTTCCTATGGAAAGACTTTTATACTCATCAGTGGGAGGTATTTGTGAATGGCAAAAAGAAATGCAAAACCTATGGGTATGGGGACAAGGTGACAAGTTCAGTATTAAAGATGGCTACTAGGAGACAAAGGTGGGAGAAAGAATATTGCTTAAAGACAAGATGAGAAAATAATTTTATGACTAGTGGAGAGAGCTGATTAAAGAGCCAGTGTGGTGTAGTAGTTTGAGTGTTGGACTGCCACCCTGGAAACCAGGTTTCAATTCGCTATTTGGCTACGGAAACACACTGGGTGACCTTGGGCACATCACACACTCTCAGCACCCAGAAAACTCTGTGATGCATTCACTTTAGGATCGCCATTAGTTGGAAACAACTTGAAGGTACGCAACAACAACAACAATACTGACTGGGAACCAGAGGAGAGATGTGATAAAATAAGGACTGTTGGGAGTGACTGTGTCTGTGTAAGGGGTGTGTGTGGCTCTTTCCCAACCTGATTCAGGGCCCAATCTCAGCTCCTTATTTACATACCTGGGAAACAAGAGTGGATTGATATTTCAGTCACTCACAACAATTGGACCCTTCACAAGGCTGGAGTGTTAACTAGTGTTATAATATGTGTAGCATTCCTGGAAACCATTGTTTCTATTCAACCTAGTCTCAATGGAGTATAGTTTATATCCCAGTTATGCTGTTTCCCTTTCTGATTTGGCTTTGAAGTTTTGTATCTGGGTTTGTTTGTTTGTTGTTTTGTTTGTTTTCCAAAGACTAATGTTCTGAGATGTGAGGTACAGTTTCCAGGAACTGGAAGTGTTCTGCAACTGGTTTTTGCATATTCCCATTCCTGATGTCCAACTAATATTCATTTATTCTCTGGCACAAAGACTGCTCTGTTGCTCAATGTAGAAAGCTGAAGGACAATATATATCACATTAGAGGATCAGCAAATGAAGGTAACTAAAGTTTCTTATGTTTGCACAGAACCATTCTTTCTTGTCATATTTTTACTACATTCTGCAGACCGAAGTCTCACAGTCCAAGTTGCCGTTCAGTATCATCATTGTAAACTGGGTTGTGACATCACTTGTGTTTTTCATTTTTCCAGAATCAAGTATGTTGTCTCTCTCTTTGTCTCAATCTGTGTAGACATAATTTCCAGATCATATCAGGTCTTGCAAAGCTTACGTTGTATCTTCTTTTCCCTGAGCCTACCAAGATGCCACATTAGCCATCTGCTGCATTTTAAAGTTCTCAGCTTTATATAAACAATCATCCAGCGTTTGTAAAACTTGGGACAGTTGTTCTGTAATCTCATCAAATTATTTTTCAGTAGATGCTTTAATTTGTCTAAATTCAGCAAAGAAATCCATAAAGTACTTAGGTTATCTCTTCATAGATTCCTAGGTCATTTCTGATTTGGATATCACAGTTCAAGACAGAGACCATAATAAATTCCATTCAATGTACTCTGTATTCTAAAACAATGAGACTGTGTGCTCAAAACATGTGATAAGAAAAAAATTGTAGGTTTTCCCAGGAATGATAAAGTTGGCATGATACTACACATCAGGCAGGCTGGGCAAATAATTTTAATAATTCCATCTTTGTAATATGCAGTATGATTGGCTTAGTAGCAAAAACAAAGTTTTAGAAGAAAGGTGACCAATCCTTAAAAATCAAAGGAAGAAAAAGAACCATAATTCAACCAAATCCAAAGTGTTCGAAAGTGCAAGTAAACAAACAAATAAACAAAAAGTATATAATCCCAGGGTAGAGATAAGTAATAACAAAAGAAAAACTTTAGTGCTTAACTGTTGTACTCTACTGCCAATAGCAATCCAAAAAAAAAAAAGTATTGTCTCTTTAAATCCAAACACAAGAGAGCTTTAACAACAGACAAAACACAGCTGCAGCCAGCAAGATGCTTCTTGTTTCTGTGAATAAAAATATATTTGAAAAAATTATACATACATTCAAGAAGCCCAGGCACTGAAATATAGTGTCCATGTGGCAGGGTGAGAAACCTTTACCTCCCTCCCCCCCGGCTCCACCGAAGCATGGGATTCTCTTAGAGTCTCTGGACCCACTGTGGCTGCTCCGTTCCCAGGCGCACACTTCACAGAACCCGACTGTGGCTCCTGCGGAGTCTTCAGCGTTGACTTGATTGACAGCCTCCCATCAGGCACAATGCTTTAGGGGTATGCAGCTTAGCAGACCTAGCCGAGGGCCTTTCAACACTACACTGTTATAGTGCTATTATTCCACTTTCAACATCCTATGGAATCCTGGGGTTTGCAGTTCAGGGAGGGACATTTAGAATTTTCAGCCAGAGAGTTCTTTGTCCTCAGTAAACTACAAACCTCAGAATTCCAGAGGATATTGAAAGTGGAATAGTAATGTAACAGTATAGTAAGGAAAGGCCCAAAGTTGTGTCCTCCGTTAGAGCAACTGGAAACTGGAACCTCCAATTGCCTATAGCATCTTGAAGTTGGGTCTCTACAGTGTTCTCTGACTATACCCCTCAGTGTTTTAGTCATACAGCTTTTTGGGCAAACAACTATCACACACTTTAGCATCGCCCTCTTCTAAAGGGGTGAAACAAAACACCTCTATAATCTACCCAGAACTTTACATGTACTGCATACCAGTGGTGCCTATTGGCTCTGATGTCAGTGGAGCTGTGAATTTGATCTCTGTTTTAGTCTCAACCTTAAAGGAACTGTCCAAACTGCTGAACCTCTTTTGGAGAGAGGTTCTGGCACCTTAAAGCTTAGACTAAAAGCCAGAGCATAATCCCCACCCTGCTGACATCAGACCCACTAGCTGCTAGTACAATAGACTCAGAAGTACAGGGCCAAATCTGCCATTGGGCCAACTGAGGCAATTGCTCTGAAGTACTAGAAAAGGGCAGAAAACAGTTGGCTACTTGATATATTTCTTTTGTATTTTACTACCAAGAATGCGGAGAGGCACTCATGAAGGTTTTTCCCTCCTTCCCAAGCTTTTTGGTTAGATGCTGAAAAAGTAGCCTTCCTTGATCCTTGTACTTGGCAGAGGTCTAGTGCCATTTACTGTACTGCCTCAGGCAGATGAATTGCTGCATACATCTTATATCATCAAGGCTGGATTTCGGCAATGCACTGGTCCTTGGGGTGCCTTTGTGGCAATTCAGAAACTCCAACTGGTCCAAAATATGGCAGCCATATTGGTTATAGGTACATCAAGGAATGAACATATCACACTGATATTAAAATTACTCCACTGGCTGCCAATTAATTTCTGGGCAAATATAATGCATTGGTCCTCTGAGGGACATTTACTTCAACCAGCCAGGACTAGACTGGCAACAGTCACTCGGAAGACCTTTTCATCAGCCACCCTTAAACTATGGAATGGCTTGCCAGAAGAGACTGGACAGCAAAACATACTATCTGAATTTTTAAAAGTTCTAAAAACCTTTCACTTCTGTCAGGCCTAGCCAGTCAATTTTTAACTATGGATTTTAAATTGGTGTATTTAAAAAGGTTTTATGTGTTTTTAGCTGTATTATAATTTATTATGTTCGCTGCCTCAAATCATGGGGAGAGGCGGTTAAAAAATCATCATCATCATCATCATCATCATATCATAGAGGAAGTTTAGAATAGTATAGAATACTTAGCATGTTTGTTCAAGGTTCAGAGTAACATGCTTGGACACCTTTCTGTCAATTTTGCAAGAAGTAGAGGGATTGATTTTTTGTTGTTGTGTGCCTTCAAGTTGTTTCTGACTTATGGTGACCCTTAGGTGAACCTATCATGGGGTTTTCTGGAACTGAGAGTATATGATACTCCCAAGGTCACTTAGTGGGTTTCCATGGCCAAGCAGAGAATCAGAAATCCTGGTCCTCAACGTTGTAGTCCTATGCTCAAGCCACTACACCATGCCACCTAAAAATATAGTTTAGCTCAGTGTTCAAAATGGTGGTCTAAGGCAGTGCTTCTCAGAGTGATGGTCCCTTGACTGGTGCCAGTCCCTAAGCCATTGCCAACCAGTCTCTGGAGAGTTTGCAGGAAAGAAACAGTGGGCAGCGAGTGCGCACAAATATGGTGCCAGTCCCTGGAACAGTGGAAAAAAGGTAATCGTTGGTCCTCTGGATCAGATGGCCTGTAAGCACAGGTCTAAGTGGTGGTCCATGAACTTGTGCCAGTCTCTGAGTCATTGACTGCCAATTTCTGGCACAATTTCAGGAAAGAAAGAAACCATTTTTGTCAATGGGCATAAATATGGTACCAGTCCTGGTCACATTAGAAGAAAAAGCTGCTGGTTCCCCACTTCAGATAGTTTGAGATATACTGGTTTAGCTGAAATGTTAGTTAGAACAAGTCTGTTTTCCAGAACTGCTTTGTGCAGCCTAAAACAAACAGGAAGGAGAGTTACAGTAAACATGACTCATGTTCTCACCTCAAATGACTTCTCTTGTTTGTTAGTCTGTGGCATAGCAAGGCAAAAAGCTGCTACAAACACATTGATTTTTCAGCACAGAATCAACTCAGCTTCATAGCAAAATTAGGGGTTACATATGATATTTGCGTTTCAATGTGTGTAGGTGCAGTAGCACACTGCGGTTGTTGGTTTGCTTAATTAAATCATGAAGCTAAAGAAGAGGAAGAAGAAGAAGAGGTCAAAGTCGTCACTGGAGATACCTGATGGAATTTGAGCAGTTTTCATATGGGGTGATAATATCTGTATCGGTGAATTTTATTTATTTTGTAAACTGGGCCTAATTGAATTGACCAGCAATTCCACAGGAAAACCAGAAAGGACTTGTCTCATTCGTAGAGGTCCAAAGAAAGGGCTTTACAGTTTAGTCCTAAAGATATAAGGTGCAGCACACAATCAGTCATAGCCTGTGAAATAAGCCATTGGTCTATTAGGCTGAGAATAAGCCTATTCGGGGTGGTGTAACAGGTGGTTGCCTGAGAAGAAGTGGATAAAACTTAGCCTGAAACCATTTCCTCTAATAGCAAAAACAGAAGTTGTCTTAGGCCTTTCCACAGCTTACCTCTGTCCCAGCAGCATCCAGTGACAATGGTGGCAGCGGCTCTCCCAGGAAGGGAGCACAATGGAGCCCTTCCCTCCACACGAACTGCCTGCGGGATCCAGAAAGCACGATGTCCATGCCTCTTCCTGCCACAGCATAGCCAGGTACTGTTCCAGGCTGCAATGGGGCAGGAGGCACAGCCATTGTGCTTCCAGGACTTCCACAAGCAGCGTGAGTGTGGGTGCACAGCAGGAGGATGGCACAGACACCGGTCATTGACAGAGAAAACCTATCAATGATTTGCGAGTTGATCATGCCAGCTGGGGACGGGACAAGGACGGGACCAGGACAAAATTGTGCATAAGCGTCATCCCGGCCCTGTCCTTCTCACAACCCCACTGGGGGGGGGGTTGGGTGTCTCATGTGGAAAGGGCCTATAATATGACATGGTAGTGGTGTTCTTGAACCTGCTCATTATTCCTATGTTGTGGTACAGATTAAGATCACAACTGTAAAAGTCCTACTAGCCAGGCCTCATCTGGAGTACTATGTTCAGTTCTGAAAGCTTCATTTTAAGAAGACTACAGATAAGTTGGAGTGGCTTCAGAGAAGGGCAACAAGCATTATACCAAGGTATGGAGAACAAGGCATATGAGGAAAGATTGAAGGAGTTGGGCACGTTCAGGCTGGTGAAGAGAAGTTTCGAAGGTGACATGATTGCACTCTTTAACTGGCTAAACAGCTGTCACAGAGAGAGTGCAGATTTGTTCTCCATTCCCTAAAGGCTAGGGGCAGGGCTAATGTTTTAAAGTTACAAGAGGGTAGATTTGAATTGGAGGTTAGAAAGAATTTCTTGCCCTGAAGAGTGGTTTGGTAATGGAACCAACTGCCTAGAAAGGTGGTGGGGTCTCCTTCTCTGGGCATCTTCAAAAAGAGGCTGGGCAGCTTCCTGCTGAGGATGCTCTACCTGGAGTTCCTGCATTTGTTGTGGGGGGGGGATGGACTTGAATGATCTATGGGCTCCCTTCCAAGTCTGTGGTTCTATGAAACAGTTTTAATTTCAATTCTTGCTTTAAAAGTGATAGAACCTATTTGACTGGACTTTATATCTTAATGTTAGGAGTAGATTACAGTGCCAAGGCCAGATTTCCAAGATGGTCCTGCTCAAAAAGGTGGTTGGTTATGTTTGATTTTATGTACTGGTGAAAGATGAAGCTTACTCTGTGTTATGCACAAATGTGGGTTGCATCAGATCCTGAGGCTTTCTCCACTCCTAATATCTCTTTTTGGGCTTCCTGATTTCTTTAAACATGAACTTCAGGGGTTCTTTCACACTGCACAATGCTACTATCCCATTTCAGTTGCCATGGAGGGATTTGTAATATAGGTGGAGGAACATTTAGAATTCTCAGCCACAAAGCCCTCCTGGTGCCTCTGAGGGATTGCAGATCTCTGGATTTCACAGGATAGAGGCATGGCAGTCAACTGATATCAACTGTAATTGGCAATAAGTTAATATTTTTTAAGAATTTGAATGTACATTGCTTTGCATGCTGGCCGGCTAGCTGCCCCCAGGAAACTCAAAATCAGACCATGAAGGAAATGGACAGATCCCACTATTGCTCATTGTTCCAGCATGTGGTATTGGATGACATGCAGGTTGGCACGTGGAAAGGGCTGGAGATCCATTGTTCGGTCCTCCTGACACCACGCAGTCTCTGTGTTCTTGTGCCTTCAAGTCATCTGTCGACTTGCTGTTTTCTTATGCAAGGAATGCTCAGAGGTGTTTTTTTCCAGTTCTTCCCACTGAAATATAGCCTACAGCACCTAGTATTTCTTGGTAATCTCCCATCCAAGTACTAACCAGAGCTGACACTGCTTAGCTTCCAAGATCAGACAGGCTGTACACATGCATATTTCAGGACCAGGAACAATGTTTTGTTTACTTCCAAACTCTTTCTGAGACAATACTTTGCTGCATCTGGGTAGGAGACTCCCAAAACAGCTTATAATTGTAAAGCCATTTACATTTACATTGGTAGAAAATTGCATGTATATTTTGTGGCTGAAAAAAACAGTGAATTGGGTTGGGGAGATCCCCAGGGATGATGAGATTCACAGGCCACACAATTCTGCTCTCATCTCCTTTGACCCTGCAAAAACAGAAGAGCTCTTCACTATCAGGTGAAGGGCCTATCTAGTCCTTCTGCCTGAACAGAAGAACACACATGGGTCAGTGCCTGTTTGTTAAATTTGTATTCTGCTTTTTTTTTTTTTTTTGCTCAAAAATGACATTCAGGGTAACTGACAGCAGCCTAAATCTAATGATTATCCCAGTTAGACCTAGCAAATCCATGTGAGCTAAGTAAGTTAGCTCTTGTATAACTTTTATTGATCCAAGGGGTTGAATCAGTTAAAAACAAATAGTTAAAACAGTAAAACAGAGCAAAGCACAATTAGAATGTCTCAGCATGCACAACACCATCTGCTTGCTTATAACTATAGTTATATACTATCTTTTTTCCAGTTCTGGACTCAAGGGGACTTAAAAGCATAGTTAAAAATTCACAAAATACAAAAGTTAAAAAGTGATTAAACTATCAAAAAAGCAGAGAAATAAAACTAGTTTAAAACATGTACCACAAAAAGCACATTAGCACAAGAAAACAGCAAATAGAAAATCCAGCATATTATTTGGGCAGACCATTCATCCTCAAAGGCCTGTTGAAACAGAAAAGTTTTTGCCTGTTAACTGAACAAGAGTAGGGAGGGTACCAGTCTAAACTCTGTGGAAAGTTACAGTACCGTATGGAATATTAACTATCATGACTAGTAGATATTGGAAGCCTTGTATTCCAAGAAGGTTCTCTGAACATAGGTATTTAATTTCACTTTCATAGCTAACTAGCCAGTGTTTGACAGATCTTCCACAGATTTGCATTGTATAGCCAGCCCCTCCCCTATTCATATTTTCTACAACCCCTGATTCAATGAACCGTGGTTCAAAAATATTCAGGAATTTTTTAAAAAAAAAAAATCAAATCCTGGCTTTGCTGTGTACCAAGCATTGGGCTAAAGTGTATAGATACCCAGCTATCACCTTGCACCAATTCACAGATCCTCAGGCTCTCTCTAACTCTTATTTGAGCTGTTCACCATTTTATTTAGAGTAACCCTTTTACTATGCCACTGTATGTAATGGGACTTGAGCATCCATGAATTTTAGAACCCACAGAGGGGTCCTGTAACCAAACCTCGGTGGATACCAAGAGCTCACTGTGTACCATTTTTACCTTAACAAAGAAACAAAGCCAGTCTATTATCATCATCTTCATCCTCATCCTGCTTTTTGCCTAGACTGGTATTTAAGCTGGCTTAACAAAATTCAACTCAGATATGTAACAAAAAATTAAAAAGAGGGCTACACACAGAGAAGTTGTAAGAAAAATGTAATTATTTGTAGAGTTAACTGCAATTTGAAATAGATCCATCAAAAAGCAAGAAAAACACCATTTCCTTATGAGCAATCAGTTCTGCAAAGCTTGCTGGAATGTACAAATCTTCACATGGTAACAGAAGGACAAGACGACCCTGTTGCTCAACACTATTTGCTACCTTTTAAAATAGATTAGTCCTGCAGTCTGGTTTTCAGCTATTCATTTTTTGAACCAGCAGATGGCAGCATCTCACCAGAAGTCCGAAAAAATTATGTTCCCATGTTTTTCCCTTCTGTCCAAAAAAAAAAAGAAAAAAGCTTGCAACTAAGCATATGCCTTGATGTAATTTAGACCTCTAGTCCACAACAGCTTATGCCATAATAAGTCTGATAAATCACATTTCTTATCTGAGTATACTTGTAAGAAGTTTCTTAGAAGTTCATGAGTTTGTCCTCATGAGGACACTATGACATAAGTTATGCTACAAGAAAGTAATGGGGTCCAGCAGCGCCCAGTGAGTTTCATGACTTTCTACACTACACTGTTACAGTCCTACACTGTTATAGTGGTATTATTCCACTTTCAACATCCTGTGGAATTCTGGGATTTGTAGTTTACTCAGGTCAAAGAACTCTCCAGCTGAGAATTCTAGAGACCGCTCTCTAAACTGCAAACCCCAGGATTCCATAGGATGTTCAAAGTAGAATAGTAGCATTATAACAGTGTTGTGTGGAAATGGCCATAGTGTCATGAACTAAATGAACTTGGTATCTCTAGTTCAGGGACCCATTCGCACCACACAATTATAGTGCTATTATTCCGTTTAATTTCTGTAGTTTGCATCCAATTTAGGTATGAGGCATGTAGTTTGGTCAGAGGCACCAGAGGAACTCTCTGGGTTGAGAATTCTAAACGCCTCTAATCTGGCAGTCCTGGGACTCCATAGGATGAAATCGTGCCAGTTAAAATTGAATTGCATTGTTATAGTTCTGTAGAGCAAACCGGCTCCAGGTCTCTTACTCTGTGCACTGTACCTGACTTTGTTGTTATGTTTCCTACCTGTCAGCTTTTCTTGCTCCCAGCAACTCTAGGGGCTGCTCTGGGTAACACCCAATGCTATCATGTTAATCTTTGCGGTGAGGCTGCAGGACCTTTCTCTACATTACATCTCAAGGGAGCATCACGTTATCAACATGACATAAAAAAATCATATCTTGCCTGCCCCCACCCCCAGTATATACAATAGTTTGATCCTGATGGCTGATTTTTGTAACATCAGACAACCAGATCTGTGGATCTCAAACGTTTGCACACATTTGGTGTCCTCTTGACTTAATACATATTGACTTAATACAATATGGATAGAGATAATTAGGAATTCACCGTTAGCTACTTCCAATTAAAACACAACAATTAGATTTTAGAATTCTTTCTCATAATTTAATAGAAATATTTATATTCTGAATAATCTTGGCTTCTTCCTAATAGTGCTATGAAGTAATAATTATATCAACTATAATTAGGGTGGAGAGCCAGTGTGGTGTAGAGGTTTGAGTGTTGGATTATGACTCTGGAGACCAGAGTTCGAATTCTTGCTTGGCAGTGGAAACCCACTGGGTGACCTTGGGCATATCACATTCTCTCAGTCGCAGAGGAGGGCAAGAGCAAACCTCCTCTGGACAAATCTTGCCAAGAAAATCTCATGATAGGGTCTCTTTAGAGTCTCCATAAGTCGAAAACTATTTGAAAGCACACAACAACAAAATAGTTAGGGTTGCCGTGTGTCTCCATAGGCTGTGTACAAACGCATTCTCTCTTTAAAAGGCTGTTCATTCGCAAGTCCATCTGAAAGAAAGAAACCCATAAAGAGGGGGTCATGAAACTTCCCATCACCTCTTAGCACCTGGAATGAGCACCTGGACTGAGCAGACAATCTTCCCTACTTTGGTAGGATGAGTTTCATTTTTATTTAGTTAGAATAATCATTTCTAATTGTATTCTGTACATATACTGCAGCATACAAAAAATGTGTACAAGTCTTCTTCCATCCTCTGTTTTCATTGATAAATGTTTGCTTGCTCTGGTGACGCATCGTAGCCCTAACTAATGGATACATAATAAGTGATTGGAAGTGCCTAAAAATGCAGGGATAGCCTTGTTGGTCATAAAACAACTCCCAAAGTCCATGTTTGTGGAAATGGGGGCATGCTAAATCAGCACAAAAATAATTCAAAACCAACTTTCTTTTATTAGGGAACAGCATGTTTAAAGAAAAAGGGTGAGAGAGAGAGAGGTGAGAGAGTGTATATGTATCATGGGGTCTACATGATGTCTTCAGAAGGCATGAGAGGAAGGACATGTAGACTATCAGATTAACCTCCTAAAGCTACATGTGCAGTGGGCCTCCTGGGAAAAATAAAAATAGTGAAAGCAGAGCAATATATTTTGGTTCTCCAGTTGAGAATTAAAGAAAATGAGAAGTCACTGCGTTAGAGACGATCATTAACAGATGTATGCAAAATTGCTACCAGTAGGATACAGATGTAGAGACCCGGCATGATGTAGTGGTTTGAGCATTGGATTATAACCCCTGACAACAGGGTTTAATTCCCTGCTCAACCATGGAAACCCACTGGGTGACTTTGGGCTCATCACATGCTCCCAGCTCCAGAGACCCCCTGTGATAGGTTTGCCGTGGGTTCACTCTAAGTCGGAAATAATTTGAAGGTACACAATAGGATATATATAGAGCTGTTGAGCGAATTAAGTGAACTCTAACAAACTAGTCAAGACTGGGGAGCATTTTTTATTTACTGTGGTATCTTCTCCTAACTTCACATTTGCCAATTTGACACATTTATAAAATCAATACTTTATTCTATTTGTTGTTTTAAAAAAGATTATATTTTATTTTCTTATAAAGTTGGTCTCAACTGAATGATTTGCAGTGTTAGAACCATAACCTTGCTACCATAAATCATTAAAGGAGTTTTAATTAATAACTGAAATATTTTGCCCTGGTTACATAAAAGTGGTGTTTTGGGGAAAGCCAGAGCTGTGCATGAAATGGCAAGGTGATTTGACAGACTGGGGTGAAAGCTGCCATTCCAGTCTGAGCAAAGAAAAAGCAAGGCCAGGCCTTGTCTCTGCACCTGCCTTTCTCCCAAATGGGATCCAAGGTGGCTTACAATAATGCAAAAAGATATAGCTAAAACATTTAGTTTACAATTATTAAAAATAAATTAAAAATTCCAATTATTAAAACATACTTAAAAGCAATTAAAACATTTAAAACATATTTAAAATATAATTTCTAAAAATGTTTAAAGGTACAAATTAAAAAATACAGCACACCACTTGGCACACACCCTACAGCTCCACTATTTAAATACAATATTCCAGAAGCCTACTTAAATAAAAATGTCTCCACCTGCTGACAGAAAGAAAGCAGGGAGGAGGTTAATAGGGCCTCCTGTGGAAGGAAATTCCAAAGTCTGGGAGCAGCCACAGAAAAGGTTCTCTCCCAAGTCCTCACCAGCAATGCCTGCAAAGGTGATGGGACTATGAGAAAGACCTATTAATTTGAGGGCCTTTCCACACTACGTTGTTATAGTGCTATTATTCCACTCCCAACATCCTGTGGAATTCTGGGGTCTGTAGTGTACAGAGGCCAAAGAGCTCTCTGCTGAGAATTCGAAATGCCCTTCCCTAAACTGCAAACCCCAGGATTCCATAGGATGTTGCAAGTGGAATAATAGCACTATAACAGTGTAGTGCGGAAGGGCCCTTAGTCTCTGTCACAGCCCAAGAACATTGTTTTTGTCTGAATTGTAACACCAAAAGATTAAGGCTAAGCTATCAGCCATCATAAATTCTGGATCTCGCTTGGGTTTCTCATTTCTTCAAGGCTGTTACGATATGAGTTACCATGTAGCTACATCCTTGCTATAGATGAATCAACTGGTTTCCCTTCTCCAAGCTGTTGTTCACTTTAAAATGCAGTCCACATCCTTTTGGTTTATTTCCAAAGCTGCCTACCTCACAATATCATTATCTAGCACCTAAAATTAAGACCTGCTGCCATATAAAGGATAATATGGCTCTCCTTGGAAAGAAGAGGAATTAATGTTGATACCTGGTTTGAATACAGCAAATCAAGTAGCTACTAAGACAGAGCAATATATGGCTCTCTAGTTGACCGATAAATTAGATAATCTGTGAAACAAGCCACAGGTGACCCACAAAATAAAGAATAAGCCAGGATTCTGGATACTCTGGACTTTGAATGAGCTGTGCAGTCTATAAACACTCCCAGGCCATTCGCTAATTTGGTTCCTCCCACTATCAGGAGGGATAAGAACTAAACAAAGCATAAAATTTGAAGTCAGCATGGATGGATGCTGTGAAGTTACCTGCTCACAGTCAGCTCCTGGACAGCAAACTGAGCCAGCACTCAGGTCACTGGCTGACTGGCTCCCTTACTGAAGTTTCATACAATTAAATATAGTTAAATTACAGCAAATATGTCTCAATTGTTTATTTATACCTACAGCTTGGGCTGTTTCCGCACTAGACTGTTATAGCACTATGATTCCACTTTCAACATCCTTTGGAATCCTGGGGTTTGCAGTTTCAAGAGGGACCCCTCCACCGGTTCCTTCCGAAACTGCAAACCCCAGGATTCCATAGGATGTTGAAAGTGGAATCATAGCGCTATAACAGTCTAGTGCAGAAATGGCCTGAGTATATATAATTTTAATGCAGAACTCTGCCTGCTTCTCTCCACTTTTTTGACCCTGTGTATGCAGCCACCCTAGCAAGAATTGCTATTACAGACTTGTTGATCCCTCCCCCATATTATCTTATTTGGGTTTTCCATCCAGTAATAAAATATCAATTCCCCAAAGTTTTCAGGGTCAAAGCCCTGCTCCAGCTGTTATCTGCTTATTTCCATCATCGCTGCTGGAATGTATATAGTATGGGTTGTCAAAAAAGTGTTGCAACCAAAAAACAAAAAAACAAAAAAGTGCAGTGGAGGAAGGTTAGAGCTGTGGTTGCAAAAGCGCTACAGTTTGTTTCACTCTTTCTTCCTAACTCAGTTCAGTGACTTGGAAACTCTTACCTCCTGGGTGAACTGTAGCTTGCTGTCATGATCATACCTGTCTCACACTTCCTAAAATTACCCATCTAACTTCATGGCTGAGCAGAGATTTGGAACCATATCTCTTTCTATCCAGAAAATAACTCTTGTTCATTATCTCTTAGGTACTCTCAGGCCCACACTATATTTTGTGAAAGAAGAAGTACTCCAGAGTTGGGTGCTTGTTTCCTTTTACTGCCCACAGTTAGCAGAAATGCAAAATTAAAGCAAACATCACTGCCCAGAAAAACTTTAAGTTGTGTTATTCACATTTGATTCAGCATTATTCTTATTATGAATTATGTATACATCTGTTAACTCTTTTGTTGTTGTTGCTGTTTAAACAATGCAGAGAATGAAATAAAATATGAATACCATCAATAAAATAGTTCCAGGCCCTTTTTACACCTTACCTTGTCCCAGAGACATCCAGCGTGGTTCCCAGCGTTGGCCTTGCCGGGAGGAGAGCACACAACAGAGCACTCCCCTTTGCACCGGCTGGTTCCAGAATCCAGGATGCAAGATAGCAACACTTTTTCCTACCGCGGTGCAGCTGGATACAGTCCCAGGCTGGGGCAGAAAGCACAGTTATTGCACTTCCAGGGCCTCCGCATGGAAGGTAAGGGAAGTGCACACGTGCAGTGGGATGGTGGTCCAATCGCCAGTCATTGATGAGGAAAGCCCCTCAATTATTTGTGGCGTGATTGTACCACCTGGGGATAGGAGAAGCGTGGGACCGTGGCAATGTGATACATAAGTGTCACCTTGGTCCCATCCTTCTCCTGGTGGAGCGGATAGGGCCCAAATCAGTGTGCCAAGACTGCTAAAACAGAGTTTGCAGTGTCTCAGCACAGTTTCTTACTCAGCCAGAGGTGGTGATAATCTAAAAACAAAAGAATTACTCATCAAAATGCATAGTATTAAAAGGGTGGAGTTCACTTGTAGAAATTTGCCAGCACATATTTAAATCTTACTCAGTAAATTACGGTTTTATGAAAATTAAGTCTGTATCTTCTGTCTGGGCCAAATTCCTTCAGGAAAAGTTCTCACTGTGTGATCATTCAGTTAAGAATCTGAACTTTGCGAAATGTCTTGGATTACTTGATTATGGAGATAGTAGACAAGTCGAGTGATTAATCCTAGAGAATACTGCCTGAACAATATCTGTCCCTTTCCTTAGCCTCTAAGGCAGGCAGGTTCGGTGTTACCCCAGGTTACAGTTAAGTTGTTATATCCCAGACAAGTATATGCTATTGGGAATTCCTCATAGCAAAAAATTCAACAAAACTGCAGAATAGGAGAACAACCAAGGAGATCATTTCTCCTCAGCAGCTTTTATTTTATTTCATTTTGGTTAATGTCTCATCTTTTCCCCCAAAACTGATACTCAAGACAGCTCACAGAAAGATTAAAATGAAGAGGTAAAATATTAGTAGTAATAGTAGTAGTAGTAGTAATAATAATGTCAACATTTAGGACATCAAAACTCAGTTAAACAAATCATAATCCTGTAATAAAACACAACCAAAAATTTAAATTTAAAAGCACTTCAATAAAATAATGTAGCACAAACTCATGAAAAAGCCTCAGCAGTCAGTCAGGTGCCCCAAGTCTGCTTGGATAAAAAGAAGGGAGCTCCACAGCCTGGGGGCAGCCACAGACAGGTTCTGTCTGGGTCCCTTACCAAATATGCCCCTGAGGGTGCCGTGACCAAGAGAAAGCTCTCCTCCTGGAGACTGCAAAGACGAGGAAGGCTCATGTTGAGGAATGTAGTCCTTCAGAGAGTCTCCACTCAAGTCAACCCCTTTAAAACCCACCAATATACAGTCCATTGCAAGATGAATTGGGCTGGCTTGTATGGCTTGGCAGCAATATATGCCATTGTCTCACAGATAGTGGTATCCTTTGATCCAGAAGTACTGGGAGTAGCAGATGCACCTGATCTGCTGCGGTTTGTCTGCATCATTGCTTCCTTTGCTGTCTTCATGTTTTTATTCTGAAAATGGCCAGTTGATTTTCTCATGTTTTAAATGCTGCTCCCCAACAATACTTTTATATATTGTTTCTGCGTGCAGGATTCCAGTGTTGGGTCTTTCTCCTCTTTGACCTTTTTTCTTTTTCTTAATATACCAAAGTGATCCCTGCCTTAAGGTCTTCCAATAAGGCCCTTGTTTTGGTTCCTTTGCCAGAAAATGGGTATGAACTAAGTGCAAGGCCTTCTCTGAGGTGGTCTCCTCATTGAAGCTTGGTTGGAACTGACAATGCTGGGTTAAAAGACACTTATTTGCCCAGGCATTACACTTAGCAGCTCTGTTGTGCTTATGCTGTTGATTTATTCATCTTGTCATGTTGTTTTGTGATTTTTATTTCATTATAAAAACTATTGCAAAATGTTGTAGTTGCTGTGCCTCTGATATTAGAGATAGGGTGGTGTAGTAGTCTGAGTTTTGGAATAAGATCAGGGTGTGAATCCTTGCTCATGTGTGGAAACTCACTCGGTGACAGTGGGCATGTCACACTCTCTCAGTCTCACAAGAAGGCAATGGCAAACCCCCTCTGAATAATATCTTGCTGAGAAAATCCTTGATAGAGTCATCTTAGGGTCTCCATAAGTCCAAAATACCTTGAAGATACACAACACACACACATGCCTCTTGTATAACAACCTGGTATCCTGTGATGGTGCAATTGATAAATGAACAAATATATTAAGTTATCAAGTCTTCTCTGTTTGTTAAAGCTTAACCTAGATTGCTTCAGAATACTTTGAAGTGGAAAAGCAGTGTTACCAAAGCTGGGGACGTAGGGAGGGCACAGTGTGACATGTAGACATTTTAAGTCTGTGTGGCTGTTTGAAGAACATCCTTTGTCAAAATGGGCACCATCCAAACATCTGGAAATGCTGGTCTTCTCTGTAGCCTGACTGTTCACACTAGACATATGTGAAGGGAAAACTGCACAACCCAAATCTGCCCCTTCCTCCTCTTTCTTACAGGGTTTTAATTCTATAGCTGATTTAATACTATTTTAATCATAACCTTTTGTATGTTTTCAGCTGCATATATTTCTATCTGTCATTCTTTTTGTTTTGTAAGCTACATTGAGTTCCAGCTTTAGGAAAAAGTGACAGACCAGATCAACATGCATGAAAATAATCAGACAATATCTGAGAAAGCCTTTTTGATAGAAAAAAAAATCCATCATTTACAACAGAACATTTGTGGAAACATTGCCAGCCAAACTACAATGAGCAGGTATTTTATGAAAGCAGGAAGCACAAGCAGAGCTACATTTTTGGACTACAGTTTCCAAAACCTCCCCCAGCAAATGTGACCACTGGGCATCTAGTTGTGGGATTATGACAGTACCAAAAAAGTAACTTTCCTAAGTTCTGCTCATAAGGCACAGTGTTTTACTGTATCCAATGTGTGCTTTTGACTTATCTGTGAGTCTGCAATAGAGAATAGACTGATTCTAATGAGTTAAATGATAACTGTGCTGCACCCATATAGTTCCCCTGCTGTCAAAAGGGTGGGTTGGCATTGCTCAGTGTTATAGCAGTTGATTTGCAAGCAGACATTCCCAGATTCTATCCTGGCATGTCCAGGTAAACCTCTTATCAACCAGGGCAAAGATCTCATCCAAAACCTTGGGAGCTAGTGGCCATCAGCTTAAATGACATTGAGCTAGTGGCCTCTTTTGGAAACTCATAAATTCAGACAATCCCGAATAATTGTCTGTGTTTGATAGTCAAGTGTTGTAATACAAATGGATTTTTTTTTTTGGAAGGATGCTTTCTTAATGGATATTTATTGCAAAGATTATTTGATTGTGTTTACTTGCAATGTGTTTTTTTTCCCTGACGGTTATAGAAAGCAAGGAAACAACCAGTCTTACAGTGCTATATAAAAATGAATCAAGTCAGAACCAAATTAAACCTTACATAGAATCAATTTGTTGAAATCAATGACTCACTTCAATCCCATCAGCTACAGTGGGTCTATTCTAATTATGGCTAAATCTGGATCCAGATAGTAATACCTGATTACAAAAAAATTAGGAACTGTATGAAAAATGTATACTTTTGAATTCAATGGAAAATTGGTTTTAGCAAGCCCATCAGGGTGATTTATTGTCTTCCCAATGCTGACTTTGTGGCTCTTGTATACAAGTTCAGAGAGAAAAAAGCGGGGGGCAAACCATGGCTTATCTTCCTTTTCCAGGGAACTGATATCAAGATTGGCAGGACTTCTTCCCACACCTTTGGCGCGCGCACTTAAAGTACTCTATTTCAATCCTCCAACTTTAACCCTTGGCATTCGGTAGAGCAGATGTAGCTTGTACACCCAGTTATTCTTTCTAGAATTACGTACTGTACTGCTCTCTCTAGTTTCAAGAATGGAAGGTGAGGGAGCTACTGCAGTCACCTGTAACACTTGTGGCATGTTCCTTTTCTTGCCACAAGATGTTCTCGGGTACACCTGCACCAAGTGCAAACTGGTCACCCTCTCGGAAGAGAAGGTGCGCCAGCTGGAGGCACGAGTTTCTGATCTTCATCTTATTAGGGAAGGAGAGGAGTTTTTGGATAGGGCAGAGAGGACCTACTGGAAAACCGAATGCACGGAGGAGCTGCCAGATCAGCAAATTAGCGCACTGTGCCAGGAAACGGAGGCTTGGGCGAATGTCACACGGAGGAGTAGAAGGACCAGGAAGGCAACAGAGACTCTTCACCTGCACAATCGCTTCAGAGTTCTTGGCCTTACGAACAATGAGGAGCGCCATGCGGAGGGAACAGAATGTCAACAAGAAGAAATCCAACTTCGGCAACAGGAACTAGGTCAATGCTCTCAGCCTCAACAGAATGCCCAGGCAGTCCTAGTGGAACATGCTCGTCGAGGAGACCAGGACAAGCCGCAGAGGAGGCGAGTTCTGGTTACTGGGGACTCTTTGCTCAGAGGAACCGAAACGGCAATTTGCAAACCAGACAAGCTCAATTGAGAGGTCTGTTGTCTGCCTGGGGCCAGGATCAACCACGTAACGGAGAGGCTAACCAGGCTGGTCAAATCCACTGACCATAAGCCCCTTATTTTGGTTCATGTCGGAACCAATGACACTGCAAGGAGCAGCTTTTACCACATTGCAAAGGACTATGAGCTTATGGAGGTGAAGCTTAAGGACCTTGGTGCGCAGGTGGTCATTTTGTCTCTCCTCTCTGTTCAAGGATATGGCGCATGTAGGGAAAGGACAATAGCAGAGGTCAACAACTGGCTCCGCACGTGGTGTCACCGGCAACGGTTTGGGTTTTTGGAACGTGGCCTGAATTTCCATGAACGTGGGCTTCTGGCAAGGGATGGGCTGCACCTCACAAAACTTGGCGGGAATGTTTTTGCAAACGGTCTCGCAAGGAGGATTAAGAGGTCTTTAAACTAAGTTCCGCTGGGGAGGGAGACAATATTATTCAGGGCAGGGACTTGGTGAGCACAGGGGGAAAAGGCCCAATTGATACTGCACAAGTAGTACAAGAGGCCAATGGCGGGAGGAGCAGAAACAATAGTACAGGACTTGCAGGAAGGGCCCAGGGACTTAAGTGTCTGTACACTAATGCACGGAGTATGGGAAACAAGCAGGATGAACTTGAACTCCTAGTACAACAAAATAAATACGATTTCATAGGCATCACTGAGACTTGGTGGGATGAGTCTCATGATTGGAATATAGGAATAGAGGGGTACAGCCTATTTTATAAAATTAGACCAAACAAGAAAGGAGGAGGAGTAGCCTTGTATGTCAAGGATGTTTTCACCTGTGAAGAGATCCTTGACTTAAACCCAGTAAGCCAAGTCGAGAGCATTTGGGTAAGAATTAAGGGAGCGAGAAACAATAGGGATATTCTGGGGGGGGGGGTTACTACAGACCTCCAACCCAGGCTGAGGACTTTGATGACGCCTTCCTCAACCAAATGACTGCACATTCAAGGAGGAGAGATACAGTAATAATGGGAGATTTCAATTACTCAGATATATGCTGGCAGTCAAACTTTGCCAAGACAGCAAGGTCCAGCAAGTTTCTTGCTTGTCTTGCAGACAACTTCATGGTCCAGAAGGTGGAAGAGGCCACAAGGGGATCAAATATTCTAGATCTGATCCTGACCAACAGGGATGACCTTGTTAATGAGGTAGAAGTGGTTGGATCTTTAGGGGGGAGTGATCATGCCCTATTGGAATTTGGCATTCAGTGGGAAGAGGAAGATAAGGGTAGCCAAACACTCATCTTAGATTTTAAAAAAGCGGACTTCGGTAAACGTAGGGAGCTGCTGGCTGGAATTCCGTGGTCAAGAATAGTGAAAGAGAAAGGAGTTCAGGAGGCATGGGAGTTCCTTAAAAAGGAGATACTGAAGGCACAGTCTAAAACTGTGCCAATAAGGAGAAAAAATGGAAGCCATCTGAGGAAACCAGAATGGTTGACTAAAGAACTCTCAGCTGAGCTCGGTGTTAAAAGAAACATGTATAGGAAATGGAAGAAGGAGGAAACCACCAAAGAAGAATTTAAGCAAGTAGCCAGGAGAGCTGGGAGGAGGTCAGAAAGGCTAAAGCACAGAACGAACTTAGGCTGGCCAGAGACATTAAAAACAATAAAAAGGGCTTTTTTAAATATGTCCGCAGCAAAAGGAAAAAGGAGGAGACGATAGGGTCACTGCACAGAGAAGATAGTGAATTACTAACAGGGAGGAGAGAAAAGGCAGAACAACTTAACACCTTCTTTGTCTCAGTTTTTTCCCAGAAGGATACAAGCACTCAACCTGGCGGTTGGGGAGCAGGTGAGGAAGCAGGGAAAATGAGGCACATAATAGATAGAGGGGTGGTACAGGAATACCTGGCCACACTGGATGAATTCAAGTCTCCAGGGCCAGATGAATTGCATCCTAGGATATTAAAAGAACTGGCAGAGGTCATTTCGGAACCGCTTGCTATAATCTTTGAGAAATCTTGGAGGACAGAAGTTCCAGCAGACTGGAAGAGAGCAAATGTTGTCCCCATCTTCAAGAAGGGAAAAAAAGAGGACCCAAATAATTATCGCCCAGTCAGCCTGACATCAGTACCCAGAAAGATCCTGGAGCAGATCATTAAGCAGTCAGTTTCTAATCACTTAGAAAGCAAGGCGGTAATCACGAGAAGTAAACATGGATTTCTCAAAAATAAGTCATGCCAGACTAATCTTATCTCTTTTTATGATAGAGTTACTAGCTTGATAGATGAAGGGAATGCTGTGGATGTAGCATACCTCGATTTCAGTAAGGCCTTTGACAAAGTTCCCCGTGACATTCTTGCAAAGAAACTAGTAAAATGCGGGCTGGACAGGGCTACTGTTAGTTGGATTTGTAATTGGTTGACCGACCGAACCCAAAGAGTGATCACGAATGGCTGCTTTTCATCCTGGAGAGAAGTGACTAGCGGGGTGCCACAGGGTTCTGTCCTGGGCCCAGTGCTGTTCAATATTTTTATCAACGACTTGGATGAAGGAATAGAGGGCATGCTCATCAAATTCGCAAATGACACCAAATTGGGAGGGGTTGCTAATATGCCAGAGGACAGGATCAAAATTCAAAATGACCTGGACAGATTGGAGAGCTGGGCCAAGGCTAACAAAATGAAATTCAACCGAGAGAAGTGTAAGGTCCTACACTTAGGTAGAAAAAATGGAATACAGAAATATAGGATGGGGGACAAGTGGCTGGATAGCAGTACGTGTGAAAGGGATCTAGGAGTCTTCATAGACCACAAGCTGAACATGAGTCAGCAGTGTGATGCGGCAGCCAAGAAAGCCAATGCAATTCTCGGCTGCATCAATAGGAGTATGGTGTCTAGATCGAGGAAGGTACTGGTACCACTCTACTTTGCTTTGGTTAGACCTCATCTTGAATACTGTGTCCAGTTCTGGGCAACGCAATTCAAGAAGGACATGGTCAAGCTGGAGCAAGTCCAGAGAAGGGTGACCAAAATGGTGAGAGGCTTGGAAGCCATGCCCTATGAGGATAGACTTAGAGAGCTGGGTATGTTTAGTCTGCAGAAGAGAAGGTTAAGAGGGGACATGATAGCTATGTTTAAATATTTGAAGGGATGCCATGTCGAGGAAGGAGAGGGCTTGTTTTCTGCTGCTCCAGAGACCAGGACAAGGAGCAATGGATTCAAGCTGCAGGAAAGGAGATTCCACCTGAGCCTCAGGAAGAACTTCCTGACAGTCAGGGCTGTCCGGCAATGGAATATGCTGCCTCGGAGTGTAGTGGAGTCTCCTTCCTTGGAGGTTTTTAAGCAGAGGCTGGATGACCATCTGTCGGGAATGCTTTGAGGGTGTTCCTGCATAGCAGGGGGTTGGACTGGATGGCCCGTGTGGTCTCTTCCAACTCTACATTTCTATGATTTTATGATTCTATGATTCTATGATTCTACAGAGATTAGTAATGTACTGATTTTCTTGGGGGTTTGCATGTCTTAGCTTGAGAAGAGCAGACTGACTCTTTGTTCTTTGCCACTTCTTAGAGTGGCGTGAGGTCACTGTTGGCATCAAAGTTTTCACCCAGCTTCCAAAATCATGCTAATTGTCTTGTTTCTGAAGAAACACTTCCTCTGAACAGCTCCAGGATCATTACCGTGAATGAGGCTGCCTGTCGTGACAAAAGTCTTGAGCAGCAACATAGCATGGTGTAACACTGTACACAGCTTGGAAAGTCATTGTAGTGCAGTCATAACAATTTGTTGTTTGTTACTCATTGCAATATTTAAAAATAAACATATTGTATATGTTTGGGGGGGGTATCTTAAAGTTGACAAGAACACTCCAAAAGTAATGGCATGAAAATTGGGGGGGGGGGATCCAGACAAAATGCCGCAAAAATTCATTCAAAAAGTACCTTTTGAAGGTAATTTTAAAGATTACTCTTTCCATCAATGAAGTAACTGCTATCCCATGTGCTAAATTACTTTTGGAGTGTTACTTTGTTACATATTTTGTTACCAAAAGAGGGCGGGGGTGTAACTTGTAAATAACTGTGTTTCTTGGAACTTCTTATTTCCAAATTCTATTTTTGTTTTGGGGAGAGGTGAAGCCTAATGATTCTATATGAATGAATATTGAGTTAAGCAAGGGAACTGAGAATTTGAAAGTCTGTACACATGCATGTGACACCATGCTCATCATCTCTGTACAAGAGGACACTAGAAAAGAACTGAGTCCGCCCTTTATCACACAGCAAGGATGGCAAGCTGGCATCTCATTTGCCAAATCTGGACACAGCTAAAGTAGGGTTGCTATATTACCCACTTAGCCAGATTTTACTTAGATTATAGATATACTATGTAGTAACCTTTGGGACCATTAGCTGCCCTGGATTCCAAGATTTCACTTAGAAACAATAAAGTACACCCAAGGCAAGGCAGACCCAAGTATACCCTGGAAATCAAGGGTCAGGAAAATTCAGCAAATGGTTCACACGTTCCTGAAAGTCATTTTTGAGGTTCCCCCAAACTTGCCCAAGGGTTGCAAATTTATTTGAATTTTTTTTAAAAAAATCAAAATGACACCACACCTCTGGGATGGGGAGGCAGTTCACCATGCTTGTGGTGCACCTCCAGATATTTTAGGGCTGGGGCCTTTTTCAAAACAGAAAGTGAACTACAAGTTATTCCTAGTGTGAAAGAGGCCTCTCCGGGGCATAAAACATTCCTGGGGCAGTTCCAAAACATGGCAAGATTGCTTCCCAAATATCCAGAGTGTGCAAGAGTGTTCTGGTTTAACAAACTGAAGTAAAAAACAAAACAGGAGGGCCTGCTGGAAGGGCAGTGGGGGAGTGTACAGCCTCTGTGGTTCACTGAGGGACACGTGCAGCCTTCTCACTTTGTGTAGTTGGCCAGTTCTGCTGTAACCTTTGCAACCAAATAGGGATTTGAACTTGGGTCTCTTCCCCCCCCCCGCAAGTCTAGCAAGCCCGAAGTTGGCTTTTTCAGATTGTTGTTTATTTCATAAATGGTAATGGTAGAAATGTAGTGGTAGAAAAGCAATTAATGTGCTTGATATGAAAAAATATGCGCAATGTATTTCATATATATATTATATAAATTTGCATAATATGCAAGTATGCCATTTAGATTTGGAGAATATAGCAACCCTAAGCTAAAGCAGCTTTTCATCCACAGTGACCTCTGAAGATGTGGGGGAAAGTGATATTTGTCATTTCCCTTTTAAGAGAAAGACATTATGGCATCGAGATTTAGTTACAGGCTATTGGACTGATAGAAGTGGTTTTATCTGCCCCTTCCTCCCTGTAGCTATTTCCGCACTAGAATGGAGGACTGTTTCACTGCGTTTTATGAGCAGTGTTTTTTACTCTGACTTACCCCGATTCCCATCTGCACACCCTCCAGTTTCTGTTGAAGTAAAGTGGAGAAAACCATTTGTAGCTTCCGCATTGTCAGTTCTCCTGGAACTCCTATTCCCCGCCCTCCTCCACCCTGCCGCTGCTGATCAATTTAATACCTGCCTCTGTGGTGTGAATCGATGTAATGCTTCCACATGTAGGAAAAACACAGCAGCACCATTGTGGTTGGTTTGCATCAGAGTTTTTCTATTTTTATATTACACCGGTTTCACAACGATGTGAACTGCACTAAGAGCTGAACACCTGCAGAATGAGCTACGACAGAATGATGTCAAACTGGTTTGATGTGCAGATGTATTCACGACTCTATGAAGCTACAGCAATATATCTCCCTTGTGTGGAAAGGGCCTGTGGCAGGCCATCCAGTTCCCTTAAAATGCTACACAGAGTGGTGGAGGACCCGTCTGAATGGAGTGAGCTGTAGCACAGTGAAATAAAATCTCCCCTCACTCATAAGATGGAGGAACATTCAATGAGGAAAATGCTTCCCATCCATGGAAGACAGTTCTACCCCACAAATCTTCATATGTATTTATCACCAATATTATTCTGCTGCTATTTTATTAGTAGACTGGAAAGACAAAACACAGGCAATCAGTTTGTGAAGACCTTTCTTCTCTCTCCTTTGTTAGTGAGTCTTCTGCTATGTGGCTGTGAGGCCTTTGCTGCTGATGCTTTACTAGAGACCTTCTCTGAGAGAGTCACACTGACTGGCCCACCCCCAGATCCAGTGTTTGAATTTCTCAGGGGCCTCTGATCATTTGGAGCCTGGCCACTGAGGACACATGCAGATTTGCTTATCTTAGCACTAGCTAGCTTCCCAGCCCTTCATTGCAAATGAGGCTAGGCTGACTTCTCAGTGCCACAGTAAACCAGTGCCTGGTAAATAGTTCAATGACTGACAAAACCTGCCAGGCCACTTTATTACGGGGAAAGGTAATGCACTTTCCAGATTACGTGCCACCATTATCAGAATGGTGACTCTTACCTGCACGAAAGTCTTTCTCTCATTACTATCCCCACCCACCAGGCTTTCTGTACCATTCGCTTCTACAAAAGCCTGACAAGCTTTATTGACACTTTGTGGCTGTCCACCTACTTGTTTTTGCATGTGGGCAAGGCTGGAATGAACACACTGACAAAACTGAGTTGTCATCAGGCATTTGCCAAGCAAGGCTTCATTGTCTGGAATTCTGGAAAGATTGCTGGGGGTAAACACCCTATCTCCTCCCTTCCCCACATTTCTGAGGATGGTTGACAAAGGGACTGTAACCATCTTTGGTTGCATTCTCTCTCACAAGGTTGCAGTCCTTGATAATCCAGGGTTCCTGACAACATAGAGTTCTGTTGACACTACTCAAATGTATATACCACCCCTCAATCCCCTGGCATGCTAGTTGGGAGATTCTGGGAGTTCAAAAGCAACCCAAAGCCCCCTTATCAATCAAAACAGGGTTTTGATGACGAGCTTATCTGGACCAAAATATCTGCAATATTGGTGTGGTGCAATTGTCATTCATTGTCAATACTATTTGTAAGTCTACCATTGTTAATCAGAGCTTACAAAAAGAAGATGGGCAAAATTGCAGTAAACATATACACAGCTTTTGTCAAAGCAAGAGCTTTGCATAAGCAGCCCCAGAGCTGTTTAATTCCACATGTTTAAATGCAAGTTTAGATGTCTGAATTCATCCTATCTGAGCTAGAGACTATTTTGCACAACTGAAAGAAAAAACACTTTGAAAACATTAAATAAATACAATCAGTCCTCCACTTGCAGGGAGATTAGGGGTGCAAGACCCCTGTGAAGGTGGAAAATAATGAATAAGAATAAAAATCGTAAATGCTTTTTTTTTTCAGCCTGAAAGCACTTCTCTACTTATCCCTAGATCCTCCTGAGCAATTCTGTGGTCATATTCTAGTGGAAGTGGGGAATAGAATCACACTGGAGGACCTAGTAATGCCTAGAGAAGTGTTCTCTCTAGGAATCTCTAGGTCCGCCAGTGCAACTCTGTGGTTCACTTGCAGCAGAAATGGACTATGGACTTGTACTGGAGGACTTAGAGATTGTTAGAGGCAACATATGTGTTGGGGCAAATAAGAAATAATAGTTTTAAAAAAACCACACAAATTAATTAAATAAAATAACCTGCAAATAATCAAATTTGTGAATGCTGAACCCAAGAAAGTGGAGGGCTGATTGTAAATAAAAATCGATGTTTAAAAGTCCAGACAACTCTAAAATAGTATTAAAACTAGACAAGCTGTTTAAAAACCAGCTAGGACAAACAGCTTGATTTTAAGAGCCAAAGGCCACACAAAACAACACAATCTTCACTGTCTACCAGGTAGTCACAAGGGATGAAAGCATCCTGACCTCCTTGTACTGTTGTGGTGTTGCTCTGTCATGTGTACTCATGTACCCTAGCCTTTTGGGGTGATGGGACACATAACAGGCCCTCCATTCAGGACTTTAATTTTTGGGGATGCTCTTATGGGAGGAGAGAGACTTCTGTGTGGCCTTCTGAACAGTTGCCTGCATTCTTGGCTTAGTTCAAATCAAAGGTCTAGAAACCAAGCCTTATGAGCAAATTAGGGAGTTGGGTATGTTCGCTTGAGAGAAGTGAAGATTAAGAGCAGGAGAGAAGAGAAGAGAAGAGAAGATTAAGGCCATTTCCACCCTACACTGTTATAGTGCTGTTATTCCACTTTCAACCTCCTACGGTATCCTGGGGTTCGCAGTTTAGGGAGGGGCATTTACAATTCTCAGCCGGAGAGCTCTTTGGCCTCAGTAAACTACAAACCCCAGAATTCCACAGGATGTTGAAAGTGGAATAATGGCAGTATATCAGTGTAGTGCAGAAATGGACTGAGAGGTAACACAGTAGTCATTTTCAAATGTCTGATGGGATCTCACGTAGAAGATGGAGCAGCCTTATTTTCTGCAGCTCCAGAGACTAGAACATGAACCAGTGGGCTCATATGATAAGAAAGGAGATTCCACCTGAGCATTAGGAAGAACTTCTGTACTGTACAAATGATTCTCCTGTGGAATGGACTCCTCAGAGCATGGCAGACTCCCTGTCTTTGGAAGTGTTAAAACAGAGGTCAGATGGGCATCTTTCAGGGATACTTCAATGGCATATTGCTGGCTGGCAGAAGTTTGAACTAGAAGGCCCTTGTGGTTTCTTCCAAATCTAAGATTCTCTGATTCTGAATTTCCTCTACCTTATTACTGAGCTACGTACACCCAGTTAGAACCTAAAATATTGAATGATTATTTATGAACGTGACCACTAATATACCATTTTTATGGCACACACTAATCTTAATTCCCATACATCACTGAAACTGCTTCATACTAAAGAGCCATCCCTCATCCTTCCGGCTAAGACTGCATGAACCTTGTCAGGGAGGCAAGTAGGGGGAGAGAGAAAGAGGACAGCCAGCATTAAAACATCCCAGCTGCTAAGGCATGGTGCCATTCACTTCCATCTATTTATCATTTTCTAACATAAATAGACTCACCAGGCCTTGTGTAGTTGCCTCCAACCTGACTTAAGTTTTGGAGCAAAACAAAATATTTCCAAGTTGGACATGCAGGATGAAAAGATCTTGATGATCCTGCAGAGAATTGTAGGAATATTGTGGATTTTGTAGAGAGCCACACCATTTTATTTATTTTAAAAAAACCCACATGATATTCTGTATAACCACATAAATGCAAAAAAGGAGAACAGGAAGGAAGGAAGGAATCAATCAATCCACAGATCAGAATTACCTGTTTTGCACAAAACACTCCTGAAATTTGGACCCTGGATATACTGGGGTGGCAAGTAATAAATGAAAAAAAAATTAACCCTCTATTATGGTTATATTGCAGCATCAGCAGTTTCATCCATTTGTTGCTATAGTTGATAGTACCATCCATGTTAACAAACATGCACTGCACCAAAGAATGGACTTTTGTTAATGATTCCCAGGGGGCAATAAAGATAAAGCAGAGAAAACTCCAAGGTAGACAGTTTCCAGGTGCCCCGTTGTCCTTCTCTTATTCTCACTACCAAGACATGTAAATTCTTTCACCCAGATCTGAAGGAGAATAGAATAAGCCCTAAAGTTCAATTACAATAAATACATCTCTTTCTATGAGAAAACTAAAGAGAGAAGGCAAGAGGCTGGAATTGATACTGATCTATGGTATATACATTTGTGTTTTTAGACATCTGGCCTTAGCATTAGGTAACATTTTTGTGTTATGGAAAGGCAGCAAATTTCTATTTACTAGTTATTAATTTATTTTTCTGTTTTGGTTGCCAGGACAGTAGAGGGAAGGATTTGTGGGATTTTCTGCCCCACATACCAAAATAATTTTTGTTGGGTTCAATAGTAGCTGGCGAGTGGAATCAGCAAATCACACTAGATTTAAGTCTGAATTTCAGTGGAATAATCCTGTCTGATTACCCCTATTCCCAAAATAAGTTCAGCCTCTTGGACAGTTCCTTTAAATTTCAAACTAAAATCCAGGGTGGATTCACTGTCCCAGTGACTTAGGAGGCACCAGCCACGACCAGGTTCATGGATCCTATCCACCTTGACCTGGAGGGCAGAACAGGGAGGGTGCCATTTCCTGTCCCATATGAGGAAATGAAATCATTTGAGGCAGCCTGGATGTGGTGCCTGGAATTGTGTATTTAAACACAAGAAGAAGAAGAGGAAGAAGAAGAAGAAGAAGAAGAGGAGGAGGAGGAGGAGGTTGTATGAAATTGAGCAGAAGTGCTTCTATCTAACTCTGTACTCATTAAAAAGACATCTTTTTGCTGATTTATCTCTGTTATATCTAATTTTGTCTATGTACAACAAAATGAGCTATAGGTTGGTTTCAAATAAATATTAATGACGCGTGCTGTTGATAATTTGTTGAGTGTGGAATATCTATCTTTAGAATTTGTGATTGGAAGCATCTCTTTTCCTGGTTGACAAATAGCTTAGAATCACTCACAAGACTGCCAGAACAAATAGTTGTGTACTCACCAGTGGAAGCATGGAAACTCCTTTTAGAGTACAATCCTCTATAGTTCCACTGCCAAGATACACTGGCCAACAAGCAGAAATAGAGTAGAGATGAAGCCTCATTACATTCAATGGGACTGACTTGCCTCTGAGCATATTTGTACATAGAATTCCTCTGTTCATTTAGAAATTGCAAGAAAAAAAGAACAGTCTTCATACGAACATACTATACTTAGTGTTAACTTTAAAACCATACAATCTATACCAGTGGTTCTTAAACTTTAATTATAATTTGTGGTCAGGGACCCCCAATACTTAACTCAAGATTTAAATATTTAGATTTAAATATTCAAAAAAAAGTGTTCAGTTAGTTATTAAAGGTTTCTGGAGACTAGGATTCAAATCCCTACAGTGGATGACCTTGGGCAAAGTCACATTCTCTCAGCCTCCACGGAAGGCAAATGCAAACCTCCATTGAATAAATCTTGCAAAAGAAAGAAAAGAAACAAACAAACAAAGAAAGACAGCTTCAGACCCTATGACAGCTTCACTTTAAAGGTTGTCATAAATCAGAAGTGACATGAAGGCACAGAACAAAGTACTGCTGACAGGAGGAGGTTCTTTCTAGCCATCACGTCTCTCACTTTTGAAAACTGACTTAAGGCAATCCTAAGGCAAACCTATCATAAGGGTTTCCTTGGCAAGATTTGTTGCCTTTGACTTTCTCTGAGGCTGAGAGAATGTGACTTGCCTGAGGTCACCCAGTGGGTTTCCATGGCCAAGTGGGGATTCACACCCTGGTCTCCAGAATCATAGTTTGGGTACCCACACACACACGCACACCCCTCCCTACTGCTATATCCCCTTTGCCAGGAATGCGCCAGCATGGGTATGTATGTGTGTGACTAAACTGCTCCCTTGTTTTCAAACAAGGGAGCAGTTTCAGCACTCACAACCCCCCCATCACGTCTCTGTTGCTGCCACTGCTGGTGGTGTCCAGCAGCAGGGCATTGCAGACCCCCTGTGAGGGCCATGCAGACCCCTGGCGGTCTGCAGATCACAGGTTAAGAACCACTAATCTATACAGTGGGTACATTTTAACATGAATGGAGGGTTGTGTCTTCCTCCCAAATTACCTGTATCAAATTTGAACACATTAAGATTGTTAGATGAATAAACACATGGGAGATTTTGATTAGAAACACATGGTCTGATGCATTCTTCAAACCTCTCATTGCTACACTCACAATGAAGAAAAAAATAACATAAATCAGCATTTCTTTTGCCACTTCCTGTTTGAACATTACATTATTTGTAATTTTGTGTTCAACTAACTGTCATTTAAAATGCTTCCCTTTTTAGTGGAAATCTGCAGAAAGTGTTACACATGTTTTCTGGCTGGTGTGTGTGTGTGTGTGTGTATTCCTATTTATCCCTATGAATAATGGATAGTTCTCTGGGCATCTAAGGAAGTAAATTCTAGTCCACTAAAATGTATACCACAACCAATCAAGCTATAAGATTCTCTTACTGAATATGCATCTTTGATGTAATAGACAAGTTATTCTTATGAGATCTCATTAACCTGACATTAATGTGGTTTGTAATCTGGTGGTTGTTGTTTTATGCCTTCAAGTTGACTCTGATTATGATCCTATCCTAGGGCTTCCTTGGCAAGATTCATTCAGAGGAGGTTTGCCATTGCCTTCCTCAGAGGCTGAGAGAATGTGACTTGCCTAAGATCACACAGTTGATTTTCATGGAAATTGAAACTTAGGAACTTGCAAAACCATCTCTGAGTATTCCTTCCTAATAAAACCCTATGGAATTAATGGGATTGCCATAAATTGACAGGTGGCTTGAAGGCCCCCCCCCACACACACACACACAATCCTGAAGTCCAATATTCACACCAGCACACCATGCTGGCTCTTGCTTACATTTTAAAATCTGTTTGCGTGGCCACAGGCGACAGCCTCCAAGTAATGAAAACACAACAACCTACAACTGGAGAAAGAGAGGCCACAACTTTTATTTGCTACAAGCGTGAACAAGGTTGGCGTAAGCATGGGCATGGATCCGGGCATCAATCAACTTGCCTGTTAACTGATGACCCAACTGTCTGGCCCAAAACCGGATGGCACGTAGCCGACCGCAGTCCTACTGCCACCAGGGGGAGCCCACTGCGTGCCCACCCGACCTGGGCAGCTCACCACACCCACAGGGACCTGACCGTCCTCTAACATGTGACAAAGGTGCTCACTATCCTGGATCCAATGACCATGGGACCGCCCCTCAAAGTTGTGACAAAAACATACATATGACAAAACACAACCGAATCCAAGATGTGGGGTGTGGGGTGCCACCGACGTCGACTGGTGAGAGGCCAGAGATGCTGCCAGGTAAAATACCTCGTGAGCAGACTTGAGTGAAGCCACGATGCCTCACCCAGGCCCACTCTCCCAGCCAGTGAATTCAAAGCAAGGCGAGCAGAGGATGCCACGCCCCAGCTCACAAAGGCACCAAAAAGCGCTATTACCTTTTTAAAAATGCAGCTGAAGGATTCCACCACACTAATTGTTTTTTAAAATGTATAATGCTTTTTTTTAAAGGGAAAAACATAAATAATCCACAGAACCTTAACTACCCTTTTCCATATGACCTTAACAACCTATTTCCTCAGCAGCCTGTTAGGAAAAAGGATGAAAAATAAGCAAATAAAAGGCAAGAGGCTTGTAAAATAAACAGCCAAATGTCTAGCAACAGGCTAAACGCTGAGGAAAAAGTACCCAAAAGTAGGATTCAGAACTGACTCTGTAGTTTAAGCCTTTTTGTATGTCTTTACTGTGTTTCTTTGCTGTGTAACAACCTCCTCTAGGCGTGATGCAAGCTAGCTCATAGATGACTTGGCAGTTTGCCTCTCTGAAAGCAAGTCACGTGATTTTGAAGAACAGCTAGGCAAAGTGCTGGGTGTGCACGTTTGTTTTTCACTGCTGGAGGAAAAAAAAAATCCCAGCTGTTTAAGTAGATAATGTTGCTCTCTCTTCACGCAAAGGGTCTGTCATGAGCTTTTGGTAGGTGTTTCATTCCTTTTGTGTTCCAAGGGTGCAAAAGATGGAGTCAGCATAGAAATCATGGTCCACAAAGAGGCTGGAATGATCCATTTTGGATAACTGAGAAAGGTTGCAATTCAAAACATGCTTTGGGAAGTAAGTATCACAGGGCAGGGTGAGGCTTACTCCTCAGTAAATATGCTCAGGATTTCCATGACAAAAAGCTACAGTAGCCACATGTTAAAATTAGATCCGTTTTTCCAGTGGGGCAGTGACTGCTTGTGAAAAGACGCTTTTGCCTATCTGACATGATGAAAAACCGCTGGTGTCTCTCTGCTTTCCCTAGTGACCTCTCAGTCTTTAAAAATGTACTTTAGTTGTGTGATATTTTTGAAGCCCGTTCAAGATACCTCCTACACAAAGTGAGACAGCATAAGTGGCATTTGTCATTCATTGCTGCATTGATTTGTTTCTGTAAAACACCGGCCATTTTCATGAATGAGGTTTAAATCAATTTTGCTTCCTTGGCTTTATTTCAGACTTTTTTTTTCCAACTAAAAAATAACCCTAAATGCAAACACAAAACACTCAGTTATTGAGAAGTATGTCTTTTCTTTCTTCAAAACTGAATACCTTCATGCATGACATGGAAAAGAACCAAGAGTTTGGAAAATTTACTACTGTGGAATACAGCTCCTAGAATCTTTTTCTGCAAGATACAGGCAAAAAATCAGAAATTGGAAAAACTACTCTTTTGGAATTCTGTTCCCAGAATTCCCCAGCTAACTTTGGGAATTCTAGGACTCCTGGTCCAAAACTAGTAACTTTTCCATAATTTCAGCGGTCTCAATTTGGCAGGGACAGTCTTGATTAATCTCAGTTTTTCAGATGCATTTCAAATCTCGCAGTTTATTTCGCTTCCCTCCCATTTTTCCTTTTGTCTTCAGCCTACTTCTTATACTGCAAAAAGTAGTTGCACTGAGTTAACTCAGGAGGGGAGAGGAGGGAGCAGAGTCTTATCTTTCACTGTAGAGTCAGGCAAAAACAAACTTCTGCAGCCTCTCCTGGCTTGTGTGTTCTTCCTCAGTAACTTTTGCCATCTCTGATGTTGCTTGGCCATACATGTCCCAGTTTTCATCTGTAAAAAGCTGAAGGGTAAGCTTTTCCAAATAGGTCTAACAACCCTAAAGGCCCCAGATCCCACCTTATCTTGGAAACTAAGGAGGGTCAGCCCTGGTTAGTACTTGGATGGGAGACCACCAGTGAATACCAGGTGCTGTAGGCTGTATTTCAGATGAAAGAACTAGCATAAACCACCTCTGAGTATTCTGTGCCTAAGAAAACCCTATAAAATTCATGGGGTCACCATAGGTCAACAGGAGACTTGAAAGTGTATACAAGAGAAAAGGGCCCAAATGTTCTTCTTACTCTGATGGGGTAATCTCATCAGGCACAAAAAGTGGCTGCTGTTTCTCAGTAACTTGCTGCTGTGGAGAATGACAAGGCAACTAGAGCAGAGGGAGTTGCATTTGAATTTTTAGGCTTTTCTTACTTCAGGCTGAAACTCAGATCAAAGCCTATGAGAGTTTTGTGTTTTGTTTTCCTACTGGTATATCATGAAAATTGTGTGGAGTGTTTGACAATTAGAGTGGAACTTTGCTTTCTGTGGGAGTGGTTGCTCTGTGTCTGTGTGTTTACCAGGGTGAGTTCGGCTTCCTGGTACTTGGCCTGGTTGACTTGTGACCTGAGGATGGCTGGGATGTGTCCCTTTTGAGGCTTTTTATTTGTTTGCTTGAGAAGCTTTGCTTAGAGATCTGTAGCCATTTCCCTTGGTCCTATTATCTGGTAGCGTTTGAAGTCAGTGGCTAGTGCAGAGCTTTCCAAACTTTTCATGTTGATGACACACTTTTAGACATGCATCATTTCACAACATAGTAATTCAGTTTTACGTGCAAACTGGAGGTTAAATGAACCCCTTATAAGAGATACAGATGCATACATAAATTGTAATAACAAAATGTATGGGGATACAACATATCTTATAAAAACCTTTCATGTATTTTTAAAGATATATCATTTATAAATAATAACATACATTTCCAGGATTGTAGGTGACACACCTACACACTTCAGGTGACACACGAATGTGTCGCAGCACACCATTTGGAAAGCCCTGGGTTAGTGAATGATGGTTACAGTATATAAGTGTGGGAGAAGGGAGATAGATTCCTGGAGTAAGTTTTCGTATTTCTACCAAGAAGAAAAGTTCCAGTGTGCAGTGATAAAGAGATTCATTATTATCTCCTGCTCTCCATGTTCACATCCAGTGAGTATGTGTGAAGCAGAAAGCTGAGACTGCTGTTTCACACTTTGTTTTTATCTTTGCAGTCTCTGAGTGTCTTTTGGAATATTTTCTAGAAGCTTAGATCAGATGACTCTATCCAATATTGTGTTCAGACATTCTGAAACTTTCACCTCTAAGCAGACAAAGGGCACTTTTCCAGATTCTCTGAAGAGAAAGGAACCAGCTTTTTAACAGTGGAGATGACGACGACGACGACGATGATAATGATGATAATGTCAAATGGTGCTCTAAACATGTATAGAATGTGGTTGGCCCTCTGATGCGATAGCAGCTCTTTCAAATCAAGACAAACACACCAAATCCCTTAATGTAAGAAGAATATTAACTGTAAAGGAATCCCTAAATGAACTAAATGAACAGCTAACACATACTTTTTCTGGGTTTCTGGGTTCTAACCAAGAGCTGGATAGGAGGATGATTTTCTGCTTCCGGTGGCATCAAACAGAGCTTCCTTTTTAGGGAAGTCTTCAGTCACCCACAGTGGTACTGTTTTCATGGGGTGGTGGAATTGCTTGCTGCTGTGAGGCAAGAGGCTGTGCTGCTGATAAGGTCTCCCACATCAGATAGATGGGCTTCGTTGAAGGATCAGATTAAATGTGACAAACAGCAACTGGGCAGAGGCAGTAGTGGTGGGTGACATTGGCAGAGGATCTCTCAGAGGCAACACAAAGGGGCATTTGTGCTAGTGCTGAGCAGAAGAAGGCACCAGTAAACTACTTCTAAGAGCCTTTTACCTTGAAAACCCTATGATGAGACAATCTGAGTCTTCACTCATAATATCAGTTTATTTTTTAAAATGCTTTTTTTAAAACATGTTTAAAGTTTGTTTGATTGATTGATTGAATTTATATACTGCCTTTCTCCCAAATTGCGATTCACTTTGATTGCTGTCATGTTGTTTCCTGCTGCTGGGGTGTGTGTGTGTGTGTGTTTGACATGACATTGTAAACTGGAACGATTATAATTATTAAATCATTGACTCGGTTGTAAGCCACATTGAATTCCTTCAAAGAAGCCTCTAAAGAGGAAGCCCAGCTTTTCTGTATTTATAGTTTTCATCTATAACATCTGTTGTCAGAAGTAAGATGGTCTAGAGGGATATCAGTGCATTGTCTAGACCATGCACTGACAACAGAAGTAACATTAGGACAAAACATAAGCTTGTGATTCTAACATTGTCACTTTTCTTCTTTTTTCTGCATGATTTTAACATCTTTGCCTGATGAGGAAGCCAGTGAAGCTCTGAAAGCTTTCATGATCTATTTTCTGCATTTTGTTGGGCAAATAAATGTATCTCTCTTTTGTAGATTTTGTATTTTGCTGTAGTCAAACGAAGGTGAATGAGGTTACAGTGTCAAGTATATTCTCAATCTGCACCCCATCCCCATATAGTTAGCTACTGAATAAATTCACATTTTGCTAGCTTGTAACAGAGATGTCAAATTATACTCAGTTTTTAAGCAGTTCTCAGATTCCCTAATCATGTTATCAGATCTGCCAAGTTTCCCACAACAACAGTGATGGGCTGTAAGCTTCTGTTCTCCTCTGAGTTTGAAATCTGATCAACCTTGCCTTCCTTTTGGTTTGTTTATGCTTGAAAAGTTAACACAGGATGTTAGTTATTTTGCAGAGGCTTCCAAAATGATGCTTATTTAAAACATGTTGCACAAAGGTAACTTGCTAGAATCCAAGCTAAATAAACTGCTGCTGTTCCAACAAGAGAGTATGATGCAATCCTGATGATTCAGAAAAACAAAACAGAACAAAAGATTACAGGATACTGTGAACTGGCAAGATGCTCCATGTTAGACATAATTTTTTAAAGTTAAACAGAAAGAAAAAGAGTTGGACAAAAAGAATGAAATAAACTGAGATTATCCACGCAAACACAAATGTTGGTCTGGAAGAAGCAGAGCATGGCCATGCTGGCTGGGGCATTTTTCAAGTTGAAATCCCAAAAATCTAGGAAGAGAATATGTAAATCTGTATTCCTAGGGAACTTCCTTTGGCTGTTATTTTGTCTGAGAAGGGCGGACTTATACAACGCACAAAAAAGGAAAAAAAGGATGACAAGATAGAACAGTGAATTTACATAACATTGTATACCCTCATTTATATGTGTAGGTGCAAAATCAGTGTGTGTGTGTGTGTGTGTGTGTGTGTGTGTATTAGTTAAACAGAATTACAATACCTTTCACCCAAGTAGAGAAGACTGTGACCAGGTGACCTCCATGTATATGCTGTGGGCAGAAAGCATTCTTGATCTCCCTTATTCTCCTTTGTCTTGAAATCAGACTTGGGCCATTTCTGTATCAATTTGCCACAGTGACAGGTGATCATAGTTCCAGTAGCTGTGCTTTTGCATGACCTTGTGGGCAACCCGTCACTATCCCACCGCCAACTGCCCCTAACACGCCTGTATCATGCCTTATAAGTGTCCATTATTGACCGTCTAAAACACAACCATCCTGTTACCTGGTGGTGTTCAGTTCCTCAGTCACGCCAGCTCCCTTTGTCAATCTGGGAACCCTGACACATGGCTGCATCCGATGCCACCCAATAGGTAAAAAGGCAACCAGTTAGGTGCCGTGGGGCAGGGAAAGGGCGAGGAGAAGACATCGCTATGGATGCTGTAAAACAGAAGGAGCAGCAGTATTAATGCCGCTACTCTTCTACTACCGAGGGACATGTGCAGAAGGGAGTGGTGGGAAACCACTGCTGTTCCAGGACTGGCTATGCCAGGATGTCCACAGATCATCCCAGCAATGAAGTGAGGTGCAGAAATGTCCTTGGACTGGACAGTGCTCCAGACAGAGGTTACCTTCAAATACAGGACTGTCCTCCCCAGCTCTTCAAATAGAAGACTGTCCTCTATAAAAGAAGACACACGGCCACCATGTTTGGCTATGAGTCCTCCTCACTCATTTGCTGCTGGTCTCTGCTATGACCAGTGTTGTGCTTCACCAATTGGTGGTAACAGGACAAGGTAGAGGCCATTATTATTATTTTTGTTGGAAGCCAGTTCAGTTGTGTTCCAAATAGTTTGAGAATGGAGGAATGTGCTGATTCACTTTAAGTCTTATCCTGGGTGGCATGAATTCTTTTAAACACCAAGCAATCATTTCTCTTCATTGCCCTACATTATCCAGCAATGCATATCTAGCCATAATTAAAACTGTTTAGGCACGCAATGTTGTACTGTTGGGTAGCATTTTTAGGAAATGGAAACCAAGCGTGGGAAGAGCAGAGGTTAGAGATTATCCCCACAGACATCCCACACAACATTTCTTCAAGGTTTTTATGCCAAAATGTTTGTTTTGACTGTGTTTCTTTTTTCCTTTTCAAGAGAAGCTTTCTGGCTCAACAAGCTAACCCCAAGAGAATATTCCATATACGGCATTAAATTTACCTTGTGCAAATGGCTCGTCCACATAGACGAATCCTGAAATCACCCATTTTATTTGTTTGTTTGTTGAATTTATATCTTGGCCTTTTTTTTTTCTCATCATGGATACCCAAATGATTGCCTATGCAGATAATCATGTTTCTTTAGCTTTAGCATGGCTGTGTTATGGATCTTCAGTGCAGGTCCTATGATTTTGTACCATTCTGTGTCAAGAGGCAAGGATTCATCTCAGCCCTGCATTGGTACAGCTCTGCTGGGCAAGATGTAGAGGCCTAGCTAGGTGTGACGCCAATCACACAGGCAGTAATGGCAGCTGTAGGGCTCTCTCACTCCTGATCCAGGTCAGGACCTTGTGGCTTGTTAGTGGAGCTTTAAAAGTAGCTCCCAATAGTGTTCCCTGTCTCAGGCCCTTTCAGCGTGCTTTTTAAAAACCTCTTTTAAGAGTTTTTTAGAAAGCACGGAGCGTGTGACTTCGTGTCACTCCGTTGCCGTGCTCCGGTGCAGATTTGCAGGCGCACACTAGTGCGTGCCTGCAGATTTGCTGGGGGCAGGCTTTAGGCTGGCAAGCTTCTCCGGTTGGTGGAGAGCCACATAGGCTGTTTCTGCTCCTCACCTGCTCCCGTTGTTCTCTAGTCACAATCCGGGCAGCGGCTTTGCCAAGAAGTGAGTGCGACAGGGACCCTCCCCTCCACCCCCAACAGGCTCCCTGCAGAAGAGAGCGCAAGCGACATACATCTGCCTTCTGCACTGCAGCCAGGCTGTGCTGGGGCAGGAAGCGCCTCTGCCACGCTGAGAAGGACGGGAGCATCGCATGGTCATGGGTGTGTAATGGATTTATTCTGTTAAGCGAATATCCCGCGATTGCAACTGGTGGGGGCGGGATGGCAGTGGAACCATGACGATGTCATGTGAAAGCACAGCCCGCAGACGGCTGCCATCCCGTCCCCATAGTGGGATGGCAACGCCATGAGGAAATGGCCATAGTGTCTAAAATATAACTTTGTTAACTACTTGTTCCCTCCAAGTAACAAAGTTACTCATACTTGTAACTTGTTGTTACAAGTGTTCAGTTCAATGTCCGTGTGCCATCCCATGATTTAAAACAGCATGCCTGAATATAGATTTTAGCTTGGTTAAGTCTGGGTTGTCAGTTCAATTGCTCCTTTTAATTATTCTGTGCATTTACTTTCATTTTTACAAAACCATAAATCACTCCTTGCAGTAGTAGAAAAATGTTACTTCTCTCTCTTCACACCACTCAGAGTGGCGGACAAAAATTAAAAGCAAACGTGAAGTAGATTGGGAACAGAGAAAATATTGCTAATGTACTACATGCAAACCCTCCCCCACTACCCAGGATGCTCTCAAAGCTCCAGGATGGAGGAGGTACAAAAAAATCTAAAAATCACCAAACTGTTGCAAAATTGCTTAAAAGTACAGTGTGGTATAGTGGTTTGAGCATTGGACTCTTACTCTGAAGACCAGGGTTCCATTCCCCACTTGGCTATGGAAGTCCTCTGGGTGACTCACACACGCTCAGCCCCAGGACAGTGTCACCATACGGTTGCCATAAGACAGAAGCTACTTGAAGGCACACAACAACAACAACAACAAGTCTGCTTAGATTTGGCCCAGGACCCCTAGAAAGCTCTACAACAAAACAGAAAGCCCATTTCCAGCCGAAATTGCCCATTTCCAGCCAAAACCTAAACCAGAAGTGATATGATATCACTTCTAGGTATCCAGGGATGCATACTGGTGAAACAGGCCAAAGGTATGTTGGGGGCAAAAATTGCCCAGTTGCTCACCCCTAATGTAGATGGTGAGAACCACCCTGGTCTTTCTTTAGGATAGAAGGCTACCCACTGTTAGTTTTAGAATGCATAGAGGCTATTGCAATAGTTTTGCTGCATAGAATAAAAAAATTAAAAAGGGTTTGAGTTGTCAGAAAATTGTCTGGATTACTTAGTTGCTTAAGGAAGACACCAAGCCTTCCAGAACTTTCTTGTCTTGTCTAGTGTTCTTTGCCAAAATTACAGAGTGCAATTCAAAGTATGATTAAAAAAGAAAAAGAAAAACGGAAAGGAAGTCCACATTTTAAAAAAATGCATTTTAAGACACAGCTAAAAACCGCATGCCTTCCCCCTATTATTCTGGCAATATTTCCTTGTGTCTGTCACCCATTAACTACTTGTGAACAGAGGTGCGGCCCCACCCATGTCTTCCCTGCAAGCCGAAAAGGAATTCTAGAAAACATATTGACTTACTGTATCATTCAGCCATTCTGACTGTACTGCAAGAATGGCTAGCAAACCTTCTGTGGAAAACATACTGATTTAGCCTGGAAATGAACAATATCCTGTTAAACAGATTGGCCAGAAATAAATTCCAGCTCCTAAAATAAATCTCTCTGATTTCAACAGAGCTTGTAAAAAAGCATACTGAAGCCTGCAGCATGATTTTTTTTTTTTTTTACCTCTGTGTTTCCTAATTTACTTTAGACCACTTATAATAGTTCTTTGGGCAGTTTAAAATTTTAAACCGTTAAACAGAACAACAGATAGAATCTAAAATGGAATTTTCAGCCAAAACCCAAACCAGAAATGATATGATATCACTTCCAGGTTTCCAGGGATGTATTTGGGTGAAGCTGGCCAGAAGTATATACGGGCAAAAGTTGCCCAGTTTAAATTAATATTAAAGTTAAGTTAAAGTTAAAATATCACAGTTTAAAACTAGAATAAAATGAGCTACAGAACATAAAAGCATGGTGAAAGATCTAAGAAACACTAAAACACTTTCAGAAAGGACTAGGACAACAAAAGGATCTCAAACAGCACCAAAAGATCACAAAAGAGGGAGTCAAGCAAACTTTCTTTGAGGGGGACATTTCTTCATGATTTGAGTGTCATCTCTGAAAAAGGCCCTCCCTTTTGCAGCTACCTGCCTTGACTCCTTTGGCAGCAGTACCTAGATGAGCGCCTCAGAAAGAGTCTAAGCATGTGTGTGAACCATTACTTTGCCCTGAACAGCAATAGCAATAGCATGTGTATTTCTGTACTGCTTATCAGCTAAGTGCTCTCTAAGCAGTTTACAATGTGTTAGCTAATTGGCCCCAACAAGCTGGGTACTCAGTTTACCGGCCTGCGAAAGGATGAAAGGCTGAGTCAACCTGTAGCCCCGCAGGACTGAACTCACAACCTTGTGGCTGCAGTACCGGCATTTAACCACTGTGCCACCAGGCTATTTGATATTTTGAAAGGGATGTAATAAGAATCATCTGTGCAGGCTTAGGCAAGTGAAGGACAAATGGAAAGTAGACAACTGGGCAATTAACTCCTTACTGCAAGAGCATAGACGTAATATTCATGATGTAATGCAATATAATATAATATAGGCTCATGTGGATGGTGAAAAATGTAGGCCCTTTTCACACAGCATTTGTCATGCAAAAGGGCCTCTGGAGCGTCACGCAATTGCGAGGACTGGTCCACATGACGTCCTCACAATTGCGCAACGCTGCCGGGGCCAGCAGGCGCCAATTGTGCAATATATCATTTTTGGCTGAAAATAATGCATGATCACATGTCGCTCCTGGGCTCCACATGCACTTACCGTCCATGCGGAGCCTCTGGAGACGCAGCCCTCGCGCTTCCTCCCGCAGCACAGCCTGGGAAAGTACCTGGCTGTGCTGTGGAAGGAAGAGGCGGGGCCCTCACACTGTACAGTTGGCCCTCCACATTTGCTAGGATTAGGGACACAGGATCCTCACAAAAGTGGAAAAATCACAAATATCAAAATGTGTGTATGTCTGTGGGAAGGGAGCTGAGGCATGGTAGGGGGAACAGGCACCCAGGGTTGAAACCAGGTCACAGAAAGGAGATGGACGTGGGGCTCTGCATATACTTCCTCTTTCTGTCCCATCTCCATTCTTGGGTGTGGAGTGGCATCTGGAGAAATTAGGTTGTGAGCCATTCTTAGCTGGCCATGCAGCAGCTGGTGGAGAGGAGGAGGACCAGAGGTGGGTTTTTAAAGGGCTACACAATCTGATTGGAGCCACTGAGAGGGAAGATCCCCCCAGAAAAGAAGTGCCTGAAGTGGTGGGGGGCAGGAGTTGGAGAAACTCACAAATACCGTATTTGCCAGTGTATACAACACACCAGCATATAAGATGCACCCCAGTTATATGCCGGCAAATAGTATTTGCCGGCATATAAGACATACTGATGTATAAGACACACTCCATTTTCAAACAGTATTTTTCAGGGGGGAAAGGTGAGTCTTATATGCCAGCAAATATAGCAATCAAAACTGTGAAAGTCAAACCTGCAAATGTGGAGGGCCAACTGTATTTCGTTAACTGAGGCGTACACACAGATGTTCGATGTAAACAGTCTTATGTCCAAAGGGAGATTTAGATTATAATTGTATGCATATGAACTGCGAGTAAAATCCATGAAACAAATTGGGCTTGTTTCTGAGTATGTAGATGTATACAGTTTTGCACTGTGACATTTGCAGTTCTGTGCACATTTACTTGGGAGTAAGTCTGACTGCTGAGTAGGTATCCATGGGATTGCCCTGCATCCTAGAGGCTAGTTAATGTTCCGCCCCATACCTGGTCATTGTGTCTGTTCATTTTGGTCTCAAAAAACAAAACAAAACTGGGGAAAGAGGCTGGAAATACCAATTATGTTGCTTGGAGGGAAAAGAACCCTACCTTTTGATCTAACTCAAGAAAGTACTTAGTCTGAACTGAGAACCTTCCTTTCCCCCTTTTTGCTCTTTGACTTATATAGTATGGAATAAGATCTTTTGATTACAGTGTGAAATTTATGGGAAGCCTATGCATATTCATTCAGGCTGAATTACTTTCTCTCTTAATGAGTTTGGCCTATGCATGCTTTGATTCTGTGCCTGTTCTATATAAACTCTTTTACCTGGCAACTTCCTTCTGCAATTAAAAATCCACCCTGCACAACTCCTTTAAAGCATTATCTGGCTTTCAAACTCCCCCATTTTGGTAGAAAACAATTACTTTGAAATGCTTTAGGCAGACAGTTGAGTCTACAAATCTAATTAAGAGGTTAAGAATCAAGGCTGTTTGGATATAACAGTTTTGGATACAACAGAAAATGCACTGGATTGTCAACTTTCCTACAGCACAATGAATTGTTGCAGGATCTGTAGAACTCAGTGTTCAAGGGTTTCACTTTGGTCATTATACTCATAAATCTCATTTCTTTTAGATGGAATTGAATTTGTCAAAAACTATGAGCCTCAATAAAACTGTGAGACAAAATTAAACGCCTGTGATAAAACCATCGAAAGCAGGCTGTCACTGAAGGAAAAAAAATCAGCTAGGCATGGGAGAGCCAGCATGGTGTAGTGGACAGTGATTCTAGAGACTAGGGTTCGAATTAGCCACAGAAACCCACTGGATGGCCTTGAGCAAATCACACTCTCTCAGTCTCAGAGGAAGGCAAAGGCAAATCCCATCTGGTGGAAGAGGAATATGACATAGGCCATTTCTGCACTAGACTGTTATAGCGCTATGATTCCACTTTCAACATCCTATGGAATCCTGGGGTTTGCACGAAACTGCAAACCCCGGGATTCCATAGGATGTTGAAAGTGGAATCATAGCACTATAACAGTCTAGTGAGGAAATGGCCATAGTTCAAGCGCTGACTCTGTTGTACATAGTGAGGGAACAACATAGCAGAGCTGAGGAACAGAACATCTTGCTGTTGGGCATCGTGTTGTTTTGAATACATGTAAAAATTTGTTGTCTGTATTAGAGATATTAAGATAAGGTATGGCAAAGTATAGCGCAAGTGTGGTATCGTGATTTGAGTACTAGACTATGACCCTGAAGCCAGGGTTCAATTCCCTGCTCAGCCATGGAAAATCACTGGCTGACCTTGGGTGTGTCACACACTCTCAACCCCAGAAAACACTGTGACAGGGTCACTTTAGGGTCGCTGTTGGTCAGAAATGATTTGAAGGCACACAACAATAACATGGAAATGTATGTATTGCTATATTTGCTGGTGTATAAGACTCGATTTTTTCCTGAAAAATACTGTTTGAAAATGGAGTGCATCTTACATGCTGGTGTGTCTTTTACACCAGCAAATTATATTTGCCGGCATAGAAATAGAGTGCGTCTTATACACCAGTGCGTCTTATACGCCAGCAAAAATGGTATATAGCAGATTTAATAAGGCAAGTGATCTCCCAGAAGGAAGTGAGAGTATTTAAGTTTGCAAATCTCAGGATTCTGTAAGATGTTGACAGTGTATAACAGGCTAGTGTGGAAATGGCTAGAGATTAGTTAAACTCAGGTCAGTTCGGGTTAGGAGTGATAGATGGGAGTTACTTTGTTAGGGTCGGTGAGGATTTAGATGTGCTAAATAACTAATCTTTATGTTGTTGTTCTGTTTAATTAAGTGTTTTTGTAGTATATACTTGTGGCTCTGTGAATGCCACCTGAGGGTTATTGGAAAGTGTGAGTTCAGACACATAGTATCTGTGGTGGCAGCAGTTGTTCAAGGGTAATGTTGTCCAGTGCTAGGATTAGAGGAATAAAGTCATGCTCAGGAACAATGAGGACACCTAGAAGGCCCCGACATTTGACGTGGTAGCAGTAGGATAGGAGGAGGTCCTCACATTTGGTGGCAGTTGTAGGACAGGCAGATGATTCTCACAGGCACATGGGATGCTTCCATCTAAATCCTTCAAAACCAAGAAGGGAAAGAAGGTCCAAGGTATTTGCAAAGGTTGAAAGAATGGAATTTAGGTAGCAACTTAGCTGTAGTTCACTCTGCTTCTGTTGCTTCACCAGCCCCACCAGAGCACAGTGTGTTTTCTACCACAGGCCAGTGGCTTTTGTGGCCTTCAGATGGGTTATAAAATGTCTAGAAGAAATGATAGAAGGAAGAAGAAGAAATAAAGCACTTATTTCCCCATTTGAGAAATGGGGAAACAAGTGCTTTAAAAACAGCTCCAAAAGCATAGCAGTAGCTAAGTAGAAAGGCAGAGACTACAACTACTGTAATAATTTTTAGAGATTAACTTCCTAGGGCTTTATTCAGAAGTAAGACCCCTAGGCTTGAGGTGGGAATATTGACTTACAGGGCACGTGGAGCCCCCAAGGATATTTTTGCAGGGATGAGGTCTCCTAAGACCCCTCTTCCAGATCAGGGAATTTTTTTGGGAGGGGGAGGTTTTTTGAGGGGAAAATTGCCAAAAATGTCTCTGCATATGCCCTTGGGAGTGTGGCAGGACAATTTTGCCACATGAGAGCCCTTTTCCCTCCACAAATTAACCACAAATGAGGTGATCCTTCCCAGGGAAGAAAATGGAAACCTTCCATGAGCTTCCTCTGTCTAAGATCATGGTACAGCAGATAGTTTTCTGCTTTGAGGTGAGAAAACGATCCCCAGCCGAATTCTCTTAGCAAACTTTTGCTTCTACTGAGTCTTTTGAAAAAGTAGTAATGGTTTCCATAAAGCAAAGGTGGGCTAAGCATGGCTTGCCAGCAACATGTAGCCATTTGGAGCTGTTTTTGCAGTCCCAGGGGCTCCTGGGAGTTAAAAAATGCAAAAAGAAAAAAAGGACCATAGAGAAGCTTCATACTATCTGGTAGTATGAGGCCTCTCCATGATCCCTGCAAAGCTGGAGGGCTACTTCCTGTGATAGTATAGGGTTTGGTACTCTCCATGGTTTCAGGCATGCCTGAGAAGTCTTGGAATATATCTTCCAGTGATAAGGGGGACTACAGTAGATGTTTGCTTTCTCTGAAAGAGCAAGTATGCACTTTGTGGGAGGTAGATTGCAGGAGCAGGCATTGTTACTTGAAGCCCTGGTGGCTTGGAACTACCTTTTGCCAAGTTTGGGATAGACACAAAAATAACTGAGCAAACCATATTTTTGTACCTACAGCTTTTGTATCCTGGTCTATTGGTTCATTTGAAAATGGAAGGGTACATGCCAGAAACAGCAGAGCATTATACTTACAATGGGACTTTTCCCCTGTTTTTCTCCCACAAGCTAGAGTTCAAGTAATTTAGTTCCTTGAGCCTGAGGGGAGGGGGACTGGACTGAGAAGCAGGGCATGTATGATATTTAATCATCTTCTTGCCTCAAAAATACAGACTGGGTAGACACTACCATTAACGACTGATGTGTCAATGGGAGTCCATCCGGGTTTCAGTCCAAACTTTAAAAGAGCTCTCCAAAGTGCTGAACTTTGCCCCCAAAATAGGTTTAGCAGGGAAGCTCCTTTACTATTCAGACTAAGCTGGGGGTGGGCAAAGTGTGGCCTGTGGGCTAAATGAGGACCTTGTGACCCCCACATATGGTACCAGAAGACCCTATCCTCCCATTTTTTTAAAAAAAATATGCTAATTTCCAGGCAATTTTTATTCTCAATCTAGCCAAAACCACCCCCAAATGGCTGTAGATAGGTGGTGTTCTTCACCCACCCTACCCTAGAGCCCTGCACTCCTTGAAAAACCCTGAGAAAACAAAAAGGCCAAAAACTGGCCAAAATGGCATGATGGAGGATCATTTCTTCCCCCTTGGGGACATTGCCCCCCAACCCTCCACAACTGTCCACTTTTAGACTGAAGCTTGGAGTGGATTTATCACCCCATTGCCATTGGAGCCATCACTGACAGCTGTAGCTCCCTTGACAGCTTTTGCTGTCTCACTTTCTCTTTTGAGAACTGGTGGAGAGAGCGGAGAGAGTGGCTTGTGGCACTAAAAATAGTGACAAATTGGGGTTTCAAGTCTTTGTCTTCCAGTAGATCCCTATGAATGGTTTATAATGTACATTCCATCTAACCAAAAGCTTCTGACAGCTAAAATTATTGGGAAACTGTTGGAGAACTAACAGTAGAATGAAAACCAGAACTGAATTTCAAAATCAATTAAACTTCCAAGCATTGTTGGGGGGGGGGTCGTGTGCAAGCTATTAATGTATACAATGATGTCTGCTTTGGTTTGTCACTAGCATCCACTGGTACAGAGCCTTGGTCCTTAACAGAGGGTCCAGGAGTGTATATTTAAGGCTAAGAGAGGGACAAGAGTTTCTTTGTATTCATGTAACTGTAAACTCTGCAACATAGAATCTGTGTGCTACCTTAGTTGAAGTACAGATAGTATCAAATATGACATCATGTTACTTCCTTCCTAAAACAATGAGAGATATTTAAGGACAGCATTTCCATAGCCTTCCTGAATGCCTAAGCACTTTGTATTTCAAAATAATCTGGATTCTTCTGTGAATGTTAGGAATCATTCAGGGAAACCGTGTTGGCCATGCAGCAAAATACAGCCAATATCCAGAAAACCATGATACCTTTATTGGGCCAACTAAATAGCAAAAGCATTTATTTCTATACCGCCTATCAACTAAGTGTTATCTAAGCGGTTTACAATGTATTTTTAGCTAATTGCCCCCAACAAGCTGGGTACTCATTTTACCGACCTACGAAAGGATGGAAGGCTGAGTCAACCTTGGAGCCTGGCAGGATCGAACTCACAACCTTGTGGTTGCAGTACTGGCATTTAACCACTGCGCCACCAGGGCAATACACATCATGCAAGGTTTCAAAGTTTCACTGGCTTCTTCATAAGGCAAAGATGTTAAAAATCATACAGGAGAATAAAATGGCCATGTTGAAGTCACAGGACTATATTTTGTCTTAAAATTTTACTGTTATTGTCAGTGAAGATGACCTGGAATGACATGAATGCAGGCAGAGGCCACTCCCCTCTTTGGCTGTGTAGAGACTGGGGGACAAAGGGCAGGAAAAACCTAGGTAATCCAATTTCGACTCCATTAGCAACAGAAAAGTAACACCCCTTGAGATTCAAGCTGCCCCTGTCCTGCGGAGGTTACCAGCCCCTTTCTTAAGCAAAGCCCAACTTAGAGCCCAACTTAGGAGTCACTTGGTTCAGACCAAGAACCATTATGGGGATGTACAAGTTGAGTGCTTTGAGATAATAAAGTGTGCGATTGTTTTATCATGATGGGAGCAACATTCAGAGAGGTGTTTCTCTAAGAGGTGGGGGACTTTGAAGTCCACTCACAATGGCAGTATTTCCTTAGAATTTGGGGAATTATAGCTCAAAGGAGGCCTGCGAGAAGAGGGCAGTGGCAGGATCTTTTCACCTGTGTATACCAATACTAACCATAGAGAGGACTCCAATTAAAAGTTAAATAAAGTATTTGGAATTAACAAACACACAAGGAATCAGACACCCTTAAGAACCATATAAGGCTATCGGAAAATGAGGCAAGAAAGGTTGGATAGAGAGAGATATTGAGTGGAAAGGGTGATAGTTACCAATCCTGAAGCAAAAGATTAAAGCAGAGTGGCTCAGACAATGCATCTGAAGGTGGCACGGAGAAATGGGAGCCTGGGGCACCATGTACAGCATGACATGTCCAACGTACTACAATTTTCTGGGGCCAAAGTTGGGGTGTTTATACCCTATCTTCTACCCTGAAGGAGAGTGCATGGACAAAGTGGTAATTGCTTTCTTGCAGGGCTAACAAAGGAGTCTGGAATGGGCTGATTGTCTTAATTCTAGGTGAGAAAACATTGATGGGAGTTGTGATAATCTCTTAATGACTGGTTGGGCAGGGAGTCTAGGAAAGATTTCAATAGGGTGACATCTCAGGATGGTCTCTGCTTTACCTGGACAGTTTTGCCTCCCATTGTTCTCAGGAATTCTCATAGCCTGCAGTCATGAAAGGGTTATCACAAGCCCATTAGCATCAGATTTTTCTGCGTAATCCTCTCTGAATTTATGACCTGACCATGTCTGAGGTCATCCTGGCCTGGAAACATGCTTCCAGCCAGAAGAGGTTCAAGCTCATGTGCTGTCCCCTCCCTTTTCTTCTTCCAGTTTCAGTCAGAAGAATTTTTAATTAGGTGCAGCTTACTGTTTTGTCCAAATACAGCAAGCTTGGTTTCATCTTAACTATGATAATGGGAGGGAGGAAATGCAACTTCAAACTATGGTTTATGAAGATGATTTGTTTTGATTAGCTGCAGTTAAGAGTTCCAAGTGTAATGTGATACTTCAGTTAACACTAATTTACAAGGATAACTAAAGTAGAATAAAGTTCTTTCTCACGGACATGCTGGAAGAGGATAGGAAATTGGAGAATATTGAGAATCAAGACTTCCTGCACCTTGTTCTCATGATTATAAGCCATTGTTTGTGGTGATGCTCCAGACACTACTGTTATATTATGTTGTCACTGTTCTTAACAGTGCGTTGGATACCCAGTTACAGACTTAGTACTACATTAGTAGTCAGTCTGGGATTTTTTAAATAACCCGTTTGAGACTTAGTAAAACAACAGACATGAACCAGAAACTAAGACATATCCAATGTCTAGCTTCTGTTTTTTGATTTCTGAGACTAAGAATGAAAAATAGTTTTGTCTTGTACTGTTTCTGAGACTTTCAGGGCCATTTTCTTTGATATATTTCTATTAGTTGCTACAAGTTCATTTTCTGTCAGGCTCTACACACACAGACAAACACACACACAGGAAGTCTCCACCTTTTGACTTCCTGTTAGCTAACAACTCGCTCTTTTGACACTTCAAAATTGAGGGCAACATCTATTAATCTGATGGAGGATCTGCTCTTTCACCTATGGAGCTTTCTTGGGACTGCTCACACAGACATGCTGCCCACAAAGTGAGCTGAGAGTGGGGAAGATGACAAGCCAGCTGAGAAACTTTGCAAGCTGTGCACACACAGTCAGTATTAAATGAGCCTCCATAAGTCCCTCGTGCTTCCTGCAGTACAGTACATGGGCTCTGCTTTTTAACCAGTTCCATTTTCTGACAGTGCTCCAGTCCCTAACCTCTCAGATAAGTGGGGAAAGCCTGTCTGAGGCCTGTTTCATATACTCTCTGTAGTAGAAGACATGATTCCCTAATTATTTTCATCCTTTAGAATGCACCCAGCAGCAGTAATTGTGGGAGGGCAGGTTGATACAAGCCTGTTTGCTGTTGAATGAGTCACAGCCAAACATAACAGGATCACTGAAACCACTCAGACTGGGGTGATGTGAATGTTTTATTTTCAGTACTTAATCTGTGACAGCTCATTCAAAAATGCACAACAAATACTGGATAATGAACTTGCACATATCCTCTTGCGCTTGAAACTTGATAACACCATTACGGTAGTAGCAGATCCACTGAAATGCATTAGTTAAGCATGGAAGTGTTTGAAAAACATGCTATCTTAGGCTGAGAAGTGCTAATGACAGACATGTGCTAATGAAATGTATCAAGACGTTTCATCTGGAACTGAGCCACACCATTAATCTGAAAGGAACAAAGCCATGCAGTTACAGTGTGTCAGAAATGTTTCATACAAGGTTACTTATTCCATTATTTACTCCCCTCTAAAGCAAGGAGACATTGTTGTAAATCAAACTCAGCACCAATTAAATTTCAAACAAATGGAAGGAAAACTGTCGTGCAAAAACTCAGTAATTTTTCTTTTTTCTATCTTTCTTTCTTTGTTGTTGTTCTTGTTGTTGAGGATTTAACATCTTGGGAATAGAACAGGGGTATTATAGTATTGTGCGTAAGAAGGGGAGAAAATAAAAATTTATGTAAGAGCTCATTCCAGCCTTAAAATGAGGCCTGAATGAGCCGTGTGAAGGCGGGGATTGGCAGATCAGAGTATAAATTCTGAAGAAAAAACAATCTGATCCTTAATCAAAGGCAAAAGGCTGAATGGGCAGGTGAAATAACTGCAGCTTGCAATCCCACCTTACAAGCTCAGCATTAAGTTGGAGGGGGGATGGATGGAAAGCACTCCATCACTGGAGCAAAACATGACATAAATTTACTGGCAGTAGCTGTAAGAGCTCCGATGCAGCCTATGGATGGATCCTGGCATCCAATGTCCTGCCTGCCTTCCAGACAACTCCCCTGCTCACGCAATCTGCTTTGAAGGGGTTCCATAGTATGGAAGGAATGGGGGAACACATGTGTGTCAGCCACTGTCTGGCTTCCTCTCCTGTCCTCTAGGTGTAAAGCAGGCTCAGTTGGCCTGATTCATGCTTGATCTCATCCTCAAAATGGGGGGATGGGCATGCCTCTGCCGCTGGATCTAGCCCAGTTGGCAAAACTGCCTTCACAACTTGTGACAAGAAAAAGTGATAAGCTACAAGGAAGCTTACATCTAAAGTAAAAGACAAGCTGATACAGATGAGGAAAATTAACAAACTGATACCAAGGAAGGAATGTGGGAAAACACAGAAGCGACTACCTTTAAATGTTCCCCAGGTGGACCAGAATGAAGACTTCTTGCACTCTGATGTCCTTGGAAAGACCTAAGCCCGGAAGCAGGTCCTGATTGGCTCAGCCATGCAGGAGTAAATGGAAGGGGGCCTGCCAGGCTGCTCAGAAGTCAGGGGGTAGTGAGAAGCTGAGGCCATCATCCCTTGCCTCTATGAGGCTTCAAAGCAAGACCCAGTTAAGCATGGAGGCTTGTTACTGCCTACCACAGTATTAAAAGCCCTATGTTATGTGTGGACCTTCAGCATTATTGTAGCACAGATTGCTAAACTTTCAGAGCAGGTCTGTCACATAGTGTGACACTGCTACTCTTTTGGTCTGCTGTAGACCATGGATTGCAGATTGCAGGATACATTTGCAAAGCAGACTGGAAATTCTAAGGGGTTTCCCCATTTTCTTTCAGAAACTCTTATCTGGAAAAGCAGAAGAGCTCAAGACATGTTTAAAGTGTTCTCCATTGCAAAAATAAGAGAATTTGGCCATTTCCACACTACACTGTTGTAGTGCTATTATTCCACTTTCATCATCCTGTGGAATCCTGGGGTTTGCAGTTTAGGGAGGGGCCTTCAGAATCCTCAGCCAGAGAACCCTTTGGCCTCAGTGAACTACAAACCCCAGAATTCCACAGGATGTTGAAAGTGGAATAAGAGCACTGTAATAGTAGAGTGTGGGAATGGCTTTTGTTGTGGTTTGTTAACTTCAGTTTGTTCTTGGATTAGACTTCAGTTTTAATCTCATTTTATGAGATACCCATTTCCAAACCTGAATCTGTCTCCATTGTTAAAACTGTCTGCCAGTAGAAACAAAGAAGCAAATGGATTTCTCTAGACTAGAGTCCTCTAGAGCTGGGACTCCACGTACAACCACTGAGTTGGGGTTGCCAGTATTGGTTCTTCCAGTCTCCCCTAGCAGAAAAAAAATAAATTTCACAGTCTGCCTTTAAAACTGTGGTATGTAAGCACAGAAAACATCAATGCTGCCCAACAAATACCACACACCTGTTTTTTTTTGTGGATTTTGCAGGAACTTTTGATGTGTCCTTTTTCCTTCTGCCTAAGAGGGATCAGGAACTCCAAATCTGATCCCAGTTGGGAAACTGATTAATTTTATTTCTGTCAGATGCAAAAGAGGACAGGATTCATGCACCTTGTTTGGTAGATAAGGCAATTTAAGCACCCAGCCGGTAAGGCTGCAGAAACCCTGTCCCTTTTTGCACCTGACCACTCTAAATAGATCCCACTGGGCACAGAGGGATTTACTTCTTTGGAAACATGTATGGGATTCACCACGTTACTGGTGTTACCCCAAAACGTAGGTGCCACAAGGGCCAACCCGCGATGCCAGTACCTCTTTGTGAAGGTGGAGAATTAATTAGCTCAAAATCAGGAGGCGAATGAGAGGGAGGCAACTTGGTGAGATCTTGCTACCAGTGTTTACAGGCTCACACAGGAAAAGAACCAGACAGGGATTCAAAAGTAACCTAAAAATGTGTGTTATTGAGGGGAAGTCACTCATATGTGCACACAAGATACGCATAATCACACATGCACACAAGAGCTAACTGAAGGAGAAAGAGAGGAAAAAATTATGTAGAGAGCCTGAGGGGGTTTGAGGGATTTATAATCACCAGTCCAGAAGGGTAGTGAAGAAGTTGAAATGTAACTTAGACTTGTGTCTAAGGGCAGGCCAGATCAGGATTCAGAGCGACATAGTGAGGTCCAGCATTTCATCTGACTGCATCTGACTTCTCAGAACCAAGGGTTTATATACTCTATTTCTCTCCCTGAAGAGGTGTGAGTTAATTGCTCTCCCAGCCTAGGGGACAATGGGAGTTGCAACATACACAATGGGCTATCAACCCACTAATGTTTGCAGTGTTTGAGTGACAAAAGACATGACTGTTATAAAGCTCTGTATTGTGGGTGTTATGAGGCAAGAGGAAGGAGTCCAGGTACACAGAGGATGGGTATCTGTCAATCAGTCTCCTAGAGGGCTTTTTCCAATTGTGTTCCCTGGGAAGACATTCAGCTTCTACTTAAGCCAGTCATCCACAGGAACAACAGCAACTGCCTGGCAAATGACCTAATCTCACCTAGAGGGTGTTTAGGTTGACTAGCCTCTCTTTCTCACATTTACAGTCAGATTTCTTCCCTCACTTGGTTTGACCTCTCAGTCACCTCTCAGGCTTGAATTTGATATTAGAGCCAATTAAAGTGTGTTGCCAAGTAAATATGATGCCAATTAGATATGGTGCTCATCCAAACCATACTGATATCGGGGACCCCCAAAGCGGGGCCTTACACTGTCTATATTGGTATGGTAAGGATGTGTCAGGTGGGTGTCACAGTTGAGCTATGAAACTTGTTTTGTCAGGCACTGTTCTTCTTGCTTCTGTGGTACAGGAAGCTCTGGTTTCCTCATAGAAGTTTCAAGTATTAGAAATGTTTGCAGTCCTTTTATCTCATGATTGCTTGTCTAGCTTGTTTTTCTATTTAAAAACAGCCCTGTACATGAAAGAATCATATGAGATTGTGTGTGTGCGTGCGTGCGTGCGTGTGTGTGTGTGAGAGAGAGAGGGAGAGAGAGTTAAGGGTGGTGTATTTGAGTTTTCTCTGAACATTCTGGCCTTAGGCCTCAGTTTGTTCAGATTATTCACAATGAGCCATTGTTCCTTCCTTTTTGGCCAGTAAACAAAAATGACTAAATCTTCCCCACTGTCACAAAGGCTGCAAATCTAACTTAAAATGACTTCCAACAGAGAAGGTCTCATTGAAGCAGATAGGGAAACACACACTGGATTATGCTGTAACCTGCATCCTGTATCTGTTTGTTTGGGAAGAAGTTTCACTGCACATAGAAGCCATTTTGCTGAGAAATACTGAATGGGCAATAAGCTGTTGTCTTTCATTGGGCTGTTGATGCTGGGATTTGCAAATGTTGATGTTACTCAGAAAGTTCATCCAAGGAGAATGGTATAGTTTCCACAGGCCCTTAACAGGTATGAGTTATATAAACTGTAACGACTTTTGTATTATTTTTATGAAGTTTTTTCTTTATGTGTATCTGAACTGGAGCTAATTTCTGCTTGATAAAAGAGTCTTTTGTCACTCAAACATGTCCATGTTCTTATGCCAACTAAAATTAGTCTGGTTACATTGGTTAGGCCTTTTTGCACTTTATCTATACCAATGGCATTGTTCCCTTTAGATGCCTTCTACCTGGTACTGTGGAGCTTTCAGATTCAGGAGGACCCCTTCTCAAAAACAACAGGGGACTGCTTCTCCCTACCACAGCTAACCTCACAGCCATCCTTACAACAGAGTCCCAGCTGAGGTTGACATATATGGCTTGCCTGAGCCTTGCTCATGCTTTTGTGGTTGAGGAGAGATTAACAGAGCTGAATGAAGCTCTTTTTTTTCTCTTGGCCCTTGTGCTGCAAAACCTTTCTGAGACATTGCCATCCTTCAATCTGCTGGGATCTCTCCAGCTCCCTGAGAATGCTCAAAGGCTATCACCAGTGGTTCTGAGATTACATATGCAAGTTCATTAAGTACCTTTGGATGTGGTTCATCTAACCCTGGGGTCTTGACTTCATCTAGAGTAGCTAAGTATTCCCTTGCTGTGTGTGTATGTGCCTTTAACTCACCAGTTGACCATGAATCTTTTCCCCCATTTTTAATTAATTAAACAAACACAAAAAACATAATGACAAAACATAAACCAACGAGACCCAACAATCAAGACAAATCATGCTATAAAGAAAAAAAAACACTACACGATATAAAGAACACATATTACACACAAACACACACACACACACATACACAAAACAAAACTACAAAAAGAAAAATTAAAAATTGGTTCCTGCCCTTGTTACAAACAGCTCCTAGTATCAATCAGTCAAACACTAACCATCTGTCACCTTATATACCATAATAACTACATGTTGCTATTCCTGTAACATCATAGATATTTATCTAACTATATATATACTTAATTAATATCAGACATTAGTATACTAATATATAGACCTAAAATATATCGTAATAGTAATAAGCAGCAAAATCTATTAGTAAAACTATTGTTAGTAATCCATATAATCTAAGGTTGGATTAGATAAACTATATAACAATTAGACTTATAAAACAACAATCAGTTTAACTCTTTTATCAGTTTATACTTCTCGTGTGAGTTTAAGAAAAGAAAAGAAAAACAAAAAGCAAGACTCCAAGTTGAAATTATAAAACTTACCACCTTAATATCAGCCTCCTTCTTTTCTATTAATTCAACAAAATTATGATAATTATTACATCTGTGGATAGACAATTATATCTCTTCTTTTTTAGACAATTTCAGAATCGCTACTTTATCAAACCATATCCAATATCCTCATCCTCATCTTTATCACTTTATTCTTTAAAGAAAATCATATCTTTTCCATGCAGCTATTCCATATCAAAGGGGGGAAAAAACAGTAACACCTATAACTTTATCATTTTTCCCCTAAAAATAGTTATTTTTAACCCACCCCTATTTTCATAAAACATTTCATAATCTCATCTTCAACAACCACTGTCCCAACACTTTGTTCTGACATTACATTCCATTGTTTCCCAAAGCTGGACACAACCCTGTGTCTTTTCCCACCATTTTGACTGCTAAAGTCTATTTCATATCTTCCTGCAGGTTCAGAAGGGATCTCGTCCTGTACCTCAGATCTATGCTGAAGCAGTTCCTGAGACAGCTCTTGTAATTCCTCTTGCTCCAAACCTTCCAAAAATGTAAGGACTCTGAATCTCTAATTCTTCAACACATAGGTGATCTCCTCTTGAAAAATTCTTTTGTGGACTTCTTGTGATTTCTCCTGCTGCAACTCATATAGTAGCTCCTTACATTCTTCAAAGTATAAATCAAGCTTAGATCCACCAAGATCCACAAACATTTCTTCAGTATTTTCTTGTCCAGCTAGGTTGTCTGTAATAAAGTTATTTGAATCCAACAAATCTATTAACTTTCTTTCTGTCTTTCCAAATTGATTCACCACTTTATGTGTATAATCTCTAAATTCCGTCTAGAACTCCATAAAGTAAATTGGCACCTTCTCTTGGTCACAGTCAATTTGTAAATCCATCTTATTAAGCAAGTCAGAGCAAAAGTCTAGTCAAAACAATTATTGAAAATATTTATCTTTCAGGCCAAGATAACAGTAAATAATTTTTCTTTTCTCATGGATAGTTACAGTTATTCCCTGTAAATGGCGTATTACAGTGATTCATGTGGTAAATTTGACCACGAGTCGTATAGGGTCTTTAAGGCAAGGAATACTCAGAGGAAGTTTTTCCAGTTCCTTCGTCTGAAATATAGCCTACAGCACTTGGTCATTGTTGGAAGTCTCCCATCTAAGTAATAATCAGGGATGACCCTGTTTAGCTTCCAAGATCAGACATGATCTGCTGCCTTTAGGATATTTAGTGCAATTGCTTATTACCTCATTACTTATGCTAGGCTGCAATCCCCTTGCTGCATCATTTGCTCTGTTTTCACCAGGTTATGCACTGGGTTTTTTTTCTTTTGGGAGAAGATTGAGGCAAAGATCGAGGATATGTTGAATACAAATTGTACAAACTATACATCCTGCAAGATAGTTTTCTGTTTCAAGCTATTATATAAGATAAGGAAAAAGAGGAATTATTGTTCTGAGGGTTATGATTTCTGGACAGAAACTAAAAGGAGTCTTGCTCCTCTTAGCTTGTGTCTGGAATGCTTGTCTGTATGAGCAAATCTCTTTGTGAATTAGTTCTCTAGACTAAGCCTACAATAGCAAGCTGTGAAAGCAGATGGGTCTTGTATATGAGGTCAGTGGAAGTAAAACAGATACATATCAGATGCACAGTGTCCCAGTGAGCTAGGGAAAACTCACCTACAAGGAGCTTAACAGTTCCTTACTGTGTGGATTTAAGCAGAAGGTGTATGTAGGTCAATGGGGCATAGTCAGTTGGTTTGGACCATTCGTTTTGAAAACTATTTGGAAAGTTAGCAGAATGTCAATGTACTCATCACTGCATGTGTGCTTTGGTGGGGTCAGTTCTTATTTTTGCTTCCTCTTACTAAAAGTATGACAGTTCTATTTATACCATCTTTTTGCTCCACCTCCTGCTCTATGAGTGGTATGCTTTTTTAAAAAGAAAGTGGGAGGGGGACTGTAATTGTGCAATTGCACAATTACATAATCATATTATTATGGAACTATGGGCACTCCTCATCCAGATCAGGAAGCTGAACACACACGATGGCCGTTCTGCACTACACTGTTATAGTGCTATTATTCCACTTTCAACCTCCTATGGAATCCTGGGCTTTGCAGTTTAGGGAGGAGTGTTTAGAATTCTCAGCCACAGAGCTCTTTGGCCTCAGTAAACTACAAACCCCAGAATTCCACAGGGTGTTGAAAGCAGAATCATATCGCTATAACAGTCTAGTGTGGAATGGCCTAAAATACAATACTAAAACACTAAACACTAAACTAAAACACTAAAACTAACACTTTAGTTAAATGCCATCTAACTAAAACAATAAATATTAACTTATCAAAACACACCTCCCAAGCCAAACTGTAATGAAGTAAAAAAAAAAAAAATACATTATTCTATCCTTACAAATCTATTAGAATTACTAGTAAGTATAGCCACATATTTCTCATTAGATTTTAGCAGAAGTGGCTTCTGACTTGTGAGTCAGATAGACCACAGCACATTCATTGTGAAACTGGCCTGCAGATACAGTTTGATTCAATTGTGGGAGAATATTCATGATGTAAAAGGGTTGAGATATGAGCAAAAACCCAGCCTTTTTCTAAACTTCTTTAATACAAAGTCCAAGGAATTGAATATGGCCCTCAGAAGTATTTTATTGTTCACTTGATTTCTAGGAAACAGTATCTGAATTTTCTAATATGAACGGGGTTTAAATCCAGTTGTTACTCCCAAGTAGTTTAACCCATTTTATCAAGAGGAGTTAATAAGTCAGCTTTTATGTACATTCTATGGATTTGATTGGTCTATTTGATTGGTCTATATCAGTCAAGACTAATATCTGTATTTATTATAACCTTTTATTATTTATGTAGCTAACATCCAGGAAACCACCTGTTTCTTACCTTGTTCTCCCTTGTCTACTTTAAAATAAAGTAACATGCAGTACTGTTCTTAGCTTTCATCCAGTATTTATATTATGAATCAAGAAGGCATCTATGGCATGAGACTCTCAGGCTTTTCTGTATTTTACAATTCTAAGATGCATTTTTCCTAAGTTGTGGAGCAAAAGAACAGAGTCTCATAGTCCTGGAAAACTGACAAATTTATTACAGTGTATCATCTCCACCACTGTCACTGCCATCGCCACAATCGTCATTAGTTACTTGTTGCTGTAGTTGTGTGCTTTCAAGTTGTTTGCAACCCTAAGGTGGGATTTTCTTGGCAATATTTCAGAAGTGATTAGCGAGAAAGGGAATAGAGAGCATGCCTGCCTTTTTGTTTCAGCTGTTTCTTTGTTTGATCAACGTACTCAAGCCTTTTTGCTTCCTTCTAGTCTGCAAAGGTAACTTCTCATTCTCCAAAGAAGCCTCCCTTTTGTCTGGGAAGGGAGCATCCATGAGGCTCCAATCTCACAATGAGTACCAGCCAATATCTGCGCATGAGAGCCAGCCCTTAGGGACTATTCTAACAAAGTTTAGACCTTTTTTTTTTAAGTCTGTCTCCTTTCCTATCCTAAGATAGACTTCCTGAAACAATAAATATAAGTTTCCTTTTCTACCTTACAAGAGCATCCTGAGCTGTTTCTATCACAAGCTCATTTTCCACTAGCTGTGCTGCACACTGCCTGATATAGATATCAAATATTCCTACATTAATCCAGAAACAAACCATAGCTATGTACTCCAGAACATCTGGCCTGCCATCCTTTTAGAGACATACAGTGGCATTGTCACTGGAATACATCTTTTTGTGGTTATTGCAGAGTGGTTATTGCATTCTCAGAGAGAGAGAACTGAGGCAGACCCGTTTGTCCTGGCCCTGGTTTGATTGAGAGATCTCCCTGGCTGTTCAGACCTGAACACAAAGAGGTGTCAGGCTGGGCAGGCCTTGAATGTGAGGCTTAGGTGCGCCTTTCGAACTCAGAGGCACTGACAGGCAGTAGTCCGTGCACACGTTACAAACACTCCTCCACTGCTCTCTGTTTTTCCTTGGCTACTAAAGAGTCATGTTGCCGGGCAGAGCTGCAAGAAACAAGTGAGCCCTGAGAGTGCAGGAATAAGAGGCAGAACATAGTTCCACTTGGGCAAAACTTTATACTCCATCTCCCCATGCACAATCTCTGCCTTCAAGTCTTCTGGAGAGAAAATATCCACATCAGCCCTGAATTCAACATGAAGTAAATTGCTGTCAGAGAACATAGGGAAGAGGACATGATTCCCACCTTTGACCCAAATCCACTTACTATTTTCAACTAGAATTAATGTATGAGGTCAATAGCTGAATGGTAAATCAGCACTTACCTAAATCCCATTGATTCAATGGGTCTACCGTACTTGGGAGTAGCAATTGGAGTTTGAGCTTAGATTTTTAAAGTATCATTTCTGTGGTTTGTGACAAGTCCAAAGACTGATTGGTTCAAAAGTCTGCTTGGCTGGTTCGTTGGTTGGTTGGTTTTTGGACCCAGTATTATCCACTCTCTGACACCAGAAGTGGTTGGAAGTTCCTTTCCAATCACACCCTCCAACTTTTCCTGTTTGAAAACCAAAATAAGGTGCACAAGGGCCATACATCTTGGTTTAAAGGAGAAGAGTTTTTCCTGGAGTGCAGTGCTCCATATTTTGACAAAAAGAGGTTGGCGTTGCTCTGCGGGATCCACAAATGAGTTTACCCAACCCAACTTTTGAGTATTTTATACTCTTTAGTGTTTAATACTAAAACATAAGTCTTTGTCTGCCAGCATACTGTAAAAGTGTGAGTTGCCAAAAAGTTTGAGTCAGCAAAAAGAATAATTCTAACAGTGGAAGATGTGCTTTCCAACTCTTAATATCCCACCTTAGGCCCCACATTGGGCCAAAGACAAGGTATAAATACTCCCTTTATTTACCATCTGTCATGATTCCACTGATAGTTGAAAATGTCTCTTCTTACTTCGTATATATGGGATTAATTTCATTCTAAATTTTTCTTCTGAAATGATGTAAAGCAGACACTTCAGCAAATGTCAATGAGATCATTTGGCAAGGCACAACAAGGAGTGATTATGTGTCATTGTATATTTGACACACATCCACACACATACAAGCCAACCCACAATTATATATCTAATTGCTCCAGAGTTTATATTCTAGTCCAGAATGATTGTATTATTGGCATTTGAATAAAACCAGGGTACTTAATATAGTTATAGCTGTCAGTATTTTCTGCATTTAATTTCCCTCTGACTTCACTCCTGCTCTCAACCATGTATACTGTGTGGGTTTTTTGTTCCTATGTCTGTCTGTCTATTTGAAATTCTAGGTGATGATAATCCATTTGATGAAATGCACTATAGTCTATGAATGCTCATACTACAGGAAATGTGTTAGTCTTATGGATCTTTAAGGTGCATAGAACTTGTTGGTTTTTCTGCAATAGACTGACATGATAATTCATTTTGCTATAACTGCAGCAAACAGACTGAACACTTTATAAGTGCAAAGCCGCCAGTTGTCTAGTTTATTAGATAATGCGATAGTTAAAGCATAGTGGTACAGTCTGTGCAATTCCTGGAAAATAATTATAGTGTGGAACATCACAGGTGTGATCCAACAGAGATCTAGGTACAAATGCTAGACTATGGACTCATAATTTGATTTGTTTGCCCTGAAAATCTTCCAATTGCTTTGCAAGGAAATAATTATTGTCTCACTCGCATAACTGCTAGAAAGGCAGCTATACCCATTTGCACATTAATTTACTACATTTGTAATGCTCTTTCATCAATAGACTCTTTTGTCTCAAAGCAATAATTATCATCATCTAGCAAAAACAGAAGGTTGGGACTGATAATCGATCAAAATTTCATAGGATATTTTGTGCCGCTGTGGTCAATGAATTTATCATAAAACTGACTATGATGTTGTTGTTTATGGCCCAGGAGTATGCTTTGGATTACTGCTTTCCATGATGGGCATGATAAAAATAGAATCATTGGCTTGTTACACGAGAGGGGACATACTGAGTTATAAATACTACAGGGGAAGATTTAAGCCCATTCTAACAGTTCTGCCTTGTTCACCTTGAATTTTCATCTTGTTCCCTGTACCCTGCTCTTGTGTCTTAAAGAATTGCGTGACTAGGTTAACTTCAGCCATCACTAGAAATTATCATTCTTTAACTTCATCATTTTTCACCAAATGGAATAAAAGTTTGCAGTTACAAATATCAAGTGGTCACAGTTGGAATTACCAACGGGTGGTGAATCTGTTCTAGATGAATTACTTGTAACACCATTGGAGAAAGTTGAATGATATAATGGTATGTATTGTGGATGCTGTAACATATTTTTGACATTATGGCAATAGCTTATATTTTTGTAATGTTAACTTCAGCCACCTATGGTAGAAATGCTCAACAATCTTAGATTTTTAAATGAATAATTAAAGTACAGATGTAACTGAATTAGTTGCCACTGACCATCTTATCTTTCTTTTGAACTACAGCAAACTTGCCAACAAATAGTTACTACTTCCTCTTGATCATGACAATTGCAGCCAAATTGTTTTTGTTTTTGTTGATATAAGGCATTGAATGGTATCCTCAGGACAGGACTTTAGATGAAAGGGCCCCAAATGGTAGAATGAAGCTGCCATTTTGGGCAACTGGAAGTGATGATGTATGATTTCCACTGGCTTCTTGGTACCTGTTCAGATTGGTGGCTGTTTCAGAGTGCAGAGTCCCTACAAATAGCACATAATGGCCTCACAAAGGGAGGTATTTTATCCTTAAAAGCTATTTTCTTTCCAATTGAAGAAAGTCTTTTTGGCCAGCTTTTTTTTTTAATGTGCCAGGGCCTTTGTAACTTGATGGGGTGCCATCAAGGAGCTGTGTGTGGCTTATGGGCCATGTGATTCCCACTCCAAATAAAGACTGTTAGGAGTCCAATTGCCTAGACAAAGTTTATGGCTTTGAAAAAATAACTAGTTGCACCTCCACATGAGATCTGGAATATAGAAGAATATACCACTTGTACAGCTAGCCTATAATGTTAGTTAAATGGTATTCTGGAACAGAGCAAAGTAATAGACACCATACTTTCCAAAATAAACTCACTTTCAACAATATTCAGAGTCAAAATATAAGTACATTTGTTGGTAAGAAAGAAAGTACCTGACCCAGAATGTGAAAGGTGATCTCTCCAAGTTTTGTCTTAATGTAGTTTTTTCAGTAATTTGGTATTGGAAAGCCAGAGGTGGGGAAAATCTCTGCATTATTAACAAAAACAACAAGAAAAAGTGGGCAACAAGTTATGAGGGGACCCACATTTCCTAGATGTGTCTTATTGATGAAATGTTTGGGCCAAAATATGAGGCTCATGAGGAATGGGAGCTAGTTTATATGATGTTAAGGAGCATATGAAAAATACAACCATGCTGGCTGTGGGATTCTGAGCATTATACTTAAAAAAAAATCCAGTTTCTCATCAAATTACCTTCTGTCAATAAATTTCTGTCAATAAAATTAATGTGCCATGTTTTTCATTATATGTAGTTATATTTAACTAAGAAGGCAGATATTGGATTTATTTTGAAAGTTGGCTTTAACAGTTCCTGACTGATCTTAGAAGCTAAACAGGGTCTGTTTCCATACCTTACACCCCCATCCTGTGGGACAGTAAGATTGGGAATATCATTTTTATATAAATTTAATGTGGCTGGAAAATACATGAACAAATCAACACTGATCTGAGACATACCAGTGCTCAGTGGATTGTTGTCGCCAGGTCAGACTGATCTGGGACACGGCCAGGCCATAAAGTTTGAAGAGGATTAGGCAGTAAAAGGCCCAGCATAGGGGTTCAAGCTAATCTCTCCTCTGATCTCAGATCTTTGCATTTCCAAAACCCAAGAAGACAATCAGAGACCACCTGTTTTGATCTCACCCAGATACCTTTCCCACACTCCCTACTGATCCAGACTTCAAGAGGTTATCACGATTCCCATAAATTTTGTTACTCCTGTGTCAAAGCAATCACCTATTCTTGGAACCCTTTAGTCAGTCCCATGAGAAAGTTTTAAGCTTTGCCAGAACACCCTTCAAAGTGTGGAAAAGGCTATTTAACTCTGATTTTGGCCCCAGCAATTTGTAACATTTCAGATTGTCAGTATTGCTGTCAGCCTGTATTACCCTCAGATGCCTGTCTGCGCCTCCCTTCATCATTCCATTTCTTTAGGACCAGTAAATATCACCCATCCCTAAATTTCTCTCTCTTTATATAACTTTTCATGCCTTATTTTCTGATGGCCTTATATGACTCTTGAGAGTGTCTGGTTTCTTGTGTGTGTGCTTGTCATTTCCAATAAAACATTTTGTATATTTTAAAACTGGGTCCTCTCTCCGCTGTTATTACTGGTATACATAGGTGAAAAGATCCTGCTGTTATACATAGCTGTTACTTGCTATCACATTGACTTCGACTTACGGCAACCATGTGGATGTGAGACCTTCAAGACACCCTGTTATCAACATCCCTGCTCAGTTATTACTGGTATACATAGGTGAAAAGACCCTGCTGTTCCCCTTACTTTAAGCTATGATTTCCCCAAATTCTAAGGAGACGCTGGCATTATGGGTGAGTCCTGAAGTCTCCCATCTCTTAGGGTAACAGCTCAGCCCTCGTTAGTACTTAAATGAGAGACTACCAATAAATACCAGGTGCTGTAGGCTATATTTCAGAGGAAGGAACTGGCAAAACCACCTCTGAGTATTCCTTGCTTAAGAAAACCCTGTGAAATTCATGGGGTCACGTAAATCGACAGGTAACCCAAAGGCATGTGCGCAGACACACAGACTCTGAATTACATTTTCCTTCATGTCAGTCCATAGGCCACAAATGTTTTAATGGATGTTCTTCTCCATGCTGTCTTACTGGTTGGTCTTTACTCCTTGGGGATCTTTTGAATGACTTCTTATTTCCCATCCAGATTATGCATATTCTGGCATAAAAGTCTAAGAAATAGATATAGCTGACCTGATTTTTTTTAATGCATGAGCAGAACAGGCTGTTAAATGCCCCTCAAGTACTCACTCTCTAAAAATGAAAACCATGGGATACTGTAAATCATTACTCCACACACTTGTACCAATTATTTGTGTATGTCAGTGTTATCCACTACTTTTCACAGACGGAAGTTTGTTCCCAGTAGTTACAAATAATCAATTCAGAGGAGCATTTTCTGTCAGGCCCCCAAGCAGGGAAGAAAGAGTTAAACTCCCCTGCCTCTTGGGATCCTGGTAATAGCAACAGCATTTATTTCTATACCGCTTATCAACTGAGTGTTATCTAAGCGGTTTACAATGTATTTTTAGCTAATTGCCCCCCAACAAGCTGGGTACTCATTTTACCGACCTGCGAAAGGATGGAAGGCTGAGCCAACCTTGGAGCCTGGCAGGATTGAACTCACAACCTTGTGGTTGCAATACTGGCATTTAACCACTGCGCCACCAGGGCTTCTTCACTTGCAGAGCCCCCTTTGTCACTGATATCTGCATGTTTTAGAATATGCATGTTTAATACAAATATATATAGAATCTAGTTGATCCAGGGTTGTATTTAGTCATTATTTAGTTCCTTGTAGATCGCTATCTTCCTCCAATGAACCACAGGTGGTTTACATGGTTCCCTGTCTTATGCTCATAATAACCACTGGGGTTATTTATCCTCAGCACAGCCCTTGCCTGTGAGATGGATGACTAAACAACTGTCTGCACAGACCTAGTATGCACAAGACAGGTTCATATGTTTCATACATTCCTCCCCCTATTCATGGTTAAAGTTTATAACATAAAGACAATAAGTCATCAGGCATAATATGACAGAATCATGTCACTGACTGCTTTTAATTCAACTGGATTTTAATGCAATTTGTTCAACTGTGTTTTCATATTGCACCTTGGTGTTTTCATTTTTCTCTAGCTTTTAATCTTGTTGTGAGTTAACTTTCAATCACATTTTGGGTTTTAAAATGGGATACCACTCAAATAACAAAAGCAAGAAAGGGAGGAAGAACTCTTATGTTAAGTGTTCCATTTAGGTTGGAAATAATTTTAAAAATAGCTCCTGAAGCATTTTATTGTGTACTTGCTTTTTACAAATTTTGCATAAATCTGCATCACAGTCCTACTGCTGCGCATACTTCAGGCCAGGAAAGGTAGCAGAGAGTCTGAGAGCTTCCCACCATAGTTAGCAAACAGAGATCAGCACCGTAGTTAGCAAAGAGAGATACTCTGAATGTCAGCGCAATCCCAGCTTAAAGGTGCACAAACTGTGGTGGGTTAGGAATAAGCAAAAGACTCTTCGATTGGCAAAAATCTCCTTCTGCCAGCAGACCACAGATCTGCCATTCTGCTAGCAGAACCTCTCTGTTGGCAGAACAGCCAAAAATGGTGCAGAGATACGGTGAACCCACCTCCTCCAGCCCAGGGACACCCCAACACCAATGCTGGCACAAGGTTAGGTCAGCAGAGGGACAGTCCTGAGTAATTTCCAACATGTCAAGGCTGGAAGAAGTTTGGATTCAGGTCTGTTGTTAGCTCAGTTGACCCTTGATTATAACAGTGATTGCACTATCACTTTTAAATATTCTTTAGGAATATCAGTAAACAGAAGAGGAGCCATCACATTGTAGTGGTTTGGACTTGTTCTCTGGGAGATCAGGGTTTGAATCCCTGCTGAGACAAGGAAACCCCACTGAGTGATCTTGGGCAAGTCACACTCTCTCAGCTGTAGGCAATGGTAAGCCTCCTCTGAATAAATCTTTACAGGATAACTCTGTGGTAGGATTGCCATGAATCAGAATCAGCTTGGAGAACACAACAGCAGCAGCAGCAGCAGCGGCACATAGGAACTTGGTAATCTGATAGATTTTATTCACTTGAGCTTCAGGAAGCCCCAACCAAAAGCTATTTGACAAAGTTAGCTGTCACAGGATAAGAAGAAAATTCCTTTTGTGGACTGGCAACTGGTTGAAAAATGGAACTCATGGACAGTTCTTGCAATGGAAGTATGCAAACAGGCCACTCGAGGATCAGTACTGGGACTGGTTCACAATCTGAAGTTAGGAGTGAGTACAGAGTTTGCTGGGTTTGCTGGTGAAACCAAATTAATTAACTTGGTAGTAACAAAAGATTGTGAAGCGCTCCCAAAGGATCTCTTCAGACTGAGAAGTGGGCATGAAAATGGCAAATTCATTTGGAAACAAGCAAGTAAAGGTGGTCCATATTCAGGCTAAACATCCCAACTTCACATATCCACTAGTGGGTTCCGAGTTTATGGATAACTAACCAGGAACAGGTTTTTGGAATTGTGGTGTATCCTTCTGTGGAAATATATCCAGTTTGCTTTCCCTGCCATTAGAATAGTTTCTGTCAGCAGATGAGCATCAATGCACAAATACCATTACAGTATGATTAGATTACTGTAGTACACTCTGTGCGAGGCTGCCCTTGAAGATGACATGGAAGCTACAAAGTGTGCAAAATGCAAAACAGAATTGTAGACCAGATGACTAGTCTTAAAAGAGATGCTGGTTGCCAATTCACTTCTGGTCTAAATTCAAAGTGCAGGTGATGACATTCAAAGGCCTAAATGGTTTGGGGCCTCTGTATTTGAAGAAGCATCTCTCCTGATATATGACTGCCCAAGAACTGTGATCTGCCGGAAGGGACCTCCTCTTTATCTCTTCAATGGGGAAAATACCTCATAGTTGAAGGCTTTCTGTGCTCTAGCATTGCATTTGTGGAACAGCCTCCCCCTAGACATCCCACTGGTATAGATGTTGGTTTCTTCCTCTGATCATGTCAAAACATAGCTTTTTCTAAAAACTCCCAAGGCCTGGTTTATTTCTGAATGTACATATACATGGTTTTTAACAATTTAAGCCTTTCTGCTGTTTTCATTTGTCAACATGTCTAATATCTCAAGTAAATTACTTTATTGTTTTGAATCTAGAATTGTTGTCAATTTTTTATAGTGACTGACTGAGTTTAGCTGAGTTTATTCTTACATAATAGATATGAACTATTTAAATTATCTCTCTGTTAAAGAAGGAATACTAAAAGAGGTAGGCATAGACCAATAGAAGTTGGTTTTTGTAAAAGGCATTTTATATTCCTTGGCTGGCTTTCTGCATTGCAATTAGAGGATTGCAACCTAGAATAATAAATTTGTAACTGCTTCACTTTCACTAACATTACATAGTTGTGATCATGGCACTATTTCCACAGTCATAAATGCCCCCTGCAACCTGCTTTAACAGGTAGCAGATGGATCTTGCAAAGGAGGTCCATTCAGCTGGTGATTGGAGAACAAAGAGAATGACGTTTCCATCCCTACCACCACCAGCAGCAAGTGAGGCTGCGACAATCAGAAGCAGGACCTCTGTTGCAATTCCTTGTCATAGTTTTGCTTGATGACAGGGTGAAGAAGGAAATATATCCCCCTGTGCCTAAAGCACCTGCTAAACAGACCTCCATTTCTCAGTGCAACTGCTGATAAAGTAGGTTGGGAGGCTCAATCCAGGAGATGTTGGTTATGTATATGTAACTAAATAGGTGATATAGAATGAGAACCTTATTTGGGGAGCAGGGAACCTCTCATATTTTTAGCACATTAGATATCAAAAACTAATGCACAGTTTTTGCTTTTATGGTCTGCAGGAAAACTTCACAGTGAAAAATTTATGTGACAATATGACAAATTGCCTTTTCTAGAACCTACTGGAAATAGGTTCTGTTTGTAGAAATAGAGAAGTATTTAGTTTGGTGTGGCCCTATTGACCATGATATGTACTCATATTACGTCTCCAAAAGAACACAGCACAAAGACATAGTTGGAGTTATGTTCCTTATTTAAGACCACAAAACTAAAACACAAGAGAAAAGACAAAGGAAGTAAACAATGCTCCTGTAAACAATGCAATTTTAAAAAATAATACATTATGTTTTTGCTAAATCTTTTTCTTCACATGCACTCTAAAATTGTGCAGTTCTACATTATGTTACAAACAAAGGAACAACAATGCTTCTTTGCAGTACCTCCTTACAAATAAACTTAAATCACCAGAAGATTATATGTAACCTTGATTGTGTGTACATCTGATGCGAATGTATAGCTTGATCCCTGCCTTAATAAGAAAAGCTTTGACGTGCCTTTGCTGGTATCTGTGTTGAAGGCTACAAAACATGTAAACACTGTAGATATCTGGAAGAAATACAAGTTTCGATGTAGAATATGAATGACACATAAACAAAAAACCCCTCACTTATTGTTACTTCCTGTCACATTGACTTTGACTTACAGCAACTGTGTGAATGTGAGATTCTCAGGACACTGTTATCAACAACTCTGCTCAGGTCTTGCAAATTCAGCACAGTCATGGTTTCCCCAACTTAGTCTATTTACTTAGTCAACCTGCATTCCACTTTACCAAACATTATTATTATTTTCTAATGAGTCATGTTGTCCCATTTTTAGTTGTCTTGACTTCTAGAATCATAGAATCATAGAGTTGGAAGAGACCTCAGGGGCCATCCAGTCCAACCCCCTGCTATACAGGAACACCCATCAAAGCATTCCCAACAGATGGCCATCCAGCCTCTCCTTAAAAACCTCCAAAGAAGGAGACTCCACAACACTCCGAGGCAGCATATTCCACTGCTGGACAGCTCTGACCGTCAGGAAGTTCTTCCTGAGGTTCAAGTGGAATCTCCGTTCCTGCAGCTTGAATCCATTGCTCCTTGTCTTTGTCTCTGGAGTGGTAGAGAACAAACCTGCTCCCTCGTCAACATGACATCCCTTCAAATATTTAAACATGGTTCTCATGTCCCCTCTTAACCTTCTCTTCTGCAGACTAAACATACCCAGCTCCCTAAGCTGTTTCTCATAGGGCATGGCTTCCAGACCCTTCACCATGTTGGTCGCCTCCTCTGGACACGTTCCAGCTTGTCGACATCCTTCTTGAATTGAGGTTCCCAGAACTGGACACAGGATTCCAAATGAGGCCTAACCAATGCAGAATAGAGTGGTACCATTACCTAGTATAAGTTCTACCTAAGTTCTAGTATAAATTCAGGCTTGATTTGCTCTAGGACCCATTTGTCTTTTTGTCAGTCCATGGTATCTATAGAACTCTCCTTCAACACCACATTTCAGATGAGTTGATTCTTATCCTATCAGTTATCTTCACTATCTAGATTTCACTGCTATACATAAAAATCAGAAATACTGCAGCATAAACCTGGTGTTTACGTTTATGAATACATCTTTACACTTAAGGATCTTATCTAGTGGTTAAATGCCAGTACTGCAGCCACAATGTTGTGAGTTCGATCCTGCCGGGCTCCAGGTTGACTCAGCCTTCCATCTTTCTACAGGTTGGTAAAATGAGTACCCAGCTTATCAGTGGCAATTAGCTAACACATTGTAAACCACTTAGAGAGCACTTAACTGATAAGCAGTATAGAAATACACATGCTACTGCTATTGCTATTCCTCCTCACATACAAAAGATCCCATGCCATGCCTACAGACAGTGAAAATAACAGTGAAACTTGTTCTGTTTATGTCCATGAGAGACCATCCCTTTGATTGTGGACTCCAGTTCCATCACATCTACAACTGGGCAGATAATCTACCCATTACGATTGTACATGCATAGGCTCCCCTGTTTGAAGTCACACTGAAAATTCCTCAGATATTTTGGGAGGGCCAGCAGCTGTAGCCCATTTCGTCATCTATGTATTATATGTGCAAAGGTAGATTCCCTCTTGTATCTGCAGTAATAGCTTATGATGGTGATTTCCAAATTGTATTATGGAGAAGAGTGGTATTCTTCAGAAGCCGTGTGGGCATCAGTGAGTCAGCATGGCATGCAGACTTCTCTTTAAAAAATGTTTATTCTGCATTAACAATCTTCCCCTGCCATGTTCAGCCACCAGAAAGTTTTGGTTGTTTTCTTCCAAATTAGAAGTGGACATTCTTTACTTCATTTTGCACGAGAACCCTGAGATCAATCAAATGGAACCCAGTGCAAGATGATGGCTTAGGACATACAACTGAGTCACTTGGTGCAGCAGAGCATGCTCTCAGCTTGGACTTCATTAGCAGCAATGGAATTCATGCACAAATCCTGTTGATACACAAATGGAGCCAACAGCTGAGCTTTCTTCAACTGATTTTACTAAACTATTTTGGATGAAGGAAAGTTCTTTTGTTTTTGCTGTTGCCACATCACTGGGAATTGCAGTCCTTGCTGATCTATTACAAAATCACCCAGTACCCTTCCAGTAGATGCCTGAGGTACCTTCTGCCCACCTTTGTATTTGGCACTATGGCCATCATTCTGTACCACCTACTTAGCTACATAACCACCTCAATATCATATCTAAGTACTATCTCCCAGCCGGGCATCCTCCCCTAATGGTTTACTAGGCAGCAGCCACTGCAAGCAACAGGGACCATTTCCACACTAGACTGTTATAGTGCTATTATCCCACTTTCAACATCCTATAGAATTCTGGGGTTTGCAGTTTAGGGAGGGGCCTCAAAGAAAGTCTACAACAGTCTAGTGCAGAAATGGCCAGGGTCTATTCACCTGTAGATCAAGAAGCAGTTGACTGATGATTCCACCCCTTCCCATGAACAATTTCCAGTGTGACAGTCAGAAAAATGATCTCTGTTGCAACCCCCCTTGAACTGGAGATCACTTATGGGAGCAGGTGGGTAGGAATGTCAATCAGCTTGTTTTAAGTCAACAGGGAAACAGACCCCCATCACTCACAGCAGTTGCTGCCTGGTAACTGAGGATTGGGGAATTTTCATAATCCCTATGTATTCTATAAAATAGTGATTCAAAGAGATCGTGGGTGTGAACCAGTCCTGATTGTGTAACTCTAGGGTATGCATTCATAATTGCCTTAGTGAATTCCAGCCTATGTGTCCTGGAACCTATTCAATATTCAGTTGTTTTTTTCTGGGAAATAGAAGTGATATTTTTTCACCAAGATGAAAACTGGGACAAGTTTTCATTGGGGGTGTCTCTAGATGAGACAGCACAGTAGGGCCATGACAAGGCACTCTTTTTTCTTTGTGATACTATGTGCACAAAGTGGGAGGGGAAATTATACAAAATCATAAAAAAGATAAAAGTAAAGTGGTACATCTAGGTAGGAAAACTGAAAAGTGGAAATGTAGGATGGGAGAAAAAAATATAAGTGAAAAGCAGGGCTAGAGGTCTTAGACTGCAAGATAAACTTGAGTTAACAGTGTGCTGTAGTGGCCAATAAAGCCAATGCAATTCTAGGCTGTATCAACAGGAGCATAGTGTCCATCTCAAGAAAAGCACAATCACCGCTGTTCCACTTTGCTCAGACCTGGAACACTGTTTCCAGGTGGAACATGTCCAGAAGAGGGTGACCAAGATGATCAAAGGTATGGAAACCAAACTCTATAAAGAACAAATTAGGGAGCTGGGCATGTTCAGCCTGAAGAAGAGAAAACTGAGAGGTGACACAATAGCCATCTTTAAATATCTGAAGAGGTGTCAGATAGAAGATGGAGGAAGCTTGTTTTCTGCTTCTCTGGAAAGTAGAACGTGAACAAATGGATTCAAATCACAAGAAAAGAGATTTCAGCTAGACATTAGGAAGATCTTCTTGAATGTTAGAAATATTCAACAGTAGACTAGAGTGTTTAAGAGGCTGGTGGACTCACCTTGGTTTGGAAGTCTTGAAAGAGAGGTTAGATGGGCCTCTTTTTGGAGTGCTTTAGTTCTGTATTCTTGAATGACGGGGTAGACTAGATGGTCCTTGTAGTTTCTTCCAATTCTATAATTCTGTGATTTTATCACTGGCTGGAATCTTGTTGGTGGCATACATAAGTGTAAGCTCCAGTTGCTTCTCTGCAGCCCTTTTAATGAGATATCTGATACCTTCTTCCACAAATTATCCCACCCACATAGGCAATCTATCAGCTACAAGAATGTATACCTGTACACAAGACATTCAGTGACTGGGGAGGGTAAAAGGATTCCAGGTAGCATCTGGCTGCACTCCTGTATCCAGGAGTACCTCCAGTAGCTCCAGAAGATGATGTTCCCTTTGTGTTTCAGGCTGAAGAAACACAACCAGGATGCTGCATAGCCGTGGAGGTTTTCCCCAGCAGCTGACAGATTAACAGTGTGAGTGGGGACAGTTGGGAGATGAAGATATGCTTTGTGGAGTTCTTTGCTCCACCAGGCTGATGTAGGATCACAGCCATTAAGTGTGTGCTTGTGAGTGTGAATATAAATGCATGTAACTTGTATTTATTGCGTTTTCTTAATTATTTTCTTCATTACTTTTACTACTCAGTTTTATTGTACTTTCATTTTATATTACTTTCCCTTTATTATTTTCCTTATAGACATATTTTGATATCTTGATATTAACAGTTTATTAGTAATAATTGCTTATTAGTGTTTTACTGAGTTTTATTTTTCATTTCTATGAACAGGAAAATCATAGTAAAAAACACAGGTATGGAACATAAAAAGATTAAGTTGGGCGATCAGGAAAATATGGGAAAAAGATGGTAGGCCAGTGATTATAGTGTGTTCATTTTGAAATTACTGGGGTGTCATACACAAACTACCTTTAAAATTTGCCAGTTCTTCATAGGCTTGCTATAGGTTTAGGTAAAAATCTGTTTTTTGTAATCTTCTTATATATGGCTTGTATACAATACACAAGGACAGTTCCTCTATCCATTGATTGATTGCTGAGCAGCATTGACTTTTTCATTGTTGTTTAAAATGTTATGCTTGGCAAGTAACAGAGCATGACTAATCCATCTCCATTGCCCTGGGATCAGATCCAGCAACAGGAATACATTCCCTCAGTGCTATCTTGTCTGTTAATGTTAAATTCTTACAGGGCCAAGTTGATATTGACAAGCCCCTGCCCAGAACTGAGAAGCAACAGGAAGGTATTGCATCAGCTGCGTTAAGGACTCTTCTGTATCATTGCAGCCATTGAGGTGGGCCATTGTAGATATTGGCAGCCATTGAGGTGGATAGCTAATTTCTCTGAAACCAGCATAAAGGATGGCAGTGGGTCTTGTGAAATAGTTTCTGCACCTTGAGACTTTAGGCTAAAATGTAGAATGGAAATGACGCGATTCCAGCCTTATTCTGAGATGACAGGATCAACTTCTCCTGTTTCTTGTTACATTCTGCATCTAAAGGTCCTGTGTCAATGTTTAGTTCTAGCCAGAGACCACTGGCAGAAAAGTCTAGATGAGTTTGTTAGTGTTAGTAAACAAAGTAGTTGCTTTAATGGGGGGGCCAAACAAGAAACACTGAGGGCAAAAGACCAAATTTACAACCAAATTCATATTTAAATGGCAACTGCTGCTGTTTGGAGGTATCAGGCAGTCTATGGTTCTAGATCCTATTTTTAGTCCTAATTAGAATAGGCCCACAGAGACCACTAGATTTACCTACATGCCAGCTCACCATCCAACAGTTGAATCTATGGGCCTTTCCACATTACACTGTTATAGTGCTATTATTCCACTTTCAACATCCTGTGGAATTCTGGGGTTTTCAGTTTACTGAGGCTAAAGAGCTCTCTGGTGAAGAATTCTGAATGTCCCTCCCTAAATTGCAAACCCCAGAGTTTCATAGGATGTTGAAAGTGGAATAATAGCACTGTAACAATGTAGTACAGAAAAGCCCCATGTGTCCACTCCAGTGAAGATTGTCCAACAGAATCCCAGCCTATATGTTTCTTGAGGATAAGAGAAGGGGACATTATTTTCCTTCTGTAGTAATTGATCTAAAGTGGTGATTTGATTTTCTGCTCATGTTTTCCATGAAACATTGGCCATTAAGTCTGATTTCTGGGTTATGACAACCTGTTAATTTTTAATGGGTGTAGGTGTCAAAATTCTGCAATGTTTCATTTCCCATACAGTATTATGGGCATATTCATAAGTAATGCCATAGAAGCATTGTTTAATTTTTGTAATTATTATATGCTTTGACTTACAGCAACCCTATCAATGAGAAACCTCCTTGTTATTAACAGCCCGGATCAAATCTTGCAAATTTAGGCATGATTTAATCTTTATCTTATAATTTCTTAACCCTGTAAAACAGGAAAGAACTACAGTATTTAAAACTTGAATGTACCTTCTAACCACAGTGGTGTTAGTTATGATTGGCTGATGCAGAAAGTCCAAGTACACAAGTGATGTTAAAAATACTGCACTCTTCTCAGCATGATTTTGGAAAATACAGAAAAGACATATCTGTAGTATTGGTTTTGTATAACTGTGGTTGTAATGGAGAGTTTAAATTTGCTTTCCAGGAACAGAAATGAGTTATGTCATCTGCTCATTACAAGGCAGCTGTGGCTTCCCTCAAAAAATTTGAAAAATTCCAGTTTAATGTGGTACTGACAGATTCTGTAAGAGATTTCTTGCCTTATTTGCAAAACTCAAAGTTCCTTGGGGTGAGGAAGTAAGTGACAAAATCAGTTTAAATCTGTAGTTTAAATAAGTTTAGATGCGTATGTTATAATTTTTCAAAAAGACAGAAAGTAACATCAAAATATAGGCTGGAGTATATGTTCAGCATTCTTACTCAGCCAATGGATAGAAAGAAAAAGAAAGCTTTTGAAGACATTTGGCAATTATGAAAATTCCATTTTAATATTAATAGCATAGTCAGGAAGCCATATTTGTTTGCTGTTTGAGCTGCCTGGCAGGGTGTGGGATTATCCCTTATAATTTGATTTGCTTCTCGTTTGGCTGTCTTGATTCTGCTACAAGAGAGAGTTTCTGTGTGCTAATTTTGAAGGAATGGCAACAGATTTTGTTCTAATTGCTCAAAAACTGAAAGTCAACTTCCCCTGGTTTTATGTGCAACTTCTCCAAGCATAAACTCAGAGGAAGGGTAAAGCTATTTCTTTATGTAAAAAGATATCAGCATTCATATTCTTACATGTTCTTGCAGCATTGAATTCCTCGCTAGAAAAGAAATTATTAGGAATCAAGAGCCCTGGGCACAATGTAAACAATAGATTGGATTCAACCTTGGAGTAGCCCCACTGAAATCCATTGTAGTCTCATCTTAAATTAGGCTTAAATTAATCAAACTTAAATTAGTCTTAAATTAGTCAAACTTCATTGATTCCAGGCCACTGATTTACAATGACCAAGTTAGGACACAGTCCAATGAAAAATGATAAATCACTTTGTTTGTGGTGGTGGTATTATTATTGTTAAGATTTCTCTGTGATGTGCTGTCTTTTAGTGTGTGGGGTTTTCCCCATATCAGATTGCATCAACAAAGCTCTTCTTTAATCTGAGGAAATTCTCAATAAGACTTTTGGGTGAAATAGTGTGTGAGCAGAGTCTTAAAGCACTTTGGAGATAAACATATGACATAAGCTTTCATGGACTTGAGTGGGAGAATTTCACTTCTGGTCATCATAGCTAATACAAGCAATTAGACTGATATATAGTAACAACAAGAGAGTGACTGTGATGTGGTGTGTAGAGTATTAGACTACAATTTTGGAGATTCATGTTCAATTCCACACTGAGCCCTGAAGCTCACTGAGTAACTTGAGTTAGTCACAGTCCAGCAGCCCATCCCCACAGGATCGTGGTAGGGATAAAATGGGGAGAAGAGGCTGTAGTGCCATCTCTGTGGATAGCTCTACTTGTGCTGTTCTCCCATCATCTGGCAACTGTCAAGCTCTAGGAGGGGGCCCTGCTGCTGTTACTTACTAAGGGGAAGGAAGGCAGTTTCAGACCATAGGGAAGCAGCTTGTCTCTGTTTGGTGGGGGGATGAAATGAAGGTGCACTCTTAAATGGAACACACCCTTCTTTTCTTTCCTCCCGGGAGTCAAGAGCAACCCCAGATCTTCATGGTCTTAATCACCTCACTTCCCTCCTCACCAGTAAGTGACAGCAGCAGAGGCCCCTTCCAGGCAAGGAGAAATTTTGGAAGGAGCACAAGGATAAAGTAATAGCCCTCTCCATTCCCATCCAAAAAGGGACTTACATGCACGTAAGCAAGCGCATGTAAATTACTAACAAAATGCCAGCGATGGTGTGCTACCTTGAGCTTACTGAAAGAACAGTCAGATATGAATGTAATAAATAACTAAGTAAACAAACTACTGTAGATCTTGGATGAAACTAGTATTTAAAGCTTTGAGAGTAATTATAGCAAAATGGCAAAGAGCCTGAGCTACAAATTCAGACAACTCTCCTTAGTTCATTAAAATTCATTGTTTCTTTAAAATGTTCTGCCCTCAGGACTGCCCTGCATCTCTCAGAAATTTGAGAATAATACTTATCCAAAAGGAGTACCACAAATTAGAAGAGAAAATATGTGAAGGAGTTTGAATATCTAAAAATAATTTTAAATACTAAGGATTGTGTTATATGCCTGTGTCACTTTCCATGAAGCAGTGGTAGGACAAGTTTGGGTCAAGATTGCCCTCAGGTTTTTGTTTTATTTTTTATCCAAACCTAGGTAAACATCAATGGAGGGAAGAGGGTTAATTATTGGCCTTAAAACCAATTTTTCTCTTCCTAGGCTTGTTGTTGTTGTGTGCCTTCAAGTCGTTTCCCATGTATGGTGACCCTAAGGCAGAGCTTTTGAAATGGTGTGCCACAACATGTTAGTGTGTCACTTGAAGTGTGTAAGTGTGTTGCCTACAATCTTGGAAATGTATGTTATTATTTATAATCATATATTTTTAAAAATATATGAAATGTTTTCATAAGATATGTTGTATCCCCACACATTTTGTTATTAAAATTTATGTATGTGTCTGTATCTTTTACAAGGGATTAGTTTAACCTCCGGTTTGCTAGTAAAATTACTGTATCACAAATTACTGTGTTGTGAACTAATGCAAAGTGTGTCCCCAACATAAAAAGTTTGGAAAGCTTGCTGTAAGGCAAACCTATCACAGGGCTTTCTGGGGCTGAGAGTGTGTGATGTGCTGAGCAGGGAGGAACCCTGGGCCATTTCTGCATGAGAGTGTTATAGCACTATGATTCCACTTTCAACCTGCTATGGAATCCTGGGGTTTGCAGTTCGGGGAGGAGTGGCCCCTCCCTAAACTGCAAACCCCAGGATTTCATAGGAGGTTGAAAGTGGAATCATAGCGCTATAACACTCTCATGTGGAAAACTCGCCCATAGTCCAGTGCTCAAACTGCTACACCATGCTGGCTTTCAAAGTAAATCCCCTTGAGTTCAGTCATAGTTTCTCCCGAGCAAGTACATGGAGCATCACAACCTTGCTGTTGTGGAGTTTTCTGGGGCTGAGAAAGTGTGAGATGCCAAAAGTCACCCAGACCACTATACCAAGCTGGCTTCCTTCCCATTGAAATGAATAGTACTCATTCCCATTTATTGCAACGGGTCTACTCGAAATTGAACTATGATTGGATTTAGCCTACTAATCCCCTTTCCTTTTTTTCCATTTTTTTCCCGTTCAAAATAGTGTCAGCCGTCGACATTTGCTAAGATTAGGAGTGCAGGACTGCTTCAAAAGTGAAAAAGTGTGTGTATTTGTGGGAAAGGGGCTGAGGCACGGCGGCAGGAGCAGGCCCCCAAGGTCCAAACCACGTCAGAGAAAGGAGGTGGGTCAGCATTGTGGTCCTACACGTCTTCTCTCTCCAGCTTCTCCTTCCTTGGGTGGGGCGTGCATTGGGAGAGGGTTTGTGGTTCTCAAAATCGGGCTGCGAACTGTCCTGAGCTGGCCAAGCAGCAGCCGCTGGAGGAGGACCAGAGGTGGGTTTTTAAAGGGCTACAGAGCCTAATCCTAGCCACCAAGAAGGAAGAAAAGAAGTACCTGAGGGGGCAGGGGCAGGGGCTGGAGAAACTCTTAAATAATCAGGTCTGTAAAGTCAAACCCACAGGTGTGGAGGGTCAACTGTAATGTTATATCACTACACAACAAAGAGAGTTTCTTTTCACTTTTTAAAGGGGGGAAATGGTGATTTAAGGAGTACTCCTTCCAACTACCATCAGACCACAGGAAAGGGAATACCACAACTCAGGACACGCCTCACCCTTAGGCACAATGGCCACTGGAATTGTAATCCAACAATATCTTCAAGGCCATGTGAATTCCACCCTTCTGAAACAGGTCACTTTGGGGAAGCTGAATAAAGTGACTGTACATGAACCACTAAGTCCCAAAAGAGGGCCTATAACAAAAAGCAATTAACTTGGAAACTAATGAGCAAACTGAGGTTGGCAGGAATCTTAGGCTATTTCCACACTACACTGTCATGGTGCTATTATTCCACTCTCAACCTCCTATGGAATCCTGGGGTTTGCAGTTCAGGGAGGGGCATTTAGAATTCTCAGCCAGAGAGCTCTTTGGCCTCAGGAAACTACAAACCCCAGAATTCCACAGGGTGCTGAAAGTGGAGCAATAGCACAGTGCAGTGTGGAAATGGCCCTAGTCAGATGGAGCTTACTCATGAGTGTCCACAGCACTTTACTTTGTAAGATGCCAAATCTCAGAATCCCTGGTCAGGATAGCCATGCTGGCTAGGAGATTCTGGGCGCTGTAGTCCAAAATTTACTTTTTCAAGCTATATTCTCATTGTGAGCCAGCATGACATAGTGATTTGATCACTGGACTAAAACCCTGGAGGCCAGGGTGCAATTCCCCATTTGGCCATGGAAAACAGTGACCTTAGGTGCATCACACACTCTCAGCCCCAGAAAATCCCAATATAAATTTGCTTTAGGGTCAACATTAAGTAAGAAATGACTTGAAGGCACACAACGATTATTCTCAGTGCACGGCCCTGAAATGGAGCTGCCATTCTCATTCCACTTCCGTCTAGCTGAGGAACAACAATGTAACCCAACTAAAGGGAGACTAGAATCAAGATGATCCAAAAAAACAAAACAAAAAAGCCCCTGTGAAGGAGGGTCTGGGTAGATCTGGCTGAGGGCGCAGCTCAGGGGCTGCTATGAAAGGGGAGGACTGTGGGTGAAAAGAATGTCAAAAACACAGGAACTGGCTGAAAGAAAAGGAGGAGTTTTGAGCTGAAGACAAGCAGAGTTCTAGACCTGACAGACATAGGGGGATGGATTTCCTAGAAACAGGACATTTAGCCTGGAAGGAGAATTGACTTGGTACTGAGAGAGCTGTAGAAAATATTTAAAGGATAATGTATTCAATGTATTACTGTTTTTTAATAAATCTACAGTTTTTTTCAAAAACTGTCTCTGGCTGTTTCTGTTAAGCCATAAAGAACCCACAAAACAACACACCCACATTTCCACATTTCAGGGGTTACCCTCAGGCCCAGGAACCCCAATCCAGGCACGGATTCAGTGGGGGAACAAAGACAGGGTGGGTAGCAGGCACTGTAGAACCAGCCTGCTGTTCCAGCCCCCTCTCATTTTTTCCAACCAAGAAAAAATAAAACAAGATCTAAAACATATAAAATCTTTTATTAAAATACAGCAATTATAAACATTCTTATATAAACTAACATATGTACAAGGGGAAAAGGGAACTGAAGGTTCATCCTAGTGCTCGATGGTTTGCCAAAACGCTTTCCCTTATCTTGCAGTTCCATGAAGTGCACTTGAGTACAAATTCTAGTGACTCTCAACAAAACCTATTCATATGTCTCTTGCTAATGGCACAATGTAAATAAACCACAGATTTTACCACTTAGCACTGAAAGAAGGTAAAATATATTTTTCACCTGAAAGAACTAACATGATAGTAAAATGACACATGTCATAAAGGAGCTGGTACAGTGTCTTAAAAGTAAAATTCCTGAATATCTGAATATCCTGAATATCTACTATATGGAGCAAACTTTGTATCTTATTTTTCACATTTTAACAAACTAAACATATTTACAGAGCTGCTATGCAGATGTGAAGATAACATGGGCTTCACAGAAGAGAGAAGTTCCCTGTTAAATTATCTCGTTGGAATGCAGAACCACACAATGAGGCTAAATGTGTTAAACTTAAAAAGTGCTTTGTCTCTAGCTTCTACTGGTATCCAGCAATGACAAGTATAAGCCATGGATTTGATTAAAATATGTGTTGACTTGTTAGAGATATGAAGCGCCTTTTCATGTATTTTGACTGTTGATAGTTGAGTCAGTCTCAGGTCTGAGAGTCAAGTCAGATTCATGTATAAACAAGTTAGTGAGGAAAGCAGCAATGACTTCTTTGGCTCATGATGTCCAGGGACTGAAGTGCACACAGTGTAACCACAAAGATATCCCTCTCTCTACAACCACTCTTCATTTGACATTTTCAGGAAAAGTGCCAGCAATTCACATATACGCCAGTTTTTACAAATGGCACTGGAAATAATGCAGCAAAAGGGGTTAATGAAGTTTATATGCCACAAGATATGGGAGTAAATCGTAGTGAATCCAACAAGGAAAACTCCACATTGGCTTTCGTATCAATTTGAAGTAAATCTGCAGGAACAAAAAAAAAATTGTACAGTTTAATTAGTGATGGTGACTATCATGGAATTTCTATATATTGTTTTGGAATAGGCAACAATAAAATCTTCACAAATGTAACCAATCCTAAACATTTATGAAGCAGCACTACTCACTGATGAAACCACAGTTATGAAAACAGAGTTTCTGTGTTTGTGAATACAGGAATCAAAGATCTTTATCATGGAAGGGATCATTAGAATGAATCAACACATAGTTGTACTGGAAAGAGAGACTACATTTTAACTACAACATGTCATATGAGATATGATGATCTGAGGACAGGCAACTAATGGCCCACAGTTCATACATATATGGACTGCCAAAAGAATTTTTGCCGTATCATAGATATTTCTTGGAGAGTTAGTGTGGTGTTATGGTTTGAGCACTGGGCTATGACCCCGGAAACGAGAGTTTGATTCCCTGCTTAGCCATGGAAACCGCTAGGTGATCTTGGGCATGTCACATACTCTCAGCCCCAGAAAATCGTATGGAATGTTTGCTTCAGGGATGCCGTAAGTCAGAAACAATTTGAAGGTGCAAAACAACAATTCTCATTGCACAGCACTGAAGCAGAGCTGCCATTCTTGTCCCATTTCCATCTAGTTGTGGAACAACAATGTAACCTGACTAAAGGGAGGCTAGAATCATGACAGAGTAATCCAAAAAAAGCCCCTGTAAAGGAAGGGCTAGACAGATCTGGCTGAGGGCAGCCAATCACAACTCAGGGAGTGCTGTGAAGGGGGGCTGTGGGTGAAAAGAATGTAAGGGTCACCTTAAAGCTACCATAATTCAGAAACAGCTTGAAGACACACAACAGTATAGATATTTTTGAGGGGTAAATAAGTAGTTGCCAAACTTTGGTCCTCCAAGTGGACTTCCAGCTCCCAGAAGACTCAGCCAGCATGGCCAAAAGTCAGGAATTCTGGGAGCTGTAGTGCAAAACATCTGAAGAACCGAAGTTAGGATTAGACACTTCCATAACCTAAGATGGGATCCTGTTGGATTGTATCTTTTAGTTTGACAACCATTGTTGTTATTCTTGTATACTTTCAAGTCGTTTCTGACTGATGGCAACCCTAAGGTGGTCCTATCACAGGGTTTTCTGACTCAGTGGGTCTCCACGGCCAAGTGGGGAATCAAACCCTAGTGTCCAGGGTCATAGTCCAAAGCCATAAGCAGAATTTTTAAAAAAGTACATCATAGCTCTAATACATTGCATTGTTGTGTGCAAAGGCTGCCTCAGTCAACTCTTGAGAAATAAAAAATAGCCCTGCTTCTGATGTTTGAAATTTAAGAGCTTGTGCCTTTGCTCCTGAGACTTCAGTGGCCCAAGTTTTCAGGTAGGAATGGGAAAGACTGACGGCCTAAATACCCTAAAGGCATCAGATTCTGTCTGATCTTGGAAGCTAAGCAGGATCAGCCCTGGTCAATACTTGGATGGGAGGCCACCAAAGAATGCCCACTGCTGCAAGGTATATTTCAGAGGAAGGACCTGGCAAAACTGCCTCTAAGTATACCTTGCCTAACAAAATCCTAGGAAATTCATGGGGTCACCATATGTCAACAGGCAACTTGAAGGCACAGACAGAGGCATGCAGAGAAAAGATTCCTGTTTGAAACCATGGAGGGCTATTGGCGATTAAGTGTCAACAATGCTGGGCCAGATGGACCAACACTCTCATTCAGTATAGTTATGTATTTCCCACACTGGCATAGTGCCACAGCTGAGATCCAGTAGTAACACTGCAGTGTATAGTCTCTACCAGCATATTTACAACAGTATTATGGAGAATAATAGCTTCTTCTCCTGCTCTTGGTGTGCAAGGGTGTTAATATACCTCAGTGCAGCTCTGCCCTAGGTATTAACGGGCCACAGCGATACACTCTGGAGCTGTCAGGTGGCCCTTGAACCCCTGCAGGAAGGGGCCCATGGAAAAGAGTGGAAGCTGCTTCTTCAGCTCCAGTGAACACAGGTATCTGGTTAGGCATCTGAGCATAACTCTATGACCAGTCAATAGCCAAGAGGAGGGAGCTGCACCTGGAAGCCTCTGGCTACCCTCACATACCTAGGGGCAAAGGTGTTGCACAAGAAGGCACAGAATGCCTCCTTCCACAGTGTTTGCAACCAGGGATTACAGCAGCATAAGCCACTAATATGGCCGTAGCGCGTCAGCTCTGGATGCAAGAGGCTGGTTTATACATCCATATATGTATGAACTATTCAGATAAAATACAGATAAAAACAGACCTTGGGAAAAGTTACTTTTTTTAGATCTCAACTCTCTGAAAACTGTAGGCAAAAAACAAAACAAAACAAACCCTTCCAAGTCTAGGATGGAACTTCCTTGCATTTCCAGTTTTACCCACTCCCATTGTTCTCCCTTTCCTTCTCTGCTTCATTAAGTATATTTGGAGGATAAAATAGCTTAAGGCTATATTGTAACCTGTTATCTACATGTAAAAACTTGTAAGTAAATAGGAAAGACACGTAAATATAAATAAATGGCATGAGCTGCATTCCTTTGCACTCAACTCATTAATGCAAATGTTGTACATCTGAGAAGGATTTACAGGGAGGAACTTTGTAAATTGTGCTAATCCTGCACATCTTTTCTACCTCCAGAAACATTCTATATGTTAAATCAATAAGTTTTTGTACCTGTGCTTGATAGGTCAACGGCAGCATCTTGGTCTTGAAAAGCAAAATCAAAACAGAAACTTTGCATGCCAGGTTCGTTAATTAGGAATCCTTTCTCACCAACACAGGTCTGGTGCCAACTGGAGTTATTAAATAGCTGCTAGAAGACAAAATACAGAAGGGAGATTAAATTAGCTTTCCAGATCTGTATTTCATTAAGTTCAACAGCCACTGTAATTTACACTGTAATACTTTAAGAAGTATAGGATACAAAATAGGTGTAAAGTGAAAACATAACCTTCTGAGCAGCATAGATCTTAGAATAATAAAAGAATCATGTAACTTTAAAACAAATCTCTAATTCAATAACATCTGTTCTAACTGCCTGTGGCAAATGTAATGTTGTAAGCTTATTGCATAAAAATCAAACCACTGCCTTCTTTTGTTTTTCATTGTGACGCAAACTCAGTCCTCACCACAGAGAGGCAGATCCAGAGTCACTATTGGCCTGTGGAGTGTCCAGTCCCCATAGCCTCTCTTCCATCTGAGGAAGGTTCTTGTGCACTGCTAACCCAACCTCAGTGAGCAGCAATTTGAGGCCTATTGACTGTGCCTGAAGTCATTAATGGGCATTTTCAAGCCGCGATTCACATCCTAGGCCCAGACACAGAATGTCCTTTTATTAGGCCATTTGCCTTTCTGTTTGCTTGGGGCCTTCAAGCTGCCTTGTGCTGAGTCAGCCCGCTGGTTCATTTAACCCAGCACCAGTGGCAGACGGTGGCTCCTATGTCAGCAGGACAGTGAATCCCAAATTTTAACAGAGCTTTCCAAGATGCTGGTGCTATTTGAGAGAAGAGGGTTCACAATCTTGGACAGCTTCTTTAAAGTTCTTTAAATTCCACCACTGTGGAAGCCACCAGACACCATGATCCAACATTGTCGACTGGCCAAGGGGTGGGCGCATCACAAGGTGGGTTGCACCAAAATTCTGGAATTCCATGCCCCAATAGGCTAAGCTCTCTCACCTTCTTTGACTGTGTTTCACTGATTGGTGAAGGCTTGCCTTTACAAGATGTTTGCTTCTTTTGTTTTAGGTAATGTTGCCTTTGTATCATGGATCTGTTTTTATGATAATTCATTGTATTTTATTGCTTTTAACTGTTGTTAAATGCCCCGAAGGATGTCTAAATATTAGAAGGGCAGGATGCAGGTTTTTGTATAAACAAGCTTAATCTGACAGTCCTGACCCTTGGATGGTGGTACAAAGCAACAGAAGTTAAGACTTAAGAACAGTTAAGAACAGCAACTGGACAGCCAGATGAAGTTCCTCAGTGCCAAATTCCCCAGACTCTCAGCATTTCTCAGGACTCCATGGGTCCATGACTCCATGGGAAAAGACAGAGAAACAGCTGCTCCAATTGGTTGCACATATGAGCATCTAAACTATGCCCAAGAGTATTGTGAAAAAAAGAGAAAGTCTTACCGGGTAAAGGTGTTGAGTAAAGTTATCTTCGTCTTCATCAGTTGCTGTGATGTTCAATTGAGTTATTGGAAGGAGAGAGAAAAGGCGAAAACACACTCAGTATTGCTCAGGAGTTTTAACTGATGTGGTTTGTTATGTTTATTTCTCAATTTTTTGCTACCAACAACAGCTGACTAGTACCTCACTGAAACAATACACAGTTAAGATAATTTATTAATCTTGGCCTGAATCCTATTGTTTATTCCCAGCTAAAATAGAATCACTAAATCAATTGTTGAATGGTGAGTTAATACATAGGTAAATCCCACTTGTTCAGTGAATACATTCTAATTGGGACAAACAGTAGAGTTTAGGCCCATGTTTGCACAAGTAATGTTACTGACTTCTGTAGATCTACAATAACATAACAGATACATGCTTCATTCCTTTCATAAGAAAGGGGCCAAACCACCTGGAGGTAAACACATTTAGTTTCATTTATTTCAGTACATGCCCTTTATATAGAAACTTAACTCTCTCACTGAAATCAATAAGATGTAAAAGTGGTGGAAATCTAGCCTGCTGAGTATGCATTTATTTATTCATGTTTTATTCTGCCTTTTCACTAAAGATAGTGTTCAAGGAATCTAACTGAGCTAAAAAGAAACTGAACATATTAAGCATGAACAGAATGAGTTTACGTCTTCAGGAAAATGAAACCTCAGCCAAACTTCCTGCTTTTTGTTTTCTTAGTTCTTCCTCTCAACACAGTTCTAACTGGTTATCCAACAGTTACAAACTATTAAATACTAACCATCAGAGGAGGATGTGATAGGTGACACCTGAAGTTCATACATGTCATTTGTGCTATCAGGCAACTGAACTTCCATTGGATGGTGCCTCCAGTCAGTATTGTTTAAGTCGCATGTGGAGAGATCTGCAAAACCCATAAAAACATGTCAGGATTATCATGGGAGAAGTTCTTTCCTAGGATTACTCCTAAGAGTCTGAATCTATTTTGATCCAGTCTCTTCTCTACCACAAGACGTGACCCAGCAGCTTGCAAATTCATGGGGAATAAGCATATCAATAAGCTATTGCTGATAATGGCTATACATGACCTCCTGGATTAGAGGCAGTCTGCTAAGTGCTGAGTAAAAGGAGTTGGACATCCTGTTGTGCTCATGACGGGATTACAGATTTCCCATAGGACTCTGGTTTGTCATTCAGACTGCTGCAGAAGGCTGTTTTGGACACACTTTGGCCTGAATAAGGATGTGTTTTCTTTTGTTTTCAAGGAATTCCCATGAAACTCTGTAAAATTCAGGGAGTTAGGCTTAGGCAACTCCATGAATTTCATACGTTTCATGGGGTTGCCCTTAATTTCATAGGGTTTTCTTCAGCAAGGAATATTTAGAGGTGGTTTGCCACAGAGTTTCCTTGCTGAGAAGATCAATATTACAATATAAATTTCCTGTGAAAGATAACAGCGGATGACCACAAGGAAACCTTGGTATTCTAGGGCTCCCTTCTATTCATGGAGGGGGAAATAAAGACTCAGCAAGCCTGCCCAGCATCATTATTTGAACCAGGTGTGTTCCAAAAAACCAATAAGCTGGCAAAAAATGTCTCTCACCTATTGTACTCCCCACTTCCATCTCTGGTGAGGGGTAGCTGGGAAGCACATAGCCACTGTGGTCATCTGGTAGCTGGATGCTGTTTGTTGCTTCAGCTGTCTCTTCTTCCTTGATATCGTCCACTGACTGCCAAAAAATGGAGGACCCCTTTAATTGCAAAATGTCTGTCTAGGTATTGCATGCAGCCATATTAGAACTGAAACCATCATTTAACTGATTGATGTTACCAGTTTCTTAACCACAGACTATACAATGCAGATTTCTAGATGAAATCACCACTGGGATCTTCCCTTAGGAAATGATATTCTGTGCAGAAGGTGGAGGCATAACCTGTTTCATTGCTTGAGATGATTTATAGCTTAGTGAAATTGCCTCTTTTATTTTGTGGAAGTGTCAGGATGAAACCTTAGATAGCTAATCCATGTGGAAGGAAGTGGAAACTCAGCCAGAGGTATTTTTAAAGCAGCCGTGTCACAGGCAAAATAAGCGAATTGCTTTCCCTTTTAAAACCACCCTGTCTATCCAGCTCAATTAACCTTCAGGAACACACAGGCCAGAAATCTGTATGGCTCAGTGTGGTTTACTGTTTCCATGCGTGGACCTGCACCACAGTTTCTCATTCACCATACCCTGGACGTACTATACAGCCACTGCAGCTGGTTCTTCTGTAACTGGTGGACACGGGTTGATGGGATCAGAGAAGTGTCTGCCTATGTCCCTGCAGCCAGATGGCAATGATGACATCCTCCAGTGAAGTCCTCCAGAGGTGTCATCAGATGATGTAATCATTTGACAAATGGCTATGGGGATAGCCAGATGCTTTTCCAAATGCATTCTAAAAGCCATGATAGCCATGGGAAGACTGCAGAAGCTTTATGATAAGTCCAGTGGGAAGGGAATGACAATCTCCTCAATGACCAAAATAGACATACGTAGGTTTAAGACTGACTTGCACCTCATATGCCTCTAATAGGATGTCAGCCACAGGGTTCTATACAGACATAGTCATAAATAGAGCAGTTACACTGAAAGCATAGTGGCTTGAAGTTATTATGACTCATACAATTCCTGTTTATTTTAATGAGTCTTACTGTAGCTAACACTGAATCACAACCTAAGACTGTAGCCATAACCTTGATTTAAAAATCAGCTAATAAATGCAGGTGTTTTGATATTTTAAATCAGCACATGGCAACGCAACTGGCAAAACCAACAAGAACTCTTGGAAAGTGAAAGTGAGCTCTGTTCCATGTGCAAAAAGTAAATTAAGATCCAAGCCTCTACATCTTAGATCATGATCTGAGTGATGATTCACGTTTTTAGCTACCAGGGTGAACATATACATACCTTTCTCAAACTCTTGGCTTTTAGGGACTTTGACTTCTTTTCTGCTCAAGAAAAATGAAGGCAGAGATTTAGTACAAACACATCTGAGAGAAAAAAAGAAGCTATATGTAGTTTATACAGTTTAAGGACAACTCAAACATCAATCTTAGTCTGGCACAAGCATTTCTTTTATGCCTAGCAATACTAATGCATCAGGGCAAACTGGTGGCACCCTTACGCTAAGCATACAAGGTAACAGCTATCATGTGAAAACTTTCCCACTGATTTCACAGACTATGAGGGTGACTACTGGATGGCCAGCTTGTTGTGGTGGCCACAAATATCATCTGGGACAGATTCTTTGTGCTAACCAGCCAGGTTCTGACAAGAATGAGTTTCAAATGCCACACTTAAAGTAAGCTTTAAGAACTAAGAAGCCATCCACCCGCACTGAATTGGACCAAAGAGCTATCCAGCTCATGATGCAACAAGTGGCCAACCAGATACTTGTAGGAAGTCTACAAGCAAGAAGTTTCTCCTGCTGTTGTCCCCCAACTTCTGGTAATGAGAAGCTGTCTCTGACCTCAGTGGCAGCATGTAGTGATCATAGCTAGCAGCCACTGACAATCTTTTCCTGCATGGATTTGTCTAATCCATTTTGAAAACCAAACAAGTTGGTGGTCGTCACCACTACACTGGCTCATCCGGGCATACAGCTCACCACAGTAACTTTTGCAGGAGCGTTTTGCAATTACCACCACGTGTGGGTATGGCCCCTTTCCCACCATAAATGATGACTGCCCTTCAAGCAAAGTATGACAACATTTCAAAATCAAGTTTTGAAAAAAACAAACAAACCTATGATTGGGGAAAGCACATTTCACAACTTTCCTATTTTTAAAGCAATACCTTTTTTCTGTGTTTTAGCTGAGGGTTCCAGCATCCTGTAAACACGGACTGCACTGGAACCTTTACTAATGCTTTTGTCCTTCACCTCTTCAATATCAGGCAACGAATTCATGGCACAGCGGAAATTTGCTTTCCATGTTTTAGGATCAGGCTGAACATCACCTTCTTTGTATCTCCCTGTAAAGTGAGAGATAATATATATCTGGCTGAGTAAGAAGAAATTTAAAGTCTGATGACATGTTCCACTCATGGTCTGGCAAGAACCCAGACTTGCACATCCATGTGTTTAATGGTGGTGTCTTTCAGCCTGTGTGGCCCAACATAACTCACTTATACAAATACATGTTCAAGCCATAACTAATTTTGACCGCCATCTTTTATTCTTAATTATGATTATTAATTTCAACAACCAACTTAACTCCCACTGATTGCAATGGGTCTACTCTAAGCATGACTGCAGTACAAGCTGCGGTATCCACCATGCTTTCATTTGTTCATGGCCAGCTGCAGAGTCTTCCCATGTGTTTTGATGTCTCTGCTTAGGAAGGCATGGCTCATGGACAAGGGATTGCAACACATATGTGCAATTATTTGGAGATCAACACACAAGGGAAGAGACTAGTGAACAGTGACATACTTTAGACTACTTAGGAAAGCAGTGACCAACCCCACAGCTGACAAAATACCTAAATAAGTAAATAAATTTAACTGTAACAGCATAGATTATTAGGTAGGGACAGTATGAACTAGTGGATGTGAAGATTACACGTTCACATTTAGACTGCTACTCGGTGCTTACCAGCTATTTGCCATATTGAGCTAGTCATAAACTCTTAGAGTTGGGTTCAAATGATAACACTTGCCAGGGGACTATGATGTTTCTTTCACTAAACAGGAGCCACAAACTTGTCTTAGTCTGTAGCTGTGCAGTGGAAAGTCTGCCCCAATGAGCACACATGTGTGTGTGCATATATATACAATATAAATATAGAAACACACAGTCAGCTGACATACAAAAATGCATATACGCACACACTGCAGTATTAGCCACACACAGGAATGTAAATTCATTCTGGGTTTCTTTGAATAGTATTTTGGTCTCTATAAATAACAGCCAGAGCTGTTCAGGAAAGTGTTTGTAGGACTGGGAAGAAACAGGCAAACAGAAACGAAATTATCCCTTCTTCTAATCTCACTAGCCTGATTCCTCACAAAACAAATTATACTAGTGTCATGCATGGCTGCACAGAAGGAGCCTCTAGAAACATTTTCCCTTGATCCCTAATAACAAAAGCAAAACTGACACATACCAGTATGGATAGCCCAATTTTTGAAAAGGCAAGCATCTTTCTCTAGGTCCCAGCCATGCTTAGCTGCATGCTTCCATGGAATTTGGAACAACTTCTGCTCCTGCAGTTTTAAAAAACAGTATCAAGTGAGCTACATATGGAACACAAAAGTCATGAATGATCAAGGAAGACAAGGAAACTTGGGAATGAAGCAAGTATTATCGCCTACAATGTACCTCCATGTATCTCCTGTATTGTCAATACCCTTTTTCTACTTCCATGTTAATATTACAATGTAATCTAACATAACAATAGCAGAAAGAAAAAGACACTTAATATCCATTCTTCTTGATTTGTTGCCATTTGTTGTAACACATGGTACTATTCCAGGAAACCAAACAGAACCCTGCCAGCTTAGTCTGATGATCTTACACTCATCTCTACACATAACTTGCTTTCTGTTTTTGAAATAAAAGGCAGGGAAAGTGTTCAGTCCTCCAGAAGTTGTTGAGCTGCAATTCCCAGTAACAACAATTCTTTTTGTTGTTCCTGTTGTTGTTATCTTACCTGCCTCTCCTTGTGGACTGAGGCAGGGAAGAACAACAAATAAAACATATCATCAGTTGAAAAAGTATATAAAATGAATACATATTAAAAGCCATCAATAAATACTTTAAAAACCATGATGTCAAAATAATATGGATAGGCCTGCTGAAAGACTGGTCTTTACTACTGAGTTAAACTCAGACAGTGTCTCAAGCTGATGAATCTCTCTTGACAGGTCATTCCACATTGGGGTGGGGGGGCTGAAGAAAATGTCCTCTGGGTAACAGTTTAGTTTTGACTGACTGAACTAGATGTGTCTCAGAAGACCTGAGTGTGCAAGGGCAAATAATACAGATGAAGGCAATCCTGTAGGTAACCATGTAAATTTTAAAGGTAATAACCAACCCTTTGTACATTGTCCAGAAACTAATTGGCAGCCAGCAGCTCTAGCCAGCATAGCTAATGGTGAGGACTGCTGGGAGTTGTAATCTAACTAATATGTCACCATTTTTCTGACCATAATTTGATGTTTCCTCATACCATAGGTAATCTGCTATCTTGCCACATAAAATGTGACTTGCGTTTTGAATTTTAAATAGAAAATATTTCAAAAGTTACCCCTTTTTTTTAAACAAAAAACTCAAGGAGAGTTTAAAAGGAACTTCATACCTTATCAATCCATGAAAGTCCAGGAATTTTATTAGAATTGATTTGTTTCTCCAACCAAGGCCTCATACGCATTCTTGTCTGTGGCATTTTGGCTCTGAAATGGGGAAGAACAATGGAACTTATAGGATACCGCTTTATCAGGGAAAAGAGAGATTTCACTTTAGGAATAGGTTTATTAAAAATTATATGGGTACTTAGAATGCAGTACTGGTTGCCTATTTTAAATTAGGAAGTGCTGTTTGCTATATAGTTACTCACAGCTACAATCTCCTGTACAGACTAATCTGAGATAAGTCCCATTGAACTCAGTGGGGCTTAATTTTGAGTACACATGTGTTGGATGACACTATAAGTCAACAATGGTGTAAACTTCCATGTCAGATCTGTATTTTCATAGAAATCCTGACTGTCTCCTCAGAACATGGGCATGGCCAAAGACAGTAGGACATGTTCTAGACCAGCAATTCTTAACCTGTAGTTCATGGACCCCCAGGGAGGCTGCACAGTCCTCACAGGGATCCACAAAGGCTTGAAGAAATGTTATGAGCTTGCACAGTTAAGAAGGAAGGAAGGAAGGAAGGAAGGAAGGAAGGAAGGAAGGAAGGAAGGAAGGAAGGACAGACAATCATATATTGACTTCAAAGAGCAGGACTCTTTTGCCAGTGATAGACATCAGTTGTACACAGTTTCATTACAATATCTCAAACCATTTAAAGGTTGTGAAAATAACTGATAGCACTTGCTCCTTCTGCATGCAGTGAACATGCAAGTGAATAATGCTGAACGGTTGTTTCAATAAATTCCAATAAAAATATTGTAGCAGAAGTGTATGCTTGTACTTATTTCTCTCCCTTCTCTCCAAATTTGAAGACTCTTTGCTGTGCAACTTTAAATAAATATTTGAGGCACTTTAGGGTTTTAAAACTTGAGTTAAGTCTTAGTTTGATGCACTTGAGGGTTTAAAACTTGAGTTAAGGCCTCCTAACCTCAATGCTTTTTTTTTTTAATCTCTGAGTTAGATGCCTGTTGAAATGGAGAATGTGGCCTCAAGTTTCCACAGCTGCATACCATGTGGTATGCAACAGGCAAAATATCTTGAGGAACGCTTGTCTGCCATGACTTACCAAGTCTTACCAAGGAACACTTGGTCTTACCAAGTGTTCCTTGCCAAGGAACTGTCTTACCAAGGAACACTTGATAAGCTTCTCAGAAACCCTTGGGCACCTGAAATGCCATGAAAAAATATCTCTGAACAAAATAAAACTTTTATTTAACAGCAATTCTTATGATTCTATATTCCTATTACATTGAAGTTGCATGCACTTAAAACATTCCAGAAGAGCAACCATGATAGCCGCCTGTTTGTAGCAAAACCAACAACATTAAGTCCCAAGAACTACGTACTTATTTACCTGGGTGCTATCCTCTGAACAGATTGTATAAAACTAGGAAATATATCTGCCCTGATGTTATTTAAATTATTTTGATTATTAGCATTGACATAAGGACTATGCTCACACAATAGGTATGTTCCTTTCCTACACAAGCACAGCAGTCATGCAAAGAAGGCTTTCCGTTGGGCTTAGCAGATCTCTGCTTCCCCCTCCATCCACTCAGCTTGCATTGCAAAAGGGCTGTCCATTCTGAGAGAGGGAGGACCCCCCCCTCCATTCTGGAGCTTACATAACTCAACTGAGGGGAGGAGAAATGGTTGGGTGTGGATACCAGGCACGTACAGGCCAATTCTGCAAGCTGCCCTTGGTTGCTGAACATGTACACCAAAGGTATGTCTGTGGGTCTCCGTGTGTCAACAAAGGTCTACTGAGACCCATAGGGACCTCTCCATAACTTGCATGGATCCTACCCGATGCAATTTCAATGCCCATTGCTCTTTAAACATTTCACAAGAGTGCCTGTCTAATAACAATGCTACAAACACATTTCTCTCCTGCTTCTTCTCCTTCAACCAGAAACACTGTGATACCCAGACATCCAAACCCAGAGATTAAAAAAAAGAAAAGAACCCCAAACTCTTCTAATATAATGTCATCCAAAGACAAGCAAGATTAACATAAGCCTTTTCTATGGAGAGGACAGACTGACCAAACAGTTTTATATCTCATTGATTGCACGCAACTGGTACATGCTCCATTTTTCTTTGAAAGTCTCTGTATTTCCTAGGGATCTGTGCTATTTAAGTGAATGCTGGAAGCTAAAGAGTTTAGCTTTGGAGCAATTTATAACACCAAAGAGATATTTGCAAAACAATTCTAACTGTATTTTTGGGCACATTTATTATGCATTCTGAATTATATTATATTGTTACCTTCTTGCAGTCTTACTATAATGATTGCTTGATTAAAAATGTCAATAACATTTTATCTGAGCAAAACTTGCTCTTATAGATCAAATTAGTGCATGCTAGGGAATAAAAAGTGTGTCTGTACATTGTTCATTTAAGGACTGGACATGCTCATTAACATCACAATAGCAACATATACACACATTCCACATACCAAGGGACAAGAAGAAGAACTTTAAGAAATACAGAGCTTGGAAGGATGAGACAATATGCAGAAAACTATCGTTCCATTTTCAACCTTTGGGGAGGAGGAATTATTCTCCATTTCTTTCCCTCTCCCAAACCTGGAGAATCCAGGAGGTTTCCCAATGAACCTTGCTGCAAGTAGGTTCACTCCAAACAACTGTGTCTTCATTCTAGACATAATGAACTTCTATGTGTCATTTTCCCAGAAAAGGGTGATGATCACTGCCATGGAAATCTTTCTCAAAAACCACAAGAGGCAATAATGGAATCTCCATGTTCGGAGGCAACACTGCTCTGATCAGCAGTTGCTATGGTCAAAAAAAGAGCAATGTCTTCAGTACCAGGCCCTGCCTTGCCCAAACTTTCTAACATCAAAGTACATCTTCCAACCAATGTTTCTGCCACAGAACCCCTACATGTGGCAGTCTTCATAGCTATGTCCTAATGCACATGTTCAGTTTAGTTTGTGGAAGGCCCTGGCCAGATCTCTTGAGACTTTTGTTTACCATGCATGAATGCATTCTAGACAGAGCACACCCAATCCATTCCAGCAACCATCAAATAAAGAAGTGTATTTAATTCACTAATCTGCCTGTTTATTAGCCAACTAATCCACCATTGCTGTTCACTGAAGAACAGAGGAATACAATGAAGCCTCTACCTTGTAGCACTTGTTCATCCCTTTCTCTCTGCCAAAAACAACACTATATATGCCCCAACTAGTTTGTGACGTGTGCCATCTGTTGTGCTGGTGGGCAAATTTAGAACATATCTGAACATATTTGAACAATCAAATGTTATCCATATTACTGTTATGCTCCCGTGTGGTCTTCAAACTTAAGAGTGCTTCTGAAAGATGGTGGAAACCACTGCACACAGCAACCATCCTCTACAGGAATCTTAGCAGGACAGTGCTGGAGGGGGAAGAGGAAGGCCTTTGAGGCCTCTCCCTATACTGCAAACCCTAGGATTCCATAGGATGCTGAAAGTGGAATAATAGCACTGTAACAGGCTAGTGCGGAAATGATCTTTGTGTGAGAGAGAAAGTGAGTTGTAAACCACTCTGTACAGACTTTGAAGGGGTAGCAGGAATGCTTAACTGGAATGATCTGAGCAAAACTGGACCAGCAGGCCCTTATGTAGTTGAGCCTCCTCATGCATTATCAGTCAGAAGCATATTAAATTATCAAACACAAACAAAAATATTAAGAGAACTCTTGTAGTGGAGTCTGCCCAGGAATACACATGAGTTCACTGAATGCATATTTACTTGGGAGCAAGCTACACTTAACACTTGGAGGACACTTCCAAATACACTCTCTGCTTATTCAAGGATGTTTGAATAATAATGGGAGAAAAAAATGTCATTTACTCTCTCCCAGGAGTAGGCAAAATTAATAACTGCCCTGCCAATGTTGAGGCCTCCCCCACTTTAAAAACAGCGCGGGAGGGCCCGCTATTCTGTATATTAACAACTGAATCCTAAATATGCTTGGAATAAAAATCCATTCATTTCAACAGGTCCACATTACAAAATTAAGATTGTGCCTTCTTCATCCCCAATTAACTGGGTCAGTCCATTGATTTCTCTGAGAATGAAATGCATGGGGGGGAAGGAAATCTGATTATTTGGGACATAATTTCCTTTTTAAGAAAAAGCATATGCACCCTGTTATTTGAGGTGCAGTCCCACATCTCTGTGTGTCAGTAGTATGCCAAAACAGTCAATTGATTTATAGTCCATAGTACACTTCCTTACACAGAAATTATTGCCATAAGGAAAACAGTGTGTGCAAAGCAGCAAAGAGCAAAGCAGCTCTTCCTAACATGTGCTTGCTGCAATCCAGATACCTAAACGCACTTACAGTCTTCATATCTGCAGCCAGCTGTATCCTTGGCAAGTTATTCCTAGGCCTCTTATATAAAAGTTAGTTAATAATTGTGTTCAAGAGAAGTACTTAGGGACAGTAGACCTTTAAGTCTCCTAATGTTTAATGGGACTTCATGGTTACAGAGCTTTCTTTGGAATGTCATTGACAGATCTAGAGCAAATTTCTCGCTGTGCAAGGGACTGGAGGCATGCTGCAGGTCACAGCACTCAAACTTGTCCTTAAAACTCTGGAGGCATGTTTACAAAGCAATATGAAATGCACTGGGGAACGGAGCCATTTGGCACAGGTTAGCACAAGCCCTGCCAATTTCCTGCTTGCACTTTTGTTAATGGGGCTATATAGTTTCGGGCTGCCTATTAGCACTAAGGGGCAATCAGAACCCATAGTAGTAGTAGTAGTGGTAGTACTAGTAACAATAACAACAAACAACAACAACAACAAGGTGGAGTTACTAGTAAGAGTCCAGTCTCAACTGCTGTGATGCTTAAAGAAAAACAAATATGAAGAAATGCTCCAAGATGTTAAATACACTATAGAGACCTCCTGCTGTCCCAACAGAGCCTGTAACCGGAAGAAGCTTTTGCATTCCGATCAGTGACAGGAACTGCAGTGTGGGAAGGCCAGTGTGGTACAGCGGTTTGAGCACTGGACTACAACTCTGGAGACCAGGGTTCAAATCCTTGATTAGCCATTGAAACCCATGTTAAGTCACACAGTCTCATCCTCAGAGGAAGGCAAAAGCAAAATCCATCTGAATAAATTTTGACAAAAAAATCGCATAATAGGTTTGCCTCAGGATTGCCATAAGCTGGAAATTACTTGAAGGCACACAACAACTGCTGTTTGGACCCACACATTTTCTATCCCCAGTTTTAGAACATTTCCGCACGACACTTTATAGTGCGATGATTCCACTTTTAACCTCCTCCAGGATTCCATAGGAGGTTGAAAGTGGAATCATCATGCTATAAGAGTGTTGTGCAGAAATGGCCTAAGACAAATGGTTCAAAACTAATTAGTTTGCAGTTAGTTGTTGATTCTGTGTGCCCTGCCTTCTCCTGGAATCTGGCTCTAAGTTTCTGACTTAGAGGGTGTATGCCACAGGGGTGGACACATTAAGCTCCTTGGCATCCATGCAAAATGTACTCCAAGGGCAAGGCACGAGCACTTTTACAATTTGTTGCATTTGTTTAAAAATAAAAGAGCAAAAATAGCTCTCAGTGCAATTGTTTTCATTTGCCTTTCACTGGAGAGTTTTAAAGGAATAACCTTCAAATCCCACATGAAGTTAGTTGGGAGTGATTCCACATTCCCTTCTACAGGGCTTAGCAGTAATATTTAGGAAACTATGCAGTCATTCAGTAGAAAGTTTTTGACTCCCTGCCCCCACAATAAAAGACAAGGCAAAATCCCGTTCCTTCAGCCAAGGTCAGACATCGGTTCACGCATCCACCAGTACCCACATCATGGCCTTTTCCGCACTAGCCTGTCACAGTGCTGTTATTCCACTTTCAGCATCCTATGGAATCCTGGGGCTTGCAGTTTAGGGAGGGGCCTCAGGAAAACCCCAGGATTCCATAGGATGTTGGAAGTGGAATAAGAGCACTGTAACAGGCTAGTGCGGAAGAGTTCCATGACTGCAGGAGATCAAAGCAGTCTGATCCTTTCCCGGCTGCTTCGGCAGCCCACACAAAGTCCTTCCAACCTTTTCCAGCATTCCCTGCAAGGCTCGCAATCTCCCGCGGCCCCCGCCGCCCTGAACTTCCTGGCACCGACGACCAAGGGAGCAAAGCTAGAACGGCCTCTCCCCCCGCCCTCCTCACCTCCGCCCACCCCGTTTTTCTTTTTATAGGTGTTACTTCCTGGTCCCAACAACAAACCAAGCGACATCACTCTCCTCAGCCATTTCCTTTTGGCAGCGCTCCAACGGCGGGGAATCAGCAGAGAGGTTCCGTCTTCGCCTCCCAACACGTGGATGGACCACTCCTGCAACTGAAGACCCCTCTCCGTGGCAGCGCCGCCCACGGGGAGCCCGGTCTCCCTCTGGCCATTTCTGCACGAGACGGGTATCGCGCGATTATTCCACTTGGGAATCCCGGGGTTTGCAGTTTAGGGAGGGGGCCCCTCCCTAAATGCAAACCCCAGGATTCCATAGGATATTGAAAGTGGAATAATCGCGCGATACCCGTCTCGTGCAGAAGTGGCCTCTCTCTCCCTAGACTAGCGACGTGCGCCGAGCGCGGGTCTACCTGCGGCTCCTTCCTGTGCACGCGCGACCTTTTGCCCTCGCGCCGCTTTAAACGCCGCCCCGCTGCCATCCCGCTGAACCCGAAAGCAAACATTGTTTGACGGATTCGGCGAGGCGTCCCGCGGAATGTGGTGCAGCAACGTAGCTGGGTGATTGTTCTTCTTCTCTTAAGCCAGCCGTTCCTAAGCCGCGATGGATCGCGCGCGAGGACCCCCGCCCCCGCCCTCCTCTAGGCGCCGCTTCTCCCTCCCGGCAACCTGCTGGCCGTCCCCCGGGCGCCCCTGCGGCGCGCACGGCGGCTTCCGGAGAAGTTACGGCTCTTCCTAAGGGCGGCGCGACGGGGGGCTGCAGCCGCGATGCAACGCAAGAGGCAGGCCCCCGAAAGGCAGCGCGTTCACTTGGCCGCCGGCTCCGCGCGGGGTGCTTGTCGGCGCTGGCTTTGCCTCCGTGCGCCCCCCTCGCCCTGCGCAGGCCAATCAAGGAGCAACCCTACGCGCGCCTCTTCGAAAGCGCTTCCCGCGGACCTCAGCTTCAGCGACGGCCGCAGAGGAGCAACTCGCCCCGGACTGCGCGGGGAGGGAAGGGAGCAGAAGCACGCCACCCACCTTCCTCGCTCTGGTGTCCCGGCAGGGCTGCGCGCACACACACGCACGCGCGCCTCTCTCTGCTACGCCGGAGGACTCGGCTCCGCTTCTCCTTCCCGGGCGAGAGGACCTCTGCGAGCCTTGGATCCGCAGCCGCTGTATTATCCCCGCGGGTCACCGGGATTCCCCTGCGCGCTGAGGCCGGAGGCGGCGCCGCGTCCAATCGGCGCCGCGCAGGAGAGCCGGCGACCAATCAGCGCTCGGGAGGTGGTTCGCCGCGAGCGAAGCATCATTTCGGGGAAATCAGCCTGTTGCAGCAGCAGCGGCTGGAGGGGAAGTCCGGCTTCCCTCCCGCCGCCCCTTTCTCGGGCTGCGGGAGCCTGTTTTCTTCCTCGGCACGGGCGGGAGCGCGGCGGTGCGCGGCGAGCGCCGGCAGCGCCAGGAAGGCGCGCTTCCACGCACGCACGCACGCACGCACGCCCCCACGCCCCGGAGCGGACGCGAGTGGGATGCAGCGGTTAGGGGGCTGGGCTGGGAACTTGGGACACCCAGTTATAACCCCCACACTCTTCCCACACTCTCTGGATGTCTCTTCGGCCCATCGTCTAATTGCTCTGAGTCTGCTCCACCTCGCAGGCTTGTTGCTGGGAAGAAATGAGGAGATGGGGTACCTGTGCCAACTTGAGCTCCTTGGAGGAAATACTGGAGGAAACCCGGAATGCTTTGAGGGTGTTCCTGCATAGCAGGGGGTTGGACTGGATGGCCCGTGTGGTCTCTTCCAACTCTACATTTCTATGATTCTATGATTCTATGATATAACCACAACTAATAAATATTAAAATATACAGAACCACTCCCTCCTACATGTGTGCACATACAGTCCTCCCTCCACATTCGGCTAGGGATCCAGTGAAAGCGAAAAAAACATGAATAACTCTAGCCCCTCCCAAGTCACATTTAACACACAAAAAAGTATGATCACCATATTCAACCCACTGTGGACTCCTTTGAGGCATAAGGGGTCCTTCACAAGGCAGAAGTAGGGGGCTGATAGGGCTTCCTGCCACCTCCACGGCTGCCCTACACCATTTCCAGTAGGGACTTACAAGCCTCTTTCACAGTTTCTCAGTCTCAGGAGGCTTGCAGTCCCTATTAGAAATGGCATAGGGAGGCAGCAGAGATGACAGCAAATCTGTGAATAACCAAATCTGCAAAAGTGAAACCCACAAATGTGGAGGGCTGACTGTATATGCACACATCTACGCATCAGAACAAAAGTGGCTGGGAGCATACTGGCCATTTCTGTGGCTCTGGAATAGCTGGTAATCTGCTAATGTCAGTCCTCCAAGTGCAGGCAATACGAATGGTATGGAACTCAGTAAAAGTATCGTCTAGCAATCCCTGAGAATAACTTCCTGCAAACTTCTTGTATCCTTTAGGTCACAGTCATTGGAACAATAAAATATTTCCTATATCTCAGTTCAGATATTAAGTAAAATGAAGACAGTAGTCTAGCAGTCAGAAGAAGACTCGAAAAGCAGCCATAAACTAGGTACAATCCTCAAGTAGATAGCAAAGTCAGAATTATCCAGGCCACAGTATCTCCAACATGTTTGGGTGTGAAAACTGAACAGTGAAGGAAGCTGACAGCAGGAAAACTCATTTGAAATGTGGTGCTGGAGAAGCGTTCTGTGAATATGACAGACTACTAAAAAAGGCAAATGAATGGGCCTTAGAGCAAATCAGGACTTTACTAGAAGTGAAAATTACTAAACTGAGGTTGTTGTACTTTGGACATAACATGAGGCAACGTGACTTGTTAGAAAAGACAGTAATGCTTGGTAAAGTGGAAAGCAGTAGCAAAAGAGGGAGATTGCACTACAAGTAGATTGATTCAATCAAGGAAACAATGGCCCTAAATTTGCAAGGGCTCATGATGACAAGGTGACCTGGAGGACTTTCTTGAATAGGGATGCCATTAAGTCAAAGCCAACTAGACAACAAATAATAACAACAAAAATCCTTTAGGGCAGCGCTTCTCATGGAATTTGATGTGGGGGACCAGCAGGGTTATTCCTCCCCCCATGTGTAACCAACTGGCGCCTTATTTGTGCCCACTGGCTACACCTATTTCTTGCTTACCCGGAAAGATGCCACAGACTGGCAGCCAATGGAAATCAGACCAGCATTGCTTTAGGTGAGAGCAGCAAAGTGCATGAGAAACATAGGAGATGCCCTTCTGGAAATTTGCCATGTGGGTGTAACTAGTAAAGAGCCTGCAATCATGTGGACCCTAAAACTATGATAGTAGCTTGATACCCTGATTGAGCAACTACAAGAGGCCACATGGTTTTGTCCTGTCCGTGTGGTGGAGAGTCCTCAAATATATCACCCAGGGTGGGGAAAAGTGGCCTATGGTACAAAAAACATCTGAAGAGCACCTATGTCACAGTTCTTAGAAGTGGAAGGACGTTTCACCCTTACATTCCCCAAAGGCCTACTTTCAGAATCTGTAGAATTAAGGACCACCTGAGCAAAACAGCGTCTGCATACACCATTCCTCTAGGCATCTCCCCTATATCATGAGGAGAAAATGCTGAGCCACAGGTCATGCAGGGGATGAACACGGGCTGCTCTAAAGGCATGCCATTCTGCTTCTTTGTCTCTGAGGCACTTGAGAAGTAGGAGTGACTGTGATCTGTCAGACAGGAAGTCCTTGGTTAAGATCTCATCTCAAGTCAAATCTGTGCTGCATTGCCTCACTTAAGGTACTATTACTTCTGCCTCAGCCACACACCATCTGCCAAGGGGTGCAGCTTAGCATGTTGTTTCTCCGCAAAAGATTGCAGGTTCATTTCCTGGAATCTCCAGATTGGTTGCCAAAGCCTCCTGTCTGAATCCTTGAAAGCTACTTCTACTCAGAATAGACAATATTAAGGGCTTTCTGCTCTACACCCTTATATCAGTATGATGCCCGTCATGGCTGTCTTAAAAGGAATAGTGTAGTTTGTCACAATACTTAAAAGGAATGATAGTACACTGAGATGAGAGGAACTGAAGGTTAAAACACTCGGAAACTGTAGTGTTTTGGGAACTATGATTTAGAGAAATGGACTTGAGTTCTTTAGCAGAGAATCAAGTATCTCACCAAACTACAAGTCCCAGGACTGGACCATGGTACCTGAAGTGATATAAAATGTCAGTAACTGCTGTATCTGTGCAGTACAAATACACTAGGCAGCATCCAATGTTCCTGTGACAATAATACTGTTAAAATGAACGTGATATGCTTTAATCACTTATGGGATGCTGATATGATATGGCATCACGGGGAGGCAGGGATGCAGATGATGAAATGGCCCAATTATTCTTGCTTCTCTATATATCCACTCATATATTGTCTGCACATCTTTCACTAACTCAGAGAGAATATTATTCTGCTTTGCAAAGTCCTAGAGCTGACGCCAAACATTCAGCACAATATGGCAAATTGGAGTGCTCATCTCTTCTCAGAAGGGAACGTTGGGCCTAGACCAGTGGTTCTCAACCTGTGGGTCCCCAGATGTTTGTGGACTTCAGCTCCCAGAAGCCCCAGCCACTGTGGTCAATGCTCAGGGCTTCTGGGAGCTGAAGTCCAAAAACATCTGGGGACCCACAGGTTGAGAACCACTGGCCTAGACTCTGTTGTCATCCTGCTTCCTGTTGGAGGCCTCTTCCTTGTTAGGTTAAAGACTCCAGTCATGATGAGATTGAGAATGCGTCCAAGAGGCACGAAACCATATCGCTGAAGCAAAAGCAAAGCCAGGATTTTCTGGGCCTGCTTTCAGGACTCCAGTTCAGTCTGATTACCCTGGTCTCCAGTTGTTGTCATATCTAAATACCACTGTGAGCTTTACAGACTTCAAACTGTACATGAATAGTTACACCACAATGGCTGAGTCTACCATATCTCCCACAATGCCATAAAGCTGAACAGTGAAAACTGCAAATAACCTGTAGTGACGGCAAGAATCTGGATGGATTCAGTCTCTGTTTCAGGACTATGGGCACATTCACACACAAATATATAGTTTGCCTATTCTCCAATGCTCTCCCCTTTTTAATCAAATTGTACCACACTGTTTCATGTTAAATCTGCATAGCTGATTCACATTTCTTCTTCAAAAAGTTCTCTGAACCCACAACATATAGCCTCTTTTACATGCTTGATACCCTGAATTCTGGGGTCCCTTGGGGGACACCTCAATGTACTTCAATTAAAGGGGAATGAAAACTAGCCAGAGCACAAACAATAGCAATACAAGAGGCAGGGAAACCTAGTGAGATCTTTTAACCCAATATTTATGGGGTCAGGCTGAGCCAAAACCCACACCAAATTGCTAAATAAATGATTTCATTTAAAAATAAGGACTTGCGCACGTTCACATCTACGTACTCACTCACACAAGAGCTATTTAGAAATAAAAGAGAGGAAATCAGATAGGGGACTTTGGAGGGGTGCTGCTGGGGTATACTGCACCTGGTCTTGAAGTCCAGAGGTCCGGGACAGCGGCGGAGAGGGAAAGATGAGGCTCAGCACGTGGAGAGCTGAGGGGATAGCTGGACAGAGTGACAGCAAGTCGAGAGCGATTCGGAGCAACCCGAGGAAATGCTCAAAAATTGGGTCTATTTATGGGGCAAAATGTGCCTGGAGGGCTAATCCTATCCTGGAGAGAACAATCAGAGGAGGAGCTAGAACAAAGCTCCAAACTGTCCAAGTCTTTTGCATTATTAGAAGAACAAAGCTCCAATATGTCAAAGTTCCTTGTATGATTGGATTTTGCCAGGGTTGTCAAAAGCCGCGGTGGTATGCAAATCGTCCTCACTTGATGGGCTGTTTTGTTAGAAGCACTAATCCCTTCAAGCCAGCTCTTCCGGGCTAAGGACTCCTTTTGTATTTTAAGTTTTACCTGGCTGGAGGTCTCCTGGGGCGATGTGACTCAGAGTTTACTGGCCTGACCACGTTCAACCGTGCCTGCCTATGTGCTTGTTTGAGGGACCTCTCAAGCACGTGGAGATAATTTTCAATATTAAATTGTGGACCCCAGGATAGGGTTATCTGCCACAGTAACATGCTCTTTCAACTGTTTTGGTTTTCACCAAGTGGGAAATGAATAATTGGGGCATTGAATAATTCTGTGGGTGTGCCAAATCATTTCGCACCTTTTTTTAAAATCCCCCTTGCCCCATCTCATTCTATGCCATTCCTCCCACCTCCCCCACTTTTTCTTTCCCATGGAATGGCATCAGAAGAGGCAAAGATCCATCATGCCAGGTTTGTGAATGTCCTTAAGGGGAAGGAAGGGGGAGAGGAGGGCAGGGAAAGGAAAGAGAGCATGTGAGTAAGGCTATTATGGTGGGAAGAATCAGGAACTGATTATGGTGATCTTCCACACAGAAGTTCACATGGTGTGGAGGACTGTGCATTCACAACTTCACTGCAGCCACAGTACAGTGAAATGCCACCCCAAAGAAGCAACTGCAGTCAGAACAAATTTAAATTTTCACCCCATCCACTAAGGAGAAAGTGCTACCAATTATGCATGTGTGCAGGAATGGTTACGGATTATTTCAGATGTGTCAGTATGTCACGTGAATAGAGAATATAAATGTGGCAGTACCAGTATACTATCTGGCACAGTCACCACCATATTCACTCCTTTTGAATTCACCCTGTGGCAATGAGGAAAGGCAAAACAGCATTATTTGCTGCTGTATAACATCTCATCAGGAAAGACAGAGTAGGGGCTAAAAAGACAGAACTAGTTTCCCAAATCATCTTTTAAAAAGTGCTTTATGGAGTTTCAGTGATATAACTTTATCTTTTTTAAAAATACATTTTAAAAGGTGCTGGGAGGAGAAAAAAAGAATGAAAAAATCAATAGTGCTGGGCATCACTCAATGAACACCACTACCTTGCTTGGGCATATATGGTCTGCATAGTGAAAGTATTCTCAAGGCTCCATACAATGGAATCCTGGGATTTAGAAGTTTGTAAGGTACTGGCAATCCTCTCCTAGACAGTTCAGCGCTGCAGTTGAAGGGAGTAAAACAGACCTCTCTAGCAGAAAATTCCTAGTATCCCACCAGGTTACAAATCCCAGGGTTCTGTAGGATGCAGCCATTGCAGTTAAACTGGTATCAAACTGCTATAAATGTGTTGTGCGAATACATCTTTGTCATCATAGCCCTGAGTAAAATGTACACATACAATTTTCTACAATTTGTAACCTAATTTTCACAATCTATTTCTTCCTTAACAAATGGTTCCAAAGGTACACAAATAAAAAAGTATGGGCTACACAATAATCACAGCCCTGTGATGGTTCCCTTTTTAATGTGTCATGTGTCAGAAATGGTAGAGAATATGTGGGTGGAAGGAAACAAACAAACCTTCAGAAAGCTAATGAACTCAAATAACACCCCTTTTTTAAATAATTAAGAGTTTTGAAAGTAAACAGATTTCTCTCCTCCCTCTTTCTCGGAAACTCTTTACACCTTTCAAAAAAAAAAAAAAACTTGAGAAAACGAAGTTATAATAACTACTGAATTTGTGGTCTATGTGTTGTAATCTGGCTGCACCGGAAGGAAGAACAGTTCTAAAATCTATTGGGTAAAGCAGTGCTTCTTATGGGGTATGCCACAATGCTTCTCATCTAACATGGGAGACTGGCAATTTTTGTTTCTAATGTAGCAGGGACTGGTAGCATATTTGTGTCCATTCATTCCAGTTGTTTATTCTTTCCTGGGAGTTCACCATGGACTGGCAGCCAATGACTCACAGACTGGTATCAGTCCACAGATCACTGCTTTGAGTAGCACCGGGAGAAAGCATTTATATTAGTGAAGAAATAAATTCATAAGTTATCCCAGCTCTTGAAAGCCATGTTTTGAAGACCGTGTACAGTTCAACTAACTAGGATTTTTAACCAGACGTGGTGTGTGCAGTGTCCATACACAGGGAATTCCCGTAGGATTCAGATGAGCTCTGTCTCTGTCCCTGCCCTCCCCATTTGCAACAGGCATATTCATTCTGATGTCAAGTTAGCAGGAATGGAAAGCACAGGGTGCCACCCTGTAGGCTCCATATCTTCCCATCAGGCTGCAGGAGTACACAGGTACATGTATATGTGTATGTATGTACTTCCTCAGCAAAACTATTTTAATCCCTCTTAACATCTTGCACCTACAGGTGATGCACCATGCCCATTGTATTCATGGATTTGGAACAAATGCAAAACAACAGAATGCACATTACCAAAACAGCATGAGAAGTGACTCATTGTGTTTATCTTCTCTGTTTCAGTTAACGGGGCTTAAAAGAGCATGCATTTTTGGAGACTGTGCTAAAAGATATAAGGGTGGTTAAAGAACTTCACACCATTCTTCTGGGGCAGCCCCTTGAGGATTACCTTGCAGAAGTCAGACACTGTAGTTATGAAGTTATAAGTGACTCTGGCTAGAGCTCCAATCAACTCACATACAATGTGAAAGTCCAGGGAATGTGCTCTTTGCCAATCCTGCAGTCCACTGATAGCTCCACTAACATTATCTCATGAAACAATATACAAAGTGGAAATGTGAGCAAGAGTATTGAGAAACAGGACGAGGATACACCAAATGATATAAACCAGCCAAGAACAACAACAACAAAATTCTGATTGATTTGTGTTTTAACTATATTGACCATATTTAATACAGTAAAGAACTATGGGAACATCTAAGAAAAAATTGATGACGTTATCTTCCTTCGTTCATTGTGTCTATCCATCTGTAATGCAGTTTTCCACTTTTCCTACTGCCTTTTACTTTACCAAGCATTGTTGTCTTTCCTAGTGAGTCACATCTTCTCATGATATGGCCAAAGTATAACAGCTTCAGTTTAGTCATCTTGACTTCTAAAGAGAGTTCAGGCTTTATTGCTCTAGAACCCATTCATTTGTCTTTTTAGCAGTCCAAGGTATCCATAGAACTCTCCTCCAGCCCCACATTTTGAATGAGTGGATTTTCTTCCTATCAGCTTTCTTCACTGTCCAGCCTTCACAACCATACATAGAAATGAGAAATAAGGTGGCATGCACCATCCTACCACAGCGATTACACTTTAACTGCCATGGTTCCAGTCTGTAGAAACCTAGGATCTGCAGTTCAGAAGGAGGGACCTTTGAAATTCTCAGTCAATTTTGAAGGAGAAAAATATCAGAAAATATCAACAATTCCATCAAAATTGCTTTTAGTACACTGATTAGGGTTATTCGCATTTTAAATCAAATGTCAAATGCATTGTTGGAGTTTTCAAAGTGATATGAAAAAATCCAGGTTTCCTATTCCTAATTACTTCATACATGTATTAGATTGACCAAGGCAGTAGAAAATTTAAGACTGTAATACAAAATATTTTGGCTTCTGCCTTCCCGACTGCTCTTATAGGAATCAAATGATGCACTAACCTATGTGTGTGTAGGGTGGGCATATGCATCTACAGAATAGAAGTCTGTGTAGCAATTCCTCATCTTGATACTTGGAGTGAGGAAGTGTGGCCTAAAATGTCCCCTTCTTCACTTAAGAAATAATGACTGAGCTAAAACTTCTAAATCAACAGCCTTGTAGTAGACACCCAGTGTTGTGCAGTGGTTTGAGTGTTGGACTATGACCATGTTCAAATTCCCTCTCAGCCATGGAAACCCACAGGATGGCCTTGGGCAAGTCACACTCTCTCAGCCTCAGAAGAAGGCAAGGGCAATCCTCCTCTTAACAAATTCTGCCAAGAAAACCTCGTAATACAGCGGTTCTCAACCTGTGAGTCGCGACCTCTTTGGGGGCGAATGACCCTTTCACAGGGGTTGCCTAAGACCATCGGAAAATACTTCCGAATATTTCCGATGGCCTTAGGTTCCATTCCCTCCTTGGTGGTGGTGCGCAAGCACGAGCCATGCGTTTGCGTCCTCCTGCTCCCGCCAAAGGGGGCAGGAGGACACAAGCGTGTGGCTCGTGCTTGCGCACCACCACTCCTGGGCCTTTTCCGCACGTTACCTTATCGTGGAGGTGGGGGGTGCCCTCTCTTCGCTGCTCCTTCGTCCCGCAGCTGGCTTCCTGGTCATGCGACCGCCCCTTCTGCAGTGCAGCCTGGGAGCTGTAGGCTGTGCTAGAGGAGGAAGGGGTGGGGCAGTCGCATGACCAGGAAGCCAGCTGCGGGACGAAGGAGCAGTGAAGAGAGCGCCTCGCGCAAGAACCTGCTTGCGCAAACGGCACCCCCCACCTCCGTGATAAGGTAACATGCGGAAAAGGCCCAGGAGTGGTGGTGCTCAAGCGCGAGCCACGTGCTTGCGTCCTCCTGCCCCCTGTTCAGTAGGGACTGAAATCGCTCCCCTTCTCCGCTACCAGGAGAACCTCTTGTCTGACGGGCCAGCTTGGGGGGATGGTGGCAGCACGGGGGGCAGGCCCCCTCCTCACCATAGCCCCTGCCCCACTTGCCACAGAGGGGGGGTACTGCTGAAGGGCCGGGGGGCCGCAAGGTGGCGCTTTTCCTGGGGGACAAGCTGCCCCCGGCGCAAAAGACAAAGGTGGTGGGATTCCTTCCCCCCAGCCAGGGTTGACACTCTGGAAACTTTTCCCACACTGCCCCCCCCAGAGGAAATGAGAGCAAAGCAGAAGCAGAGTCCAGGAGGGTTCTCGGAGTTTTTTCCCAGGGGAGACGTGCGGCTCCTCTTTCCCTCACTGCCTGCCCCCTCGTTCCTGGCTGGTGAGGTGGCCTTTGCGGGGGGGAAGAGGCATTGTAAATAATAAATAAATAATGTTATGGTTGGAGGTCACCACAACATGAGGAACTGTATTAAAGGGTCGTGGCATTAGGAAGGTTGAGAACCACTGTAGTAATAGGTTCACTTTAGGGTCACCAGAAGTTGGAAGAGATTTAAAGGCACCAAACAAAAAAAACTGCATCCAGCCCCAGCCAATGAGAGGCCAGGAAGCCTGGCCGTGTTCCCCACCCTGCCCCTCAGCGAGTCAGCTTTAAGCTGTTTCCCTTTCTTAAAAGCAGCCCTACTATGAAGAAGCTCTGAATTGAGGTTTGCTTGTTTTATTGTACTTTTCAGTCACCTCATTACCAAAACTCTCTAGATGATGGACAAATAAATTAAAAGTATAAAATAGAATAAATAAACTAGGATTAAAGACATTGCCTAATTTTAAAAAAAGTAAAACTGACAGCAGAGGGTAAAACAATGTAGTGCTCATGTGAAACAGAAGTAAAACTCTTAGCAAAATTAAACTATTAAACTTTTGTTGTTGTGTACTTTCAGATATTTCCAACTCATGGTGACCCTAAAGCCTATATACCCTAAAGGCACAAGATCCTATCTGATCTTAGAAGCTAAGCAGGATCAGCCCTGGTTAGTACTTGAATAGGAGTTCACCAATTAATACCAGGTAATGTAGGCAATATTTCAGGGGAAAGAGCTGGCAAAACCACCTCTGAGTATTCTTTACCTAAGTAAACTCTGTTAATTTCATGGGATCACCATAAGTGAACAGGTGACTTAAAGGCATGCACATAGTGAACCTATCACAGGGTTTTCTTGGAAAGATTTATTCGTAGGGGGGCTTGCCTTTGCCTTTTTCTGAATCTGACAGAATGTGATGCACCCAAGGTCACCCAGTGGTTTTCTATAGTCGAGCAAGGATTCAAACCCTGGTCTCCAGATTCATAGTCCAATGCTCAAACCACTACTCCATCCTGGCTCTCATGTAGAATTTCATCTAGAATGCAACCTAGGCACACTTAAAAACATGAAAAGTTAACAGAAGCATTAACTTGGCATTGAAAAGAACATTATAAATTTACCAAGAGAGAGTCATGCTGGGAGGAAATTCTGGGTGCCACCACTGAAAAGCCCCTTTTCTTCTAGACACAGTTTTCATCCTATCTGGCAGGGACACCTGGTAGTAGCCATCAAAGGATGACCCTATGGTCCAGGTAGGCAGAATTTTTATAACTACTTTTCTGAATGCATTTGTTTTTAATGCATTTTATGATCTGATTCTGGTATAATTAGCTGCTTTATATTGCTCTCTAGTCTCAGTTATTTTTCCAGAGGAGAATTAACATTGTTTGAGGTTTTACTGACTGAAACCTCAGGTAATTTAGTCTACCCCTAAAACTGAGCTGAACCCAAGACTTGTTGTTGTATTTGCATTTTTATTTAAAATTTGTGTTTGTGAGTCACTTTGAAAATGCCTTAGTCTTGCAAAATAGTATAAACAATCTCCCAAATAAATCTTTTCTGAAAGGAACACAAAGAAACAAAAATTCATTTTAGTTTATGAGTCAAACATGGAATTTCAGACCTCAAGGTTTGAATGGTAACACCAATACAGAGTTGTGGTGTATTTGAGAACTAGTAGGCAGAGGTGCATAATCCTCTTTGTGCTTCTCAGTTCTCTTCTGCAAAAATAAAATAATACCTTTGGGAGGTTTTACAGATTTTTTTTCTCCTGTAAAACCAAAAGCTAGCAAATTTGGATGGAAAGACAGCCAGAGATATTTGCAGAAAAGAACTGCAGGGGCTTAAAGAGAGAGTAAGCCCTTCCTTCCCACCCCTGCATTCATGGGGCCCATTCACACTATACCACTTTAACTGCCATAGTCCCTGTGGAATCCTAGGATGGGCAATTTAGAGAGGAATCCTTTAAAATTTTCAGCCAGAGAGCTTCTCTGGTTCCTCTGAACAAACTACAAACCCCAGGATTCCATAGGATTCAGCCATAGTAGTTGAAGTGGAATGATAGTGCTATGAGCGTATAGTGTGAATGAGCTCATGATATTACAGAAAGCAAGACCATTTTTATGGAGCAGTCTCCATGCAAAGTGAGCTCCAAAGCTCTTCCTTGTCTCCCCAGCCCCAGCCCCACTTACCAGCCAGAACACCAAAGCCAACAACAACAGCAGAGAGGAGATGAACAGCGCTTTTTCATAGTGCTGACTGGCTGTCACAGAAAGAGTGGCAGCGGCAGTGACTTAACACGCAGCCATACACTTCCTTTCATCCAAATCCATGTAGAATAGACCCAGTGAAGCAATAGGTTCCTTAAGTGTGGACTTACCATTAAAAAATGGATCCATTGGCTCTCTTTTAGCTGGAACTAGTCACAGGAATTTGGCCTTTTTTTTCTTGAAAAAAACAAACAAATAAAATATGAACACAAAATACAGTGGTGCCATCTTGCAAGGAATCCCTCTAAATCATGATCTTGAGAGGCCAAATACATTGACTACATCTCAGTTGAACTACTGTAATGCATTCTATGTGGGTCTGCTTTTGGAAACTCTTCTGAAACTTCAGTGGGTTGAAAATGCGGCAGCCAAAATGCTGACTGGGGTCAATTAGAAGGAGTACATGGCTCCCTTGTTAAAACATCAGCTACCTGTTCATTTCTGGGCACAATTCAAAGTGCTGGTCATGACCTATAAAGTTATAATCACACTTACAAGAATGAAATTGTTAAATCCTAGATTTTTGAATGAACATATTAACACTTTCATGACCATGGAATTGAACATCAAACTACACAAGTTTACACACCAGAACAAAATGGAGTGGCAGAACGAATGAACAGAACTCTCAAAGAGATGGCAGTCACAATGCTTTTAGAGGCTAACACGCCTAAACGCTATTGGTCTGAAGCAATTATGACTGCCACATATTTGTGCAACCGTCTGCCAACCAAATCCAGAGATGCAACTCCATTTTAGTTATGGAATGGAACTAAGCCCAAGTTGAATCATCTCAAAGTTTTTGGAAGTAAGGCATATACCTACATTCCGAAGCAGAAAAGAGACAAACTTGATGTTAAAACAGCTTTTCTTTATGGACAATTGGATGAGGAACTTGTTGGAAATCACAGCATTCTCTCCCCCCTCCATCTTGTTGTTAGAACAGATGGGTAATAGCTAGATAGGGCCTCCCTTTCTATTGCATGCCAGATCTTCTCCATTTGCCTTTCTCTGTCTTTTATTGCATGATCATAAATACCTTTGGTGCTCAGATCATGTGACCCAGGACAGTTGCTTGGGTCATCGGTCTTATAAAAGTTAAGACCCCTCTCTCTATGAAGATCTCTCTCTCTCTCTCTCTCTTTGTTCTCAATGGCTGCTTTCCCTGAACTCTTCACATGCTCCGAGTTTGAGTCCCATCAAGGAGGATGGTGAGTTAAACTGAAGAATCTCCTATTCACTAGATTAGACAGGTAGCAGGCTCTCTCAATACAGATGTAAATGAAGAGTCATTAGTAAAGTATTTAGTCTTTTATTCAAAGCTACTTGCATCTGTGTTTATTCCAAGTACCAGTCTGAAGCCACAAGTCATTAGATAAAACTTCTATCACTTCTCTGTGTGACTTTGCTAAATGAAGATTGGATCCTGACAGTTTCAGTCTCATTTTACCCACATATTTGGGTTATGGGCCCAGAATAGAAGTCCTTTGTTTGATGACCACGTGGCACCCGGCCGGCAGAGACTAACCGAATGAAAAATGGCTTCAGGTCATCTAAACCAATTTCTTACTATTGAAAAGTTAACTGGTAGCAATTACCGAACTTGGTCTTGGAATATGCAAATGCAATTAACTACAATGGGACTGTTTAAGGTTGTGAAAGGACAGCGGCCCACAGAAGATAGGGCAAAGCAGAAATTTGATGAAGATGATGAGAAAGCAACTGCTTATATCTGCTTAGCCATTGATCCAAGCATTGTTTATCACATCAGAGACCTGAAAAGTGCTAAAGAAATATGGGAAAAACTGAAGAGATTATTTGACTCTCCCAGTATTGCAAAGCAAAGTGGTATTATAATCAGACTTACAAGAATGAAATTGTTAAATCCTAGATTTTTGAATGAACATATTAACACTTTCATGACTATGGTATCTGAATTGCAAAGTGCTGGAGAAAATCTTTCAGAATCTGTGAGATTGGGAATGTTTCTAGGAAGCTTGCCTGAATTTTTTGAGCCCATAATTGATGCTCTACTAATTAAGGGAGATGTAAATTTGGAAACTGCTATTGCTGAAGTTATAGAATATCAAAATAGGAAAAATTTAACGAATTGTAAATTTGAAGCAAAATCATTTACTGGCACAGCATTAGCTCACCTCGCTGAGCAGAATTTGCACATCAAAGAGTCTTCTTCACAGAGAACAAATAGCCACAAAATTAACATATCAAAACTTCAGGGGAAACATCAGCAACACAAACCCAGTGATAAAAGTGGTTTTAACTCTAAGAAGAAATCTTCTGCAAATTTTAATGTTGGTCTAATTAATGAACAATTGCTTAAGCCTATGCAAAATCAAAAAGAAAATATAATTGTAATTGACAGTGGTGCTACTAGTCACTATTTTAATCGGAGAGAAATGTTTGTAAATCTTGATACAAGCATACATTTTCCTGTCTATTTAGCAAATGGACAATCAGTGCTTGCTAAAGGCAAAGGCACGGTTCTTTTGCAAATAAAACTTGGCGCCAACAGGATAGAGACTTTAAGAATTCATGATGCTTATTTTGTCCCAGATTTGAAGGTGTCTCTTTATAGTGTCAAAACAAGTACAGCAAGAGGAAACAGAGTTATTTTCAAAAAGTAAACTTGTTTTGGTCTTCATGGCAAAAATTTAATTTTTTGAGGAAACCTAAATGGTGACTGTTACCAAATGCAAATTTTGGATTCATATGCAAATAGTGTGATCCAGTGTAATCGCAAAGACTGTTTAAATTTATGGCATCGCCGATTTGGGCACAGAAATTTAGAATGCATAAAGAGACTGGCTAATCAAGAGCTTGCTATAGACTTTAATTTTAAAATATGCTCTAACAATGAGAAATGCATAAAATGTCTAAAGGCAAAAGCTGTCAGAGCATCACATTCGTCAATTGCAGAGAGACAATCCACCAAACCACTGGACATTTTATATACTGATCTTTGTGGTCCATTTAGCCAAAAGTCTGCAGGTGGAAATTCTTCCTTTATGACTATTATTGATGATTTCAGCAGATATACATACACTTACCTTCTCAAAGAGAAAAGTCAAGCTTTTGAGAAATTCAAGGAATATTTTAATCTTGTCTCCAATAGATTTGGCTACAAACCTAAAAGCCTACGCTCTGACAATGGAAGTGAATTTGTTAATGCAGAGTTTGATGAGTTTTTTAAGGAACATGGAACTGAACATCAAACTACACAAGTTTACACTCCAGAACAGAATGGGCTGGCAGAACGAAGGAACAGAACTCTCAAAGAGATGGTAGTCACAATGCTTTTAGAGGCTAACATGCCTAAACGCTATTGGTCTGAAGCTATTATGACTGCCACATATTTGTGCAACCGTCTGCCAACCAAATCCAGAGATGCAACTCCATTTTAGTTATGGAATGGAACTAAGCCCAAGTTGAATCATCTCAAAGTTTTTGGAAGTAAGGCATATACCTACATTCCCAAACAGAAAAAAAGACAAACTTGACTGGAGAAGTGAAGAGGGAATTTTTGTTGGTTATGCTAGAAATGGTTACAGAATTCTGAATCCAGATGGGCGTACAATAAAAGTAACAAGTGCTGTTTATGCTGATGAAAGATCACAGCCCAAATCTAATCCAAACCAAGATGTCTATCCAGATTTGTTTGCAGTGGAAGGAAACTCCCACCAGCAACCAGAGTATGTGACACTGTACAATCCTCCAGATGTCTTGCATCCAGAAGGTGCTACAGATGTGGTGACCCAACCAGAGGACGCGGAACCGGACGGCGCTCAAGGAGCAGACCCAGGTGTCCAAGTCCAGGTAAGAAGATCTGAGCGCAGCAACAGAGGCGTACCACCTGATAGATTGTCTTATCTAGCCACAGAGGAGAAGATTCTACAACCTTCTTACTGGCAAAAGATCAGGGGACTACCAAAGTCAGATTCTCAAAAGTGGGTGGAAGCTGCTGTTGAAGAGATGCAATCTTTATATAAAAATAAAACATGGACTTTGTCAGAATTGCCAAAAGGAAAAAGGGCAATTGGCTGTAAATGGGTCTTTACCACAAAGCAAGATGCAGAAGGGGAAATTCAGAGATATAAAGCCAGGTTAGTGGCAAAGGGATTTACACAACAATTTGGTGAAGATTACAACGAAATTTTTGCCCCTGTTGCCACACACACAACTGTGAGAACTCTCCTAGCTGTTGTAGCATCTAAGAAAATGCATGTCCAACATCTTGAAGTTAAAACAGCTTTTCTTTATGGACAATTGGATGAGGAACTGTACATGGAACAGCCTCCAGGATTCCAAGTTCCTGGGAAAGAGCATCTTGTATGCAAATTGAACAAGAGCATTTATGGCTTGAAACAGGCTGCCAGAGCATGGAGTGAGAAGCTAAGCCAACTTCTTATCAAACAAGGCTTCACTCCAGGCACTGTTGACAAGTGTGTTTAGAAAAGATTCAGAAACAGTAAATGGACTTATATTGCATGTTATATTGATAATTTGATCCTGTGCAGTCAAAATAAAGCAGATAGTGAGGAGATAGTCAACAATCTCAAGAAAGAGATAGACATCAAGAATTTGGGAGACATCTTACACTATCTTGGAGTACAAATAGAAAGAAGCAGTGATGGAAGCTTCTATCTCAACCAGAAACAGAAGATAATAGATCTTCTGACTGCCTTGGACTAAAGGATGCCAATATTGTGGCAACCCCAATGGAAGTGGGTTTCTTAAAGGACACTAAGAAATGTGAACCCTTGAGAAATGGAGTATAGGACTGCAGTTGGAAAGCTACTGTACATAGCTAATTTCACCAGACCTGATATTGCAAATGCTGTTGGTATCTTATGCAGAATGGTTAACTCTCCTACTGAAAAGGATCTCATTGCAGTGAAAAGAGTTGCCAGATATTTGAAAGGAGCTGCAGATTACAAGCTGATGTTACCAGCCTGTGATCAACCACGACTGGTTGCCTGTGCGGATGCTGACTGGGCTGCAGACCTAGCAGAGAGAAAATCAACCAGCGGTAACCTGATCTTCTATGGTGGAGGAGCTGTAAGCTGGTCAAGTAAGAAACAATCTACAATTGCAGATTCTTCCACAGGTGCTGAGTGTGTTTCTGCAAAAGCAGCATGTGATGAAATAAAGTGGCTGCATAACTTACTTCTGGACTTAGGCATAACAGAGCCCAAGCCAACCATTTTGATGCAAGATAACCAAAGCTGCATCAAACTTTCTGAAAGTGAGAAGTCACTCAAGAAGAACATTGACATTGCTTTCCATAAGGTGCAAGAGATGTGTCGCAATGGAATTGTTCAGCTAGAATACTGCAATACAGAAATGATGCTAGCTGATACTCTTACCAAGCCTCTACCAAGAGACCAGTTCCAGAGACTACGAGAAGGCATGAAGATCCTCGATGTGGGTCCAAGAGAATGAGAAGGGGACTGTTGGAAATCACAGCATTCTCTCTCCCCCTCCATCTTGTTGTTAGAACAGATGGGTAATAGCTAGATAGGGCCTCCCTTTCTATTGCATGCCAGATCTTCTCCATTTGCCTTTCTCTGTCTTTTATTGCATGATCATAAATACCTTTGGTGCTCAGATCATGTGACCCAGGACAGTTGCTTGGGTCATCGGTCTTATAAAAGTTAAGACCCCTCTCTCTCTGAAGATCTTTCTCTCTCTCTCTTTGTTCTCAAAGGCTGCTTTCCCTGAACTCTTTGCATGCTCCGAGTTTGAGTCCCATCAGGGAGGATGGTGAGTTAAACTGAAGAATCTCCTATTCACTAGATTAGACAGGTAGCAGGCTCTCTCAATACAGATGTAAATGAAGAGTCATTAGTAAAGTATTTAGTCTTTTATTCAAAGCTACTTGCGTCTGTGTTTATTCCAAGTACCAGTCTGAAGCCACAAGTCATTAGATAAAACTTCTACCGCTTCTCTGTGTGACTTTGCTAAATGAAGATTGGATCCTGACAGTTTCAGTCTCATTTTACCCACAGTCTGCTTTTGGAAACTCTTCTGAAACTTCAGTGGGTTGAAAATGCGGCAGCCAAAATGCTGACTGGGGTCAATTAGAAGGAGTACATGGCTCCCTTGTTAAAACATCAGCTACCTGTTCATTTCTGGGCACAATTCAAAGTGCTGGTCATGACCTATAAAGCCCTATACAGCTTAGGGCCAGACTATTTGAAAGACTGTATCTCCCCATACAAACTTACCAGGTGTTATTGCACCTTCTAGGCCGCCTTGGTGATAGCATAAAAGATATCCTTTTGATATCAATAATTTGGCTTTCTTCCACCACCCCTCTCCACGTGTTTTGTGAGGCCCCCGGACAAGCATGAAACTAGGCTCGGTGGCTGATTGCTGCAATATTCCTAAACAATACAGGCAAGCCAGAAATAGCCAGATTGCCACTTCAAGAGACCTCCCAGCAAACACCCTATTATGTATGCGCGCCACCTACAAATGACTCCCTGCCCCGAGCAGGTAACTTGACTAGCTGAACTATCAACTGTCCAGCATCGCGCATTTGCATACTGGCTGCTCCTTTGTCGATTCGGACCTAACTCAATCATGTTAAAATTTGAGCTTTCCAAGGCTTTCGTCTCGCACCCAAAATCCATTGTTCTCACCAAGTACGGCATAGCCTGCAGTCATATTTCTCCCTATAAAAACCCTTGATTCTGTGACCCTCCTCAGATCGCTCCCGAGTTCCAGGCCGCCTTGCTGCCTCTTTGCTTGGCGAGCCTCCCCTCAGCTCCACGTGCTGAGTCACACCAAACCCCAGCATCTCTCTCTATTCTCCCGGACTTCAGGACAGGTTCCGTATCACCCAAATCAACTATCCCTCTGAAAAATCCCACTCTCACCTTTATTTTCTATAGTTATCTGAGTGAGTGAGTGCATACACTGTTTGGCTGTATTTTAATAAAGATCTCATTTATTCCTTCAAAACACTTTGCTTCTTGACTGGCCTGACCCCGTAGACGTAGGGTTCAAGATCCTGCTAAGTTGCCCTGCCTCTCGCAATGCTAAAGCAGTGCTCAGAGCTAATTTTCCCCACCTATAGTGGAGCACCTTTTGGTGTCCCTCACAGGACCCTCAGTAAATAGGGTAACACAGGGCTCTAAGATCTGCAGGGGAAGGCTTTCTCTCTGTCCACCGCCATCCCAGGCTCACCTGGTTAGGACACAGGAGAGAGCCTTCTCAGGGGCTGCTCCACCTTGTGGAACTCCCTTCCTCAGGAAGATAAGCTGGCCCCTTCCCCATTTACCTTTACTGGCTGCCAAAAATGTTCCTATTCAAGAAGGCTTTTAATGTGTGAACAGATGGGCTTTTAATTTATCAAGATGTTTTAGGTTTTTATCATTTTATATGTTTTTCCAATGTTTTTAATTCTTTAAAATGTTTTATTAATGTTTTTAACTTTTTTGGAAACCACTTTGGGTCTCGCTGTGGGAAGAAGGTGGCATATAAATATAATAAACCAATAAATAAATACATAAATGCATCAATAAATAACATTTCATACATTTACTATATACCCTGTGCTACCTTCTGTAGGCTGGAGCCATGGAAGTTAATGTGGTATCACACTGCTATATTTGTGCAATGTGGATATAGCCTTGTAGCCGTCCCCATTTTCCCTACTGCTTCTTCTGCCTTTTTTTCTTTCAGCAAAGAAAAGTCCCTAAGCAAATCATTTTACTCAGTCAGTTAAATGGGTAGAATATTGATACTGTGAGAAAGGGTGGGGTGCAGGGGAAGGAAGAGGCAAAACAGAAGTACAGATGTGAACGAATGTTGCCCTCAACCACCAACTTCCCTCTTCTGATGTATCGCTAAATGTCCAAACTGGTTATGAGGGACACATGTTACTGTTCTCCTTTGAAATCTGAAGCCCTGCCTACAGATGACTCAATAAAACTGCATCCAGCAGCTCCAGCTCTGAGAAGGGAGGGAACGAGGTTATTTATACTCCTCCTCTCTCCCTCCTCCTCCTTCAGCCCACAGCTTTAAAGCTGTTTCCATTTCTTATAAACGGCCCTGTTAGAGGGAAGCTATGAGGAAGGAGCACTGCAAGGGAAACGAATGATGTGAACAACCTTTAAATTCTGCTCAGCTGGCACCAGATAAAACTGTTGACTGCTGGAGATAACTTGGGCTGAAACAAATATGTCATGGGATGGGCTGATTATAATTTCTGAGAAACTTAACTTCCTAAACTAGTGTCTGATCCTTATGTGTTGATTTTAAATAGAATTGCTGTTCTTCTTGCTCTTGCTGATGCTGTTTTGAAAGAAGTCAGTTGCTTCTTAGCAATTAACATTTTGACCAGGAGTTTCGTGGGGGGATATCTCAATATCTATTTCATCATAACAGACACCTACTGCTTAAATGCCATGCCAAAGGGAAGTGATTTTACCTGATACTGGCAAACAGATCTGCCAGGGAGGGTAGTCTCTTAGGTAATCACCATAAGGAAAGCAACTTTTTTATGTCCTGTTCTCAACAAGGTGAAGATACTTGTTTGCATTCTTTAGGACTGGGTGTAGAAATACACACACACACACACACACACACACACACCCCTTACTGCTCTCTTTTATTTATTGGTTATTTAATTTATATCTCACCTTTCTCCTTGCACAGGTTCCAAGGTGGCTTACAAGCATTTAAAAATCAGGGTACAGTTAAGATATTATTTATAAAAAGCAATTAAACAATACTTTAATTAGAGCCAAGCTCTGCTTTAGGCAAAGTGTTTCATTCTGTAGTGGTTACTAGCCAGCTTCCGATTTTTGGGTGAAACTAGTAATTATTCGGATCAATTGCAATTTGGACTCTGGGACAAATATGAGACCACTGAATCTGCCTTGGCTGCCCTGATGGATGGTCTGTATTGGGATTAGGCAGAGGGACCGACTCTCTTCTCATGGACCTCTCAAGGCCTTTCAGTGGTGTTGACCATGTGCCAGCTGGAATTGGTAGGGGGTATTTTACAGTAGCACTTTTCTCAGAGGGTAGGTTTCCTAAAATGATGGTAGTCCTGTTGCTGCTACTGTGGGATGGCTATTTTCTTTCATGGCCTTTGGCATGGAATGTTCCATGAAGCTTCATCTACTCTGCTGTGCTTTGTAGCAGCGGTTCTTAACCTTTTCTTTACTGAGGACCTCCTACAAATAGAATTTTTTGCCAGGGTCCCCCAAGACTTAATTCGAGATTTAAATATTCAAATATTTATTAAATTTTTCCAAGTATTTATTTATGATCGTATTTAAGGGTATTTATGTATTTAAGGCTTCTGGAGACTAGGATTTAAATTCCCCATCCAGACACTGGGTGACCTTGGGCAAGTTACATTCTCTCAGTCTCAGAGAAAGACACAGGAAAATCCTCTCTGAATAAATCTTGCCCCCCCCCAAATTGTGAGAAGTTCACTTTAGGATTGCCATAAATCAGAAGTGTCTTGAAGGCACAGAATAACAAAGCGCCAGAGATGCGCAAGGTTCTTTCTAGCTATCAGGTCCTGCCCCCTTGAAAACTAACTTATGGTGACCCTAAGACAAATCTATTGTGAGGGTTTTCTTGGCAAGATTTGTTGCCTTTACCTTTCTCTGAGGCTGAGCAAACGTGAGTTCCCCAAGGTAACCCAGTGGGTTTCCATGGCTGAGTGAGGATTCAAATTCTAGCTTGCAAACAAGAGACCACTTTCAGCAACCACAACCCCCCCCCCGCTGCCATGCCCCTATTGCTTCTGTCGCTGTTGGTGTCCAGCAGCTGGGCTTCACGGACCCCCTGTGAGGGCTCCACAGACCCCCAGGATCCCTCGACCCCAGGGTGTAGAATCTAAAATTTACCCACTGAATGAAGTTATCTGGAAAGTTGGTCTGGAATGCCCTCAATGTGTGAATGATAAACCTCTCCATCTCTTGTTTTCATCAGCTGGGGAGGCAATGAAAGTCCTGAAGTGGTCTTTCTTCTAAAATGTTAGGAGGCTGTGTGTGAATCTTAATTGTGATATGACCAAAATGTTAAGCCTGTTTTGGACAGGACTGCATTTCTAAGGAAACAGCAGGATCTCAGGATATTCCTGGTTAGGTTGTTGCTCTGAGATGTGAATGAGATCACAATGGCCAAAATAGCTTTTTATCAGGTCAGGTACATCAACAGGGGCCTTTTCCTGGGCAAGCTAGGCTTGCAGTCAGTCATCCATGCTCTCTACTTACCTCCAAGTCAAGCTATTGTAATGTTTTCTAAATGGAGATATCAACTTTTGGAAGAAGAGGGGGACTATAACTCCCATGCTATTTGGGTATTATGTCAATTGTAGTCCAAAACCAAACCAAGCCCTGGTTCATGGGTATGGAGGACCAGAGTGAATGATAATCTTTCTGCTCTTTGGATAACATATAAGAATACTTTGTCTCCCTGGATTGTTGGGAAGGGGAAAAAGTACATTTCAAAAGAATGTCAAGGTAGTTATGATAACCCTATGTAACCAGACTATCTACGGTATTTGCAACTGGGGCAGGGGGAGGCATTGTTAAGAAAAACGTCTAGTATATCACATGGCCTTTAACTTTCTTTTCAAAGGTTAACACCTGCTGAAGCAACAAGAGATTTGTGGCATTTTTAGTGTTAGATTTGTGGCCTCTTAAATCCTAAAGACTAATTTATTTGGCCAATGTACATCTGGAAAACTTCATGCTACAATGATCAGTTAATTAGTCCTTTAGAGTTCTGCAGTTGTTATCTTTACTGTGATTTATAGTCATTTTTTTTCCACACAAAATTTTAAGCTAAACAAGCTTTATGCTCCCACTCTTATTTTAAATAAATAATTCAACCATTTAATCTGTTTAAACTTACACAAAAGTAGAGTTAGTTTCATTCCATGACAGTGCTTACAAATAAGACTTTATAGGACTGCAGGTTTAGTTGTGACACAACCTTATGCCTATTACTTAGAAGCAAGAAAAAGGGAAGGAAGGAAGGAAGGAGTTAAGATCCATGAAACTGGCGAATAAAGTGGGTAATGTGGTTGATAAAATTATGATACAATGTTTGTATCCTATAAACACACATAATGGCCAAAAGGAACGTATGTTCCTGGCCATTTCCGCACAAGACTGTTATAGCGCTATTATTCCACTTTCAACATCCTATGGAATCCCGGCATTTCCAGGATTCCATAAGATGTTGAGAATAGAATAATAGCACTATAACAGTCTTGTGTGGAAATGGCTCCTGTCTTGTGTGAGTGCGCTTAACCAGATATGGACATAGTAAGAAGCTATTACTTTTCTGATTAGTTTACTCACTTCTGTGAGCAAACAAGTTGCATGCACCAGCACACTGCCTAGTTTATTAAGCTATGACTTTTGTCTCACAGCAAGCAAAGTCAATGCTTAAATTGAGGGCAAAGTATCCCAAAAATGATACTCCTAGTTGTACACTGAGATCACAATGTACTATAAGGGGAACATATCTTCCAGTGTGAAAGACCAAGCCCTTATAGAAGTTCAGGAAGGAGAAGGACAGGACAGAACTTGACTCCTGTGTTCCTAGAAATTACACAAAGGAAAGCGTTTGGGAAAATGTCACTGTGCACACGCAGAGAAAAAGAGGGAGGGAAGAAGACAGAGGGAAACTGTATTCCCAAAAAGTCCATTTGCTTAAGGCATATGGAATCATATGCATCCAAGCATCCAAAACAAGGGCAGTCTAGCTGTGCATGAGTTAGATTCCAGGTTCAGACCATGTGCAGCTCAGTTCAAAGCAGATATTTATTCACAAATGAGTTATACTAAATTGAGAGGACTGAATATTATGTGCACAGCAGTGCAGCACTACAACATTTGAGACTTATGAATCTGCTTTTTCTAAGAAACCGCTGGCCACACGGGATGAGACTTGAAATAAACCTGACTCAGCTCAGCCTTGAGCCCATTTTCAGGCCTTCTTGGTGAGTGCAGTGGCAAATACAGGCATACTTCAGTTAGTGAGGCCTCTGAGAACAAAGCATCTTTTTAAGAAGGCTTTTTAGGCACTCACGGCTACTGAGTAAACAGGAAACTTAACTCTTTAGGTTACAAAAAGTTTATTGGAATTAAAACACACATAATTACAACATAGAGTAGATAAACTCTGCCACTGCAGAGAAGACAGAAAGACAGAAGGAGACAGAAAGTGGCAGCAGGGAATTCCCAAAGCCCCTTCCCAACTTCCTCTAGGATATTGATTAAGGGTGTTCAGATTTTCAGTAACTCAGCCAGAGCCCTTGGAGAATATGCTTATTTAAATTGCTACAGATGCTATGTAATAAAAGAAAAAGAAAAGGGAAGGCAGACATCCAGACAATTTGGGAAAGGCCTTCAAGTGGTCTCTAGAACATCCCAAATGTTTTGTTACCTATACAAGCCTTGCCTGACCTAGTTGTTTCATTTTACGTGTGCATATTTTTAGTTTTGAATAAAAAGTCTGCTATAACATGTTGAGCTGTCCACCTTTTGGTGGAACAGGAACCTATCCCTATTCTTTCCATATTATTTCTACAGCTGATACCAAATCTTCTGTTTAAAAGTAATCTCTTGGAACACATTTACTTTGTTAACTGAGATATACCTGTCCTCGTCTAATCCTCCATCCCAGAATTTATACTATGCTGCCCAATGAGTTCCAGGTTCCCAGAGCCCTTTCATGCCTGTGAGCAGTGGGAGGGAATAGATTCAACCCTTGGTGTCCAGCTGAAATGCATCTGTTCAGGTCACATATCACTCCAAAGTGGTTTCGTGTTTGGTTGGAGATGCTTAATTAGGAGTATCCAAAAAAGCATGCTTTTCCATTCCTGGCAGGAAAAATACAATAAAAACGAATCAACGATTAGCCATTTTTTGCCCTCTGATGGCATGTAATATTTGCTTTGGTGACTCTTTTTTCAAGATTACAGTCCGCATGTGAACCTGGATTCAGAATTTTTCATGGAGTCCACAATGGTACCTGTGACCAAAATTACTTTGTATCAGCTTCATCTGTAGGGTATTCCTGGACACAGATAAACTGGCTACACGCACCGGTAACCTGTAGGGTGAGTATAGTAATATAATCTGTGGGTGCTTCCAAATAGAAGGCTCATGTTGCTATCATAGCACTACATGTTATTTAGAGCTGCCATGATTTTTCAGAAACATCCGCTGGCTCAGAACGGGACCAAGATATTTTGCTGTCTGAAGCAAAGAAACAATACTACCCCTCTCCACTCCATCTAGAAAAGCTGACAGGACCACCAGTATGAAATCTTACTTCAACAGTGGTGAAGCAGTAATTTCTACTTCACCAGCAGGCCCCAGACAAATTTGCAAGTGCCCAACAGGCTGTGAGCACACAGCAATCTCCTCCAACATCTTTCTGCCACTTCCCAGTATCTGCCACCTGAGGCTACCATCTCATTTACTAAGCGGACTACCAGCTGGAGTTGCGTTGGTCATGGATGTGTCACTGATAGTACGAATAATGTGGGGGTCTAATGAAAGCCTGTAAGGAAAGATACATACTGGTTCCTACTTAACTTTGATGCACAATATAAAATGATAATTTTGAAGTATCCTTGATAATAAAGCCTTGTTCTGAATGCTAGTGATTTGATTCAGCCATCTCTTCAGTTTTAAAAAAAATCCCTGCACACAGTCCCCCACATATATGCAAAGATGTTTCTACAGCCATATGGCACAGAAAAAAAACGAGGAGGGGTTCAAGAAGCTCCAGTTTTCCTTGATGATACGTTCTGTACTTTCCCTGTGCTCCTGGTATACAACAGACCTTGGACACAAGGAGTGTTTCCTGAGGAATGGTTATACTAACTAAGCCATGTCATAGAGACTGCAGATAATAATTTCCCATGTGGAGAATGAACTGATTATTATGCTTTCAGTCTCTATCAGAAAGTAAACCACTGCCCTCACATTTAACTCAAGATTGCAATGAAATAAACCTCATGAGGTATGTTCAGTGTTCTTCCATTCTTCTGCTAATATCCCAAGTAAACAAGAAATCACTGCTGCTGGTACTCCTTGGTTACTACTTTATTTATTTGTACACAGCAACAGTTGGCAGCTTTCAGGGCGGGGCCTGGAATATTTCCTGCCTAAAACATACAGAGACTTCCCAGTTTCAACAGAATCCATCTTTAAAACAATTTGCTCTCTGAAGACTAAAAGCATATTAAGATGGTGAGGGTAATGATTTCCAATGTCATTTGGCTCAGAAAACAGAGATGTTGCCTGCAAATGTTGACAAATTATTCTTCATTTAATGTAACTTGTGGGTAAAACGATGGGTTACATTGTAGCCTTGTGTGATATTAGCCCAACAGCCCATTCTTGGTTTGTAAAAAATGCTCTAGAGAGCACGCACCTGCAAGAAAGAGATGCTTAACTCTTCTCCCGCCCACTGGTCTCCTTCCAAAACTCCCTGTCAGGGTTGGCTGTTCCTTTGACAGTGTTGTGTGCGGGTGTACCCTCAGTCTAATGGGTCAGTGTGATGTAGTGGTCTGCACACTGGACTATGACTCTGGAAACCAGGGTTCTAATCCCTTCTCAGCCATGGAAACCTACTGGGTAAACTTGGGCAAGTCATGCTCTCTTAGTCTCAGAGGAAGACAATGGCAAACCCCCTTCAGAAAAAAAAATCTTGCCAAGAAAACTTAGGGTCGCCATAAGGTGGAAATGACTTGAACACAACCAAAATGACTTGCACACAACAAAAACAAAATGTTAGGAAATGGGGGTTATGACTGCAGCATAAAGTCAGGAAACAAGGGGATATTGTTGCTGTTGTGTACCTTCAATTCATTTCCAACTTACGATGACCCAAAGGTGAACCTATCACAAGGTTTCTGGAGCTGAGAGTATGTAACGCACCCAAGGTCATGCAGTGGGTTTCCATGGCTGAGTGGGAACTGAGCCTGGTTTCCGGGGTCATAGGCCAATGCTCAAACCACTACACCATACTGGGTCTCAAGGAGATATTACCACTAGGTAATGTGAGGGACAAGGGCCTAATGCTGACTCAGACCTTTCAGCCATTTTCTAGCCCAATATCATGGATACCAACTGGTGGCAGCTTTCTCAGCTTCTAAATATGGTCAGGGAAGAGGCACTCAAAATAAAATAAATGTTAGCCTTTCCCCTGCTTACTGGTCTCCACTCAAAACTCCCTGTCAGTGTTAACTTTACCCTGTTAGTGTTCTGGCATGTGTTTACCCTCAGGGTCTCACATGAGGCTCTCTCCTAGTCTTTCTCAGATGTGTCAAGCATCTTTCCACATGCCAAACATTTTCTGCAAGCAAGCTATAGCCTCTCTCACAGCTTCGACCTAATGTCTGACTTAGAGGGAACGACTACTCAATGCTGAGTTAACACGCGTTGGTCTCACTTGAAGGAGGATTGTCTCATTTCCTTCTGTTCCTAACGACAGCCCCACTCCATCGCATCTCATGGGACAGTATGCATGGGGCATGGGAGCTGTAGTTAAACCACACCTGGAGGGCCACTAACTGCACGCTGCTGCACCAAACAAAGAAACAAAATAGATCCCGTTCTTTTGCAGGCTGGACTGCTAAAAAGACAGACAAGTGGTTCCAACAGCAAATCAAGACTGATCTCTTCCTAGAAGCCAAGATGACTAAACTGGGACTGTCATACTTTGGCCATATCATGAGAAGACAAGACCCACTAGGAAAAATAACCGTGCTTGGTAAGGTAGAAGGCAGCCGGGAAAGAGGGAGACTGCATTACAGACGGATAGCCTCAAAGAAGCCAGGGTGCCTTATCTGCAAAACCAGAGAAGGGTGGTTGATGACAGAGCGGCTGGAGGCCTCGGTAAGGCTGCCATAGGCCAAGGCTGACCCAACTGGCAGTTAACAACAGCATATCCATATTCCGACAGGGCTACCAGTCAATTTTAAACTATGCATTTTAAATAGATGTATTTTAAATGGTTTTTATGTGTTTTTAGTTGTATTTTAATCTACGTTGCATCATCCTTTAAGCTTTGGGAAGCAATAAAATTAATTATTCATCTTATTATTGTCACCCAAAAACCTCCCAACTCCCCTCCTCTTTCCTCCTTTGCCCTCTCTCTGCTTTGATAGCTCTCCTTTCCTTAAAAGGTCATCACTTTCTCTCGTTTCAAACTGCAGATGGTCTCAGGAAACCCCTTTTTATAGCCCCTCTTAAATCAACCTGCAAACAGTACCTTCCCAGGGCAAAATAAACAGTGTGGACACAACCAGGTCTGCCCACAGAATCCGCCCCTTTTTGAACCTTGTTGGGATCTGCTTGTGTTCACGCGACAGTTCTTTTTGGGGTCTCTGGTTGCAAAGTCGTTCCAACGCATCGGAAAGTTAAAAAAAAAAATCAACTACAATTCCTGGAATTGATTATGAGAGAAATTGCCGTCGCATTAAAAAAAATAAAAAATAAAAAGGGAACTTTCCCAAGGTTTGTGTGCTTGGGAGCAAGAGTTAGAGGATGCACGCACATCTCCGCTCTCCCTCCCTCCCGGGCCGTAGTAAGTCGGATGACTTACAGCAACTCGGCCACCAGCTGTCACGCGGAGCGGGTTCACGTGTCAGTGAACTGCGGAGATACCGGGACGCCCCTCGCGCCTGCCCCGGGGAGAAAAATAAAGGGCCGCTCGGCAAAGCTCCCGCCAGGCAACGCGCCGGCCGCTCTAAGTTTCGCTTTCTTGAAAAGGGAGCGATCTCAATGAAATCGAGGATTCATTCCGGGAATTGTTGGTAGCCGCGGCGGGTCACTAGAGGGCACTAGAACCAGGAAGGGGGGGAAAAATTCAGTAAATCCTGCCAAGAGCTAAGGAGGGAGGAATTTCCTGGGAGGAGAGGCGTGAAGAAAGTCGCTTTCTTTGTTTGGCCAAACAACACGGGAGGGCAGAGCAGTTTGGAGGGTGTTTTCCCCCCAAGTTTCTTTTTATAGTTTTAGTCTGAAGTGAGCAAGGAGTGTCTTGAGTGTCTCGCCAATTTGTATGAGTCCGCATAAGATAGTTTTGCCTGCCTTTCCAACTACTGTAGTGTAAAGCACTGTCGCCATTCAGGACAACTGGGGTTAACAGTGAGAACAACATAGCATGTCGGCCACATTCACAACGGTCTGTATGACAGGTTCTTAAAATGTGAAAAAACGGCATGTTGTCAGGACTGGCTGTATTTTTATCTTGCTTTTCAGATAGTTGTTTTCTTCCAAAGAAACTTCTTATCCAAGGAATCTCGCATGGCTTAAAAGAGACAGTGGAAGAGAGAGGGACTCCCCTTCCACTTCAGAAAACCAGAAATGCAAGCCAGGCGAAAGAATGAGAGTGAAGGGGAAAGGAAGAGAACTGAGGCCATTTCCACACTACACTCTTATAGCGCGATTATTCCACTTTCAACATCCTATGGAATCCTGGGGTTTGCAGTTTCGGGAGGGGCCAGGCAGCCCCTCCCGAAACTGCAAACCCCAGGATTCCATAGGATGTTGAAAGTGGAATAATTGCGCTATAAGAGTGTAGAGCAGAAATAGAGTGAGATGAGTTTGACCCCGAAACACGAGGGTGTTTAAAAGCCCCTGGGCATTTAGAAGCAGTTGTGACCAGGCTGCTTTTCCCTTGCTGCAAACAGCTAAGGTCTTGCTTGAATAGCAGGCGGACGTAAGGCCTTTCGGCACTGCACGATTATAGCGCTGTTATTCCACTTTCAACTTCCTGTGGAATCCTGGGGTTTGCGGTTTAGGGAGGGGCCTTTAGAATTCTTAGCCAGAGAGTTCTTTGGCCTCAGTAAACTACAAATCCCAGAATTCTACAGGGTGTTGAACGTGTAATAATAGCACTGTAACAGTGTGGGGCAGAAAGGCCCCTAGCTACATCTTGGGGTAGCAGATTCCAAATTTTAAGCTGGCATCATCTGAAAAAGTGCTTCCTTTCATCTCCTAGCATTCATCTTGAATGGAGAGTGCTGAGTTCTAGCATTAAAAGTATTTAGTGTGACAGCAGTGCTGAAAGAGGGTGCTGAATTGCTTTGAAGTGTGTTGTTTGAACCTGCTTTTTATCATTTAAAATCTGTTTTCGGTTGTTATAATATTGTTAATAGCATAATTCAGTTTTAATGTTGACTTTTTGAATGGTTTTACCTATAATGCAATCATTTTAATTTGTAAATCGCCTTGAGTCCCAATCTTGGGGGAAAGGTGGGGTATAAATAAGAGTTGATGATGGCGATGGGTCAGTAGTGGGCTAGGTTAGGAGACACGAAGCTAAGCCGCACACAGAAAGGCGTCCTTGCTGACACCTCACTGCTGCTCACTAACAGCTGCCCCAAGGATAGGTTGGCATGTGCCCAGAGAGATACTTCTATACAGCAACAGCGATGCCCCATAGCGATGGGCAAGGTCTTGAAGTCTGGAGCCACTGTTGCTCCCCCAGAAGAAGACCTGCAGCAGGCTGCCTCCTCTTCCTGAGCTCAGTGTTTGTTTTTGAAAAAATACCCCTCACACACACACACATAAAAGCAGGCCTTTGTGCTTTGCTTTAGAGGATAATTGCCACTCTTCGAGTTTCCAGGAGTGGTAGGTGTCTCTCTTATTAAAAATATCTATTGCTGTTGTTATTATCATCTTTATTTCTGTCCTGCTTTTCTCCTCAAAGGGACTCAAAGCGGCTTACAAGCATAATTAAAAACTAATATACAAAAGTTAAAACACAGATCAAACTTCAGTAATGATTAAAACAATGTTAAAATACATATTAAAAACTACATACAAAAAGCAGTTAAATAGCAATTAAAATAACCAGCACCATTCTACATACAGGTTACATATTAAATACCTGCTGGAAGAGGAATGTCTTTAACTGTTTCCTGAAGGTAGGCAGGGAGGGTGCCAGTCTGACCTCTTTGGGCAGGGAGCTCCAGAGCCTGGGGGCAACCACTGAGAAGGCCCCCCCCCACGTTCCCACCAAATATACCTGTAAGAGTGGTGGGACTGAGAGAAGGGCTTTTCCAGCAGATCTCAACATCCGGGCTGGTTCATAGGGGAAGGCACAGTCCTTCAAATAACCTGGACCTGAGCTATGTGGGGCTTTAAACGTCATCACCAGCACTTTGAATTGTGCCCAGAAACAGATCGGCAGCCAGCGGAGCTGTTGCAGCAGAGGTGTTGTATGATCCCTTTTTGGTCATATTTTTCAGAAGGGATGGCTAGGAGGGGTCCTGGGGACATAAAAACAGCCTTGAATACCCTCCAATATTTCATAGGTGAAAACTGGGACATGTGTGACTAAGCAACATGATAGTGTAGGCAAGATAGCAAAAGTTATTAATGGTGAAGAACATACAAGCTAGGAGAGGCTGCAGCAGTTTGCTTTTGCCTGTCTACTGGGAAGGGCAAGATTCTGCCCGTTCTTCTCCTCTCTCTCCTGCTGATTTAATTGGGCAAGGATTACTTTAGCAATTTGAACTCAGTTTGTAGCAACTAAGCTGAGGACAAAAGGGGAAAGTGGAGAGAGAATCTGGGACATTTTAAAAGTGGCTAAAAAAGTAGGATGGGAGAGGATTAATTGGGATCTTCTCTTCCAAGTCAGGACAATTGGTGGGTACGGTCTTGAGGGCCATGAGTAAGGCCATTTCCACTCTACACTGTTATAGTGCTATTATTCTACTTTCAAGATCCTATGGAATCCTGGGCTTTGTAGTTTAGGGAGGGGCCTTTAGAATGCTCAGCCAGAGAGCTCTTTGGCCTCAGGAAACTACAAACCTCAGAATTCCACAGGATGTAGAAAGTGGAATCATAGTACTATACCAGTGTAGTGTGGAAATGGCTAAGAGAGCATGCAGTCAACAGCTGCTGGAATGCATGGCCTTGGATGATTCCTTCTCTGCCTGCTAACTCTGGAAGAAAACATTACGAAAGATCAAGAATATGGTGGATCACAATGCAACAAGCCATGTTTTCCATGTTGTCAAGCCTTATTAGCTGAAATGGATCTCTTGGAACAGAGTTAGACCAGATATTTCTAAGGTGCCACAAGATCTCCTTGGTTGGTTTGCTTTTGCTGTAATAAACTTAACATGACTATCCTTGTGTAAACTCTTTGTTGCTGTCTCACTTTATTTTGTATCCTGGACACAATACTGGGAATGTCAGTGCCTCCCCCCATCTTAGTTAAATATGTTTTTAGCTAACACTGCCATCATATAGAGCAATCTGTGCACATATTCACGGAAGTAAGTTTCATGGAATTCTATATGTCTTGCTCCTCTATAAGTGTGCATAGTGGAGATGGAGTAGTTCTCCATGTGTTGTACTCCAGCTCCCGTTGTTCCCAACCAACATGGCCTGTGGTAAAGGATGGTGTGAGATCTATAGGGGAGGGCCTTCTCTGCTGTGGTGCCCTGGGTATGGGGATACCCTCCCCTTGAAGATCTGATGGCACCAATACTAGTGTTCAGTACCTAGTTAAAACATGGCTCTTTACTAAAGCTTTAAGGCCTAAGGATAGTGTTCCTGTGAAGTTCTGTCAGCCTGTGTGTAGTTTTAAATTGCTTTGGATCATTTTATGCTGCTTTAAACCATTACATCATTTTGCATTTTTCAAATTGTTGTTTGCTCCCTGCTCTCCATTTTTTGATATAAGGAGGAATATACATATTTTCATAAAAACAATTAAAATAATATGATGCTAGTTTTTAATTAAATGAGGCTTACTCCTGAATAAAGAAGTGCAGAATTGCACTCTTAGTAAATCAGATCAAGAAAGCCAGTGTGGTGTAGTGATTTGAGCATTGGACTACAATCCTGGAGACCAGGAGTCCCTGCTCAGCCATGGAAACTCACTAGGTGACCTTGGGTGTGTCACACACTCTCAGCTCCAGAAAACCCCATGATAGTGTTATCCCAAAAGGTGGGGGACCTTTGAAGTCCACCAGCAGTGCCAGCGTCTCCTTAGACATTAGGGGAATTACAGCTTAAAGGAGGCCTTTGAGAGGGGGGTAATGGCAGGATCTTTTCACCCGTGTATACCAGTACTAACTTTAAGATTCCAGTTAAAGGTTTAAACAAGGTATTTTTATTGAAAATCAACAAACACACACACAAGAAATCAAGCAGTCTCATGAACTATACAATGCTAGTGAAGAGAGAAATGAGAGAGGTTGAGAAGAGAGAGATTTTGGGTGCAGAGGGTGCTATTTACAGTCCAGAAGAAGGTCAAAACTGAATGGCTCAAACAAGAGTTTGGGGATAGCACAAAGGAACAGGAGTCTGGGGTGCAGCATGACACCCAAAGTACTACAACTTGCTGGGGTCAAAGCTAGGGTTTAAATATGCTTTTTCCTACCCTGAAGGGGTAAATGTTAATGACTGTCTGGCAGAGTAAACAAAAGGGGTCTGGAACAGACTGATTGTCTTACTTTAGGTGACAAATCATTGATGGGAATCCTGACAGCTTCTTAAACGTCTTGGTTGGGTAATGTGAATGGGGAAGGTTTCTGTAGGAAACGCACACAGCAGGAGTGCTTGCCTGCTTCACTCGGGCAGTTTTGTTGACTTGCATTTGAAGGCTGGGTCGTTGACAGGACTATCTCAAGCCTATTAACATCAGGGGTTTCTGTCTAATCCTCTAGAACTTATAACCTAGCCATGCTGAGATCATCCTGACCTAGAACACGCTTGCAGCCAGTGCTCTGCTTCTGCATGCTTTTACAGTCATAAGTGTCCAGCTTTTATGTGAAAATGACATTTCATGCCAATTTTGCCATCCTGCAGGATGGGGGATGTAAAGGATGGTAACAATAGGTTCACCTTAGGGTTGCCACATCAGAAATGACTTGAAAGCACACAGTGATAACCAATTAAATTGATCAATCAATCTCTTTGTAAAAATTTGTGTGTAATTAGAAACAATAGTTCCGAGCCAGGAAACTTACTTTCTATGTGTTTAGATTATACAAACATATTTCATAGATGTCATAATTTTTCCAAGGGATGGTTCATCTTTTGTGAGAGACAATTGTGGAGGAATGATGCCCTGAAGATGTCATCAGTTTTTATATGTAGCTGATTTTAAAAATACCATGTTATTGTATTAAAAATACATACATTTTTTAATTCTATCTAATTAACTGGAGGCCCCATTTTGAACAGATTTAAATATGGCTCATCTCTAAAAGACTGAAACATTGGAACCTGACATTGTACCTAAAGGAGCTGAGTGTCTGTTGATTCAGAACAGGGCTATGGTCTCTTGTGTTTCCGTGTTCTTTCCAATTCCCAGCTCTTCCTCTTCTGACATAGCTGTGATGCAAAACCCCTCCATCTTGAGTAGGATGGACAGCTGTGGAATGCTAAGGGGCTGCATTAGTCCCTGCAGGAAGCCTTGGAGTGCTACACTGCTCTCACCAAACTCTCTCTTGCAAAACAAAAACTTTTTTAAAACTTTAAAACTTTTTTTAAAAAATTTTGCACCAAAGCATCTTTCTGGGAACATTGGGGGGCCGCATTTTCACCATGTTTTGGGGCGTTTCTGGGTCACATTAGTCCCAGGAGAGATTTAAAAAAAAAATCAGGAAGTAAGTGATTGCTTCCTGTTCACTTTCTGTTTCAAAACGCCTTCCTAGGGCAAAATTGGCCTAGGCCTCCCAAAAATGCGGCAGAGATGCCCCACACACTCTCTAGAGGGCATATTCAAGCAAAAACATTTTCTGCACTTTTTTTATCTTGGGGAGCTGCACACCCTGAATTATAGAAAGAAAAATTGTTGGGGGAAGGTGGCCCATGTATGTGGGAACACCTTCTAATCCCCAAGACTTACCAGTTAATTTCTGTATTTGATGGTTAGCTGAGAATTATTGGTGGTTAAAAACAAATAAACAAACTCATATTTATGCAGGATTTTAATATGGTATTTGAATCCTCTCTAGTTGTGTTAATTGTTTATGTTTAAATGTTCATCTTGTGTTGCGTCTCAGCTGTATGCTTTATTCAATATTACCGTAAGTCACATTTAATCCTGTTTAGTGGAGGCTAGGAGATTCCATGCCAGTGAGATGTGAATTCATTGTGCATTTTATTCCAGGTTTCAAACGAACTATCCTGAATTTATTCTGAGGACCAGATTGAGCAGCTTGGATAACTGAAGTTCAGACTAAGGCCATTTCTATACTACACTGTTATAGTGCTGTTATTCCACTTTCAACATCCTATGGAATCCTCAGATTTGCAGTTTAGGGAGAGGCATTTTGAATTCTCAGCCAGAGAGCTCTTTGGCCTCAGGAAACTACAAACCCCAGAATTCCAGAGGATGTTGAAAGTAGAATAATAGAACTATAACAGTGTAATGCGGAAATGGCCTTAAATCCAGAGTAGATTAACAATTCTTTTTGTTGTGTACCTTCAAGTCATTTCTGACTTATGATGATCCAGAGGTAAACCTCTCATGGGGTTTTCTGGGGGCTGAGAGTGTGTGATGTTTCCAAGGTCACCCATGGCTGAGTGGGGAATTGAGCCCTAGTATCCAGCATCATAGTTCAATGCGACTACACCATGCTGTCTCTAACTACTCTATTGACTACTAATTACTCGCTGACATGGACCCACCTTTGGGACAAAGGCAGGATTTAGATCAAATATATACATCTATATCAGCTCAGGGGCACTCTTGTTCTCATATTGCAGGAGTTGAGCCAGAAACTGCAAGTCTCTACATGTCTCCCAACTCTCCAACCATTCTTCCAGAAAGAGCCCTTTTTAAACTGCTGTGTTGTCCACGCATCTCAACAGTCCTACTGAAGCAGTAGCGGATGATTCATCCCCGGGCACTGATCCACTGGGGAAAAACAGCTGGAACTTCCAGATCAAACATGTTGGGGGAAATCCAAGGGCTTGGGAAAAGTCCTCTCTGAAAAGCACCTCCCTTTCCTTTGTTGTCCTTTCTCCTCTTAAGCAAGCCTTCAAAGAGTCAGTGAGATTACCTTAAAAATATATATGAGTGTATGTAATCATACTGAGACAAAACAAACATAAAATACATAGCAAGCTTCTAACCTCATGTTGGGAGGAAAGCTTTATATTAGTCGGTTTTCAGAATGAATTGGGAAGTGGGCGCCACCTGAAGGAGCCACGAAGCATGACAGTTTGGCGAGGTTAAAATTCTCTTGAATTTAATTAAGAAGCTGCCAATCCCTGTCCCTTTTTTGTTTTGAAAAGTTAATGCCTCCTTCTAGTTTCATAGGCTCAAGCTGATGAGGATGCATCATCCATCTCCTTAACCTGTGTATGGATAGAAAAACACTGATTGAGGATCTAAAATCATTGTTAAGTTTCACTCTCATCAGTAACTTTGCTGAATCTATTAAAAAGGAAACAATTGGGAAAATTCTCATGACTGCAAAGTATAGGGATGAAAAATGCAGCTGGTAGTGGAGCACTGCCAGCTTCCTTAGTTATTGTTGAAAGTAATAATTGCATCCACCCTGACCACAATATCGAAAATAAAAACAATACTTTTTTTTAATAGGGAGATGCTAGAACTATTTGAGTGTGTGCCAAGGCTGGAGGATGTGATTCTGTGTGGTGAGGACTGTTTCCTTACATATCAACAGCCTACAGCTAACTTCTCACTGTTACATTCATTCAGGGTGCTAAAAATTAGGGCTGCTGTTACCCACTAAACAAAATTGGGAAACTTGTGTGAACTTTAATTTATCAAATAAACCAGCATAAATTTCCTAAAATTCTGGAGGTAAAATCACATCTTTTTAGAGAGGATACATACAAGTATTACAGAAGAACCCATCTTGTTTGTTTATTTTATTTATAGCTCACTTTTTACCCAATGTTGGGTCCAAAACAGGATATAAATTAGAAAGGGAAGAAATATTTTTCTTTACTACATTCCTGTCCTCCTTTCCTTCAAGAAGGTCAAGGGGTGGCATCCTCTGCACAGAGACGTATTTTATCCTCCCAACAGCTTTGTTGTTTATCTTCCTATCAGCTTTGCAGTGAATATTTTAATCTGGTGTTTCATGGCAATTCCAGCATAGACGCTGTAGAAACCATCTGACATTTCTTCCTTCAAGTACAGGAAAGAAATAATTATTTTTAAAAAGTCACTTCTTATATCATAAGTGACTGGTTTTTATTTAAAAATATGAAAATATATTAATTATTTTTATTCCAACTGCCTTTTTCTTGTTCAGATCTCTGCTTTCCCTCTATTCATCTCTGGTAAGACCTCACCTAGAATACTGTGATCAGTTCTGAGCGCTGGAGCTTAAGAGGGATGCAATGTGTACAGACAAGGGTGATAGAGGTGTTCGAGGACAGGGAACTAAAGTCCTACGAGGAATGATAAAAAGAGTCAGCTATGTTTAATCTGGAGAGAAGATGACTGAGAGGTGATATGATGATGGCCCTCTCTGAGTGTTTGAAGTGTTGTTTTATAGGGCCCTTTCCCAGTACACGGTTATAGTACATTTAACAGCTATGACAGTCTCCTATGGAATCCTAGGTTTTGCATTTTGCTGCTGCTGCTTTTGTTGTTATGTGCCTATTATAGGGTTTTCTTGGCAGGGTTTATTCAGAGGAGCTTTGCCACTGATATATCTTCTGAGAGAGTCTGACTTGTCCCAAGTCACCCAGTGGGTGTCCATGGCTGAGCAGGGATTCCAGCCTTCGCCTCACAGAGTTCTTCTATCCCATCACTCAGAACACTATACCACTCTGGCTCCCATCTGCAGTTCAGCGAGGGGTGCCTGGAATTCTCAGCCAGAAAACTCTAGTGCCTCACCCAACTAGACATCAGGATTCCATAGGATGCCACCATGGCAGTTAAAGTGGAATCATCGGGCTCTGATTGTGTAGCACGAAAGGACCCTGTGCAGCGGAGTTCCTGGATGTGGCTGGATGAAAGCTCTCAGAATCCTTTACATGTGCATGGGCCAGGGATCTCCTGTGTGTGTTCTTAGGCAAGAAATATTCAGAAGTGGTTTGCCGTTGTCTTCCTCTGAAATATATCCTATAGCACCTGGTATTCCTTGGGGTCCTCTATCCAAGTGCTAACCAGCCCTGACCCTGCTTAGTTTACCACTGGCCAAACCACCTGGGCTGCTGGGACTTCTGGGTGCTGAAGTCCAACAACATCTGAGAATCCCAGGTTGGGAAGCACTGCTATAGAAGATGCGTATGCTGCTCCAGAAGGTACAGTCTCAATCAGTGGTTCAAACAAATACAACAGAAGAATTCATCATTCATTATTGGATTAAAACTACACACAGGAAGCATGGGCTTGTATCCAACTCTATCTGTCCACCTCATTCTGGTGGAACAACAGATTCCCCTTCCCTTGATAGCCCATCCTGCATTCAAATGTGTGTGTGTGTGGGGGGGGGGTGAGGGTACAGAGGGAGGATAATTCCTGTTGCAGGAGCAAAGGACTGGTCTCACAGTGATGAATGTCCCCACTGATGCAATAAAGAAGTCAAGGGTGAGGGGAACTCTCCACAGGTTTCAGATTTCAGCTCTTTGTGGTGCCAGCTACCACAAACAATAGACTAAGCAAGTAATGTGAGATTATGGGAGTTGTAATCTAAGACATTATACTGCTTTGTTTTATTCCCCTTATTCCCAGGGACTTCACAGACTAATTTTTGAAGGAATGTCAGGAGTCAGCATTTGTCTGCATAGTCTCACTCTCTCTTTTTTTCTGCCACATCCTAGACAAGCTGGAAACCTCTGATTCCAACATCATCTTTCTTCATTCACATGATCTTTTACTCTCTTTGCTAAAGAAGCTGGTGTGCTTTGAAAACTAGTATAACGATTTTTGTGTGGGTTTTTTTTCTGGTTGGCCTAACACAGAAATCACCACAATGTGTATTTTGGATTTGGTTTTATGGTCAAAACAGCAATGCCGATATCCCTATAGCTCCTATATCTGGAGTAATAGTTCAAACTTTCCAGAAGACCCAGAGCTCCCCTCCTCAGGCAGGTTATTTATTCTCACTTCATGAGGGGGTGAGGACAAAGAATTCAACTGGCTTCTGGGTTTTAATAAAGGCCAACGTGTTACTGCAGTTTAGGCCTACCTGGCGATAGCACTAGATATCACTTTGATATCATAATTTGGCCTTACCATACCACCCTTCCTCCACGTGTTTTTGAGGCCCCCGGACAAGCCCAGAACTAGGCTCGGCCATCAAACGCTGCAATATCCCAAGACAATACAGGCAGGCCAGAAATAGCCAGATCACCCCTTTAGGAGACCTCTCTGCAAACACCCTCATTATGTATGCACACTGTTTACAAAGGACTCCCTGCCCTGAGCAGGTAACTTGGCAAGCTAGAAGCTTAAAGGCCAAGCACTGAGCATTTGCGTACAGTCTACCTCTTTGTCAGTTCGGACTTAACTCAATCATGCTAAATTGTGACCTTTCTGAGACATTGTCTCGCACCCAAAACTCATTGTTGTCCCTGAGTAAGGCATAGCCTGCAGTCACACTTCTCCCTATAAAAACCCCTGATACCAAGACCTTCCTCGGATCGCTCTGGACTGCCATCCAGCCTTGCTGCCGCTCTGTTTGGCGAGCTGTCCCCTCAGTCCCACGTACTGAGACTCCAGACCAATGAACTCAAGCTTCAGGACAGGTGTCATATCACCCAATTCAACAATCCCTCTCAAAATCCCTCTATACCACTCCAACCTTTATTTTCCTTAGTTATCTGTGTGCATGTGTTGCTTACATTGTGTGCCTGTATTTAATAAAGATCATTAATTATTTTCAAACCAGTCTGCTTCTTGACTTGGCCTGACACCGTAAACACTGGGTTACAAGATCCTGCTAAGTTACTCTGCCTCTCATAAAGCTAAAGCAGTGCTCAGAGCTAATTTTCACCACCTATAGTTGAGCACATTTTGGTGTTCCTTCCAGGACCCTCAGTAAACAGGGTAACAAACAACGTCTAGAGGGCCATGAGGTTATAAGACTTTGGAGGAAAAGGATGGAGATGGTCAACTGCTATGTTCTTGGGGCCCACTCTGCTGAACAGGGGCCGTTTCGCAGTATACACTTATATCACTATAATTTCATTTTAACTGCCATGGCAACATCCTATGGAATCCTGGGATCTGCAGTTTAAGGAAGGCTACTTCGAATACTCAGGCAGAGCGCTCTCTTGGTGGCTTTGACCAAACTATGGCAGTGGGATCATATTATAGTGGGCCCTCCACTTTTGCAAGGGTTTGGGGTGCAGAACCCTCGTGAAAGTGGAAAAACGCAAATAATCCCCCCCCACTGCTCCCACCATTCTCTTCTGGGACTTGCCTCTCCCAATTCTCTTGTGTTTTGCCTTGGCATGAGTCCTCCATGCCAGGGCAAAATCATGAGAATGTGAGGGGGGAGCTCAAGAGGGGAAAAGGAAGGCTTGCGTAAGCCTCCCTGCCCCCTTCCTTTGCTTTTTGTCTCAGTGTGAATTCTCTGTGCTGGGACAAGAGGCATGGGAAAGGGAGGGGGGAGCTCAAGAGGAGAAAAGGAAGGCTTACACAAACCTTCCCTCTGCCCATTCCTTTGCATTTTGCCTCGGTATGCATCCTCCCACCAAGGCCAGATGCATGGGAATGGGAGGGGGAAACTCCAGAGGGGACAACACATGCACATGCCTTCCCACCCCTTTCCCTTGCTTTTTTTTCAGGGTGCATTTGCCTTTCTTCTCCGTGCCTGGCAAAAGGTATGGGAATGGGAGGAGGAGCATGAGGGGCCAGGCACATTCGTTTGTGAATAATTAAATTTGCGAAGATCAGGGCCACAAATGTGGAGAGAGAACTATACCACCATAGTGTGATGTGAATGGACAGGAATTGTAATTGTAGGACAAGAAGCATGTCTGAAACGTCCTGGATTATAAGACTCTGGGAATAAAATTACTTTTAAGGGTCATGGACTGTAGTCCTGCAAATCACTTGTGTTCAGGCACATCTGGAGCACTACAGTCGCAAAGATGGGTTACCTGCATTACATATGATGTAGGCAACTCTTTCACTGTATCGTTCATAAAGCCTCTAGTTTAATACCTTTGCCATCCCTAAATTATTACTAAAATTATTATCTAAATTATTACCCTGTGCCTGTATATGAGAGAATGTATGAAAGAGTGAAAGTTGTATGAGAGTGGAATGCAAGAGAGTGAATGAAAAATGAATCAGTACAGAGGCATGGTAAACAGAAAAAGAAACACAAGTGTGATTTTTCCCCCAAGTCTCAGGTTGCAGCAGTTCTTTTTTTAAATGATGGGTTGCCACCTGCTGGAGTTTCAAGATATAGCTGACAATCCTTGAAAGACTGCTGTTGCTTAGTATTGTTTTCTGTACAATGATGAACCAAGCAAAGAGATGGCTGTCTCCAGGGCTAGCCTTTTGTGAATTTTGGATGATGTGTACTTAATTTGGCACTGCAGTTAGTTCAGAACGATCTAGGCTGGCATGTCTGGCTGGCCCAAGGTCATCCAATGAGTTTTCATGACTCAGTGGAGGACTTTAAGCTGTGTCGCCTGAGTCCTAATCTGATGTTTGAACCCAAGAAGCGGGCTGCATGCAGCCCCAACCCCTTTTGTGTGTGTCTGGGGGCGGCGATAAATAATCTAGTTAGGATTTTGTGTGGGTGGGTGGGTGGGTGGGTGAAAATTGCAAAAAATTGTCCACGTTGCCACAAAAATGCCACAGGTTGCCCTTAGTCACATATCCTCCAATATTTCACAGATGAAAACCAGGACATATGTGGCTAAGCAACATCAGAATGTGGTGAAGATGGCAAAAGTTATTGATGAGGAAGAGCACACAAGCTGGGAAATGATATAGCAGTTTGCTTTTGCCTACTGTGAAGGGCAAGATTCTGTCCCCTCCTCTCCTTCCCTACCTGCTGATTTACTTGAGCACACATGGTGTTTTCACTTTTCCCCCACATTTTTTAAAAGTCTGATTAAGTAAAATAAAAAACAAAACAAAAAAACCCATAGAAAACAACAAAACAACAAAAATACATCCATACAAACATCAACAGACATCATAATCTACCCATATCTAAAATAAATACTAACAAAAGATAATTAAACATATATAAAACAAATAGTAAGAAAATATAACTAAAATTGGTCCCTGCTCTTGTCGTAAACAGTTCATTTACACTTAATTAAACAATTACACCTAACTGTTACATTGTACATTCCATCCCATAATTATTAATAGTTGTCTATCACTTATCATTTTAATCATTTTAATTATTTGATTTATTTACATACTTAATCTCACAAGTATGTAAATAAATCAAATGATTAAAATGATTAAAATAAGTGATAAACAACTATTAATAATTTCAAGTTCATAACTACTTGTTAACTTATTCTAGAGTAGTTTGTACTAATGATCAATCATCTAAAAATAATAATCATCTATATAAAAACAACATTTTAAAACAACAAACAGAATACACCTTCTAAATCTACTTTTGCACTTTGCATTTAGTAATATTAATTGCATTTCAAAATTTATTGTCATCAGATCACCTTCATTCTTTTTTTTAACATCAATCACTCCCTTCAAACAAAAATTCATTTTGTGTTCTGCCTTTTAGCCTGTGCATAAGTTTATCCATTTTGACCATTTCCAACATTCTGTTTAATCTAAACAGGCTGATGGTGTTTGCACTTTAAACTCAGTTTGCAGTGACTGGAGAGTTAAGCAAGACAAAAGGGGAAAGTGGGAGGGGGAAACTGGGACATTTTAAAAGCAGATGAAAAAGTAGGATGACAGAAAATTGATTGGGGCTGTCAGGAGAATTAGAGTGTATGTATTCATGCCCAACAACCCCCCAAACCCCAAAGATATGGCCAAACTTTGACCAAAAATAAAGTAAATAAAACCTTGAAGTACTGTTCACTTTCAGGTTACCAGAAATGCAGCAGTGCAGCCACTGGCAGGAAGGGGAAGGATGCAAGATCAAGAATTTGGCCCTACTACGATTACCCATCTCTGCTCTAACCACTGCACCACACTGGCTCTCCAGTCTCCAACTGAAAATTATGGCTATCTGCAGCTATAGCAATCTGTCAGAAGTGTTCTTCGGCAGGAGTTCTTCAGCTTAGCTGTAATTTGCACTATTCTGTGAAAGGCCAAAAGGCCAAAGGCATAAATTCCAGGCAATAAAATTGCCAGAGAGTCACAAATAAATTGAATGACTAGATCCAGAAGTTCCTACTTTCAAGGAAGCATGACAAGCTTGAAATCTGCTGAAATTATTGTAGAAGCTTCACCACAGAGTCATTTGACAGCGTGAGCACCATCTGAAGAACTATTGCTATTTGTATTATTTATACTGTAATGTATTTGAAAATATTTTAGTATTGTCTCTCTAGACAAAATCTCCTCAATGACATTTGTTGTGACAATTTTACATTGTGATATAGCAGACATGTTTAAAATAGTTTACTATATTGTCTGTTTTCATTTTAACAACTGTGTTTTAATTGATTTAAATTTTATTGATAGTTTAATTACATCTTAAACTTTTGTATGAGATAAATGTTTAGCTATGTTTGTTTTAACTGTTGTAAGCTTGCCTTGAGTCCTGAACTGGGAAAAGGCAAGATGATAATAAGAATAAGATTAAGAGAGGTGAACAGGGGTACTTTCAGCGGTTAGTAAACTCTGTACTGTTCCTTCCCTGAGAATTAGAAGTCAACTATCTCTGGAGGGCTACACATTCTCCATCTCTTGGATCCTTTTACACTACACGGTTGTACCATTATGATGCCATTTTAACTGCCATGGCAACATCCTATTGAATTCTGGAGTTTGCCATCTTGGGGTTTTTCACAATTTTCAGCTACAAAGCTTGTCTGGTTCGTCTGACCAAACTACAAATTTCACAGGATTCCATAGAATGCAACTTCATCCGGTGAAATGGAATCATAAAGTCTTACTTGTGTAGCTTGAAAGAGTCCTGTGTTAGAACGGCATCAAAAGCAAAAGGCTAGATGAGCAGCGGCAAAGGCCATTTCCGCACTAGCCTGTTATAGCGCGATGATTCCACTTTCAACATCCTCTGGAATCCTGGGGTTTGCAGTTTTGGGATGGGCCGGCCAGCCCCTCCCAAAACTGCAAACCCCAGGTCCAGAGGATGTTGAAAGTGGAATCATTGCGCTATAACAGGCTAGTGCGGAAATGGTTAAAGACTGTACCAGGATAATGCAATGAAGCAATTACTGTAGCATTTCCATGTAGAGAATGGAAAGGAAAAAAAAAACCTCCAGGGAAGACCCCTGCCTATAATAACTATGATTACAAAATTCTTCAGTAAAATGTTGAAGTAGTCACAGAACTTCAGTCAAATCAGGGAGTAGCCTGCAAGGTAACTATCAGGACTGAGCAATCTTGGGGGGCTAGGGGGCTCCCCTGGAATCCATTGCACAACCACATTCCCTCAAAATAAAACTACTAGTCTCTGGAAGTTCACTTCCAGTTTCATAAATCAGGCTGGCGGTTGGGGAGGGGGAGAAAGAGAAATTGGACAGCACCCTGCACCTCATTCCAGGGTCAGCAGTTCTCCTCCTTTGCCAAAAATTGTGTTGGCAGAAATGTGTCTGTAGGAGAAGGAGTCTGAGGGCAGGACTGCTGAAAGCTGGTGTTGGACCTGGGGGAAGATGCATGACCACCCCCTAAATGTAGCAACAAACATAATAGCCATGCTGTGGTCTGCTGAGGTACCAAATTTTGTATTGTATTGTATTGTATCTATTATCAAGGCCTAAAGTGGGGGACTCACATTTAGTCCACATATTTTCCACCACTGGAATTGTTTGGCATCACAACACGGTTGAACCACTGTTTCAGAAGAATGGAATAATAGAGTAAAACTGACAATAGTTTTTAGGATTTGAGGGCTTAATTTTGGTGGAAGTATGAATGGAGTCATGGTAGAAACATATAGGCATACCTCAGTTAACAAAGCTCCTGACAAAGAAACTCCTTTTCACAAAGTATTTTTATGCCCCAGCCCCCCTTTTCTTCCTTGTCATCTGTCTAGTTGGGGTTTTTTTTTAGTAGCATTAGCATTGGAAAGATGGTGAAGGAGGGCTGCAGAAACATAAAATGTTGGTATTGGGTTGCAGCAGTGTATTTGCAGCAAACAATGCAATAATGCTTGAGCTAGGAAAGGATAGCTTTCTACTCTACTGTAGCTTGTGTGCCTGCTTACAAAAGGCAAGATAAACAATAGCTGCCTCCAGAATCCCTTACTGAGCATATGTGAACAACAAAACAGAAAGAATAGGGGAAAGAAGATTGGCCCGCCTCATCAGCTACCTCCAGCATGTTATAAATAACATAGATCTGTAGGTCTGGCTATCAAAATAAGGAGGCTGGTGAAAGAAAAAGACCATCCTTGGACGCTTTTTGGAAGAAGACTTCAAGTAGTCTCTAGAAAGTTGAAGATATTTTTGTATACTTATTCAACGCTTGCCTAACCTGGTTGTTTCATTTCCCATGCATATATTGTCAGTTCTGAAGTAAAAAAGTTCACACACACACACACACACACACACATATTGCTCTCTTGTTTTCTTTTCATCTCTCTGACCTACAGCAGCCATACCGGCTGGGGTAGTCCAAATTTTTCCAAGCTCTTATATCATTGGGAAATCTTAGTACTGGGCCTCCAGTCAATTTGCAGTGCTCCAACAGGTTAGAGTCAGTGTGGTGTATTGTTGGACTAGGACTTTGGAAGACAAGCATTCAGATCCCTGCTCAGCCGTGGAACACACTGAGTGACTGTGAGCACGTCATGCTTTCTCAGTCCTCAGAGGAGGGCAATGAGAAAACTCTTCTAAGTAGTTCTTGCCAAGAAACCCTTGTGGGAGGGTAGCCCTAAGTCAGAACGACTTGAAGGCACCTAACAACAAAAATAGATTTAACTTGTAGCCCTTGGTATGATTGGTAAAACAGGAGGTATAAAGGAAATAAATGGCAATTTTTTACACCGTACAGAAGTGAGTGGGGTTTTCTTACACATACAGGTTACCTAGAAAGTGAAGGAAATGACTTATACTGCATAGCAGAGCATCTCTGCACCTTCACCATATTTCCTTCTATCACAGGAACTTACTGGAAATGTCATTGAAAGGTCAATAATAATATTTGTAGTGCTTATTCATGCGCTACCAAAAGTTATTCATAACCAATAAACTTATTTGCTGCAATGTTATGTAAATAAGCAGATATTAATCTACATTTTTTAAAAATGAAGCTAGATCTATAAAATCTAGTATGTTGCTATCTACATTCTGAAAAACCAGTTTTGAGTAACCTGTAGATAAGTCTTGTAGATAAAGCAGAGCGTTTTATTTTTTTAAAAATCCCCTAGAATAAGACTTACTGTGTTGAGCAAACTGCTCATTTAGTGTTTCCTGAAAAGCATTAGCGTTGTAAAGGTTTCTCAGGGTTTTTTTATGCTACGTGTTTTTTATACACTGAAAATGGTTTGTACTACGAAATCACTGAAACTTTTGGCTGGCATCCTGCTGATGAATTAAAATGGCTTAGGTCAGCCTTGATAGTTAGCACGGTGTAATGCTTTGAGCATTGGACTGTGACCCTGGAGACCAGGGTCTGATTTCCTGCTCGGCCATGGGTGACCTTTGGCTTATTACGTACTCATAGCCCCAGAGAACCCTGTGATAGGTTTGCCATACAGTCTCCACAAGCTAGAAATGACTTGAAGGCATACAACAACCACCAAATCAGCCTTATGGTATCCCAACTCCCTTTTTAGGTAATTGCAAAGGACAGAATTCACCATTGACCCTTCAATAAGAAAAATCCCCCAACTCTCCGTTTTCTCAGCTGCAGCCTCCCCCGAAAAAACCTGGCTATTTCTTGGTAACTAGAGATTGGGGAAACATCAGACAAGTGTCCAGATGATGTTAGGAGGTGGGGAACAGCAGTGAAGTGTTAGTGGAGAGAGCTGTGTGTGCTCACTCTGTGCCTCCTAGGCTAGGCTGCTCCTTTCTTCTGGAATAGAGGATGTTATCTCATGGTAATGTTGAAGTAATGTTTACCTACCAGGCCAGTCAGTGTACACTGAACAGGGCCAGTGAATGTGGGGGTATTTGGCCTTACCCTGAAGCAACAGATTGGTCTGGCAGAGATGCAATTAAAACATTCACATTTCATTTATTTATTTAATTTAATTAATATAGTTCTGCTGAAATTCCCTCAGAGGATTTCATAGTAATTTGCCATATAATTACAAATATGATAAAGCAACACCAAAGATTACAACAAAATTGCATAGCAGTGAAACAGGGGACTCTTCTAAAATTAAGGGGAAACTTAAAAAGTAAAATCTTGGCAGAGCAATAGTTTTTACCAGATATCTCAAGGCCAATTGTCCTGGAAAAGGTCAACCATCCTGGAAAAGAATTTTTACACACAAGGTTCTGCTACATCGACAGCCCTGTGTCTACCAACCTCATCTGTCCAAGATATGGGACACATAACAGGAGTTTGGGTGATGAATGTAAGCAGTGGGCAAGTTCATACTTGAGGGAGAGGTACCCAGGATATCATCACCACAAGCCATAGAGTTTTACATGTAAAAAAGAAGGACCCTGAATTGGAGTAAGAAACTAAAAGGAAACCAATAAAACTTCTTCAAGAGTAAGATTGTGTGGCCGTTCTATTTTATACTAGTGGTCCCCACCCACCCCGCCAAGGCAGTCTAACATAAAACATGCTACAGTAATCTAAATGTGATGTGAAGTGATTGAGGCATGGGCAGTTGCAGCCAGATCCAGCTTCCTGAAGAAGAGATCCAACTGGTGCCCAAGCCAAAACCAGCCAAAAGGTCTCCTGGCTGCCACCACTACTTGGCCATCCACAAAAAGTGCTAGATCTAGGAACATCTAAGGGGCTAACATGATCCTTCAAAAGAAGGCCAACGCCACCTCATGCAGGTTGTATTCCCAATCCATGGTTGGTCTTTCTATTGACCAACAAACAAATGATGGCTAGGGGTGATGGGAGTTATAGTCAAATGCTTCAGGAGGGCAGTTACCAGCCTGTTATAATTATATAATAGACTGGAATGGTGTAATGGACTCGATGATAGATAGATCTAATTATAAGAACAAGAAAGGTAATAGTAGGAAAAATCAAGGTAAACTCCCCAAAACCTTTTTTGAAATGTTGGAGCATTTATCATTGGTAGAAGCTTGGAGATGGGTACATGGGGGAAAGGAAGAATATACTTACTTTTCCGACCAATATAAATCTTGGTCTAGAATCGATATGTTTTTCCTGTTGGTAGATATGCTGAAGAACATAAGGAAACTAGAAGTCCTCCCCAGAACATACTCAGATCATAATCCAATATTAGTAACGATATATCAGGGGAAAGATACATACAAATGGAAATTGAATGACAGTTTGTTAAAAAATGAGTTAATAGTAGGGAAAGCAAAGAAGGAATTGGGAAATTATTTTAAAAATAATTTAGATAAAGGACAATCGGAGCAAACAGTATGGGAAGCTAGCAAAGCGGTGATGAGGGGATTCTTCATTAATCAACAAGCATGGGTGACAAAGGGAAAAAAAGAGAAAGAAAGAAAAATATATGCATTATTACAGGAAAAGGAAAATAAATTAAAAAAATTCCCTCAAAACTCAGAATTATTGAAGGATGTACAAATGTTAAGGAAGCAAATATCATTATTAGCAATGAAGGAAATAGAAAATAAAATGAAATTCGTAAAACAAAGACAATTTGAATACGCAAACAAAGCTGGCAGATGGCTAGCATTTAAGTTTAGGAAAGAAAAAGAGAAACGTTATATAAAAGGATTACGAGAGGGACAGGATATTTATTATCAATATGTAAAGATTAAAAATATTTTTTTTACTTACTTTAAAGAGTTATTTAGAAAGGAACAGTGGTCAAAGGAGCTGAAAGATAGTATGACGAAATATTTGGATCAAGCAATGTTAAGGAAGGTTTCGGATAAACAAAGAGAAGATTTAGATAAGCCTATAATACCACAAGAAGTAAAGGATGTGATTAAAAACTTAAAGATAGAAAAATCCCTCGGGCCCGATGGATTCACGGCATTGTATTATAAAACCTTTCAAGAAGAAATAACCCCTGTATTAGTTCAAGTATTAAATTCAATTGACCAACAAACATTCCCAAATACATGGAAGGAATCAAATATAGTTTTGATTCCAAAGGAAGGGAAAGATTTATTGGATAAAAAGAATTATAGACCTATTTCATTATTAAACATTGATTATAAAATCTATGCACAAATTTTAGCAGAGCGATTAAAAAAAATATTAGTAAATTGGATACATGATGATCAAAATGGATTTCTGCCCGGAAGATATTTGAAGAATAATATAAGAATAGTTCTTGATACAATTGAATTTTATCAGAAACATAATCAGAAAAAATTAGCTTTAATATTTTTAGATGCCGAAAAGGCAGTCGATAACATAAATTGGCCTTTTATTTTTGTCACTTTGGAAAAGATGGGACTGGGAAAAAGATATATAGAATGGGTAAAGGCAATTTATAAGGAGCAAAAAGCGAGTTTAATTATAAATGGAGAAGCTACAAAACAATTTACAATACATAAAGGTACCCGACAAGGGTGTCCACTGTCCCCTTTATTATTTATAATTTGTTTGGAAGTCCTGAATAATAATATAAGGAAAGAAAGTACAATAAGAGGAATTAGAATAAGAGATCAAGAAATTAAACTGCAAGCATACGCAGATGATTTGGTAATAATTTTAGAAGATCCTATTAATAATATTAGTAGAGTAATGGATATATTGAAACAATATGGTGAATTTGCAGGATTCAGGGTTAATGAAGAAAAATCATTGATGTTGACAAAAATTTATCATTAGAGCAAGAGAAGGAATTAATGGAAATGTCGGGCTACAAAGCAATGAAAAAGGTTAGATATTTAGGGATAATAATAGCCAAAAATAATTCAGAACTATTTGATAATAATTACAAAAAAATTTGGGGAGAGATAATTAGAGAAATGGAAAGATGGAGAAAGTTGCAGCTTTCGATACTTGGTAAAATTGCAGCTATTAAAATGAATATACTACCAAAAATGATTTTTTTATTTCAAAATCTTCCCATAATTTATAATGAAAAACCTTTTAAAAATTGGGAGAGGGAATTAAGCAAATTTATTTGGAACGGAGGAAACCCAGGATTAAAATGAAGTATTTAAAGGATAGAAAAGAGACAGGAGGGCTGGGATTACCAGATTTAAAATTATATTATGATGCATCGGTATTGTGTTGGATTAGAGATTGGATAGAATTAAAGAATACAAAATTATTAAATCTGGAGGGATTTAATAATTATTATGGTTGGCACGCATACCTTTGGTACGATAAACATAAAGTAAATAAAGATTTCATGGACCACTATATTAGGAAAGCGATTTTAAAAATTTGGTTAGAAGTGAGAAATAAATTTTATTTAAAAATATCCTGTTGGGTGTCCCCACATGAAGCTTTTTACCGATTAGAAAAAATCAAAACGAAGGGATGGATAACATATAAGGATATATTAAAAAAAGAAGGGAATTCTACAAAGCTTAAAAATAGGGAAGAATTAATAGAAGATGGATATAATACACACTGGCTCCTTCACGCACAATTAGCGGGGAAATATAAGGAAGATAGTAAAATATGGGAAATTTCATGAGAAGAGACAGAATTAGATAAATTAATGAAAACTGGGGTGATGCGTCCATTAAGTAAAATTTATAAATTACTTTTAAATAGGAATATGGAGAATGAAATAATAAAAGATAATATGACAAGATGGTCACAAGATTTGGGTAAATCGATTCCATTACAACATTGGGAAAAAGCGTGGAAATTAAATCAAGAATTCACCAAAAGTAATAATTTGAAAGAAAACTTTTTTAAATTATATTATAGATGGTATCTGACTCCAGTCCAAATTGCAAAAATGCAAAAGAATAAAGTGAAGGCTATTTGTTGGAAGTGTTCAGAGATAGGTTCCTTTTTTCACTGTTGGTGGGGGTGTAAGAAAGCAAAGAAATATTGGTTATTAATTCACGGTTTAATAATACAATACCTGAAAATTAGGATTCCAATGCAACCGGAAATATTTCTGCTAAATATGTTTGAGAATATAGAAAAGACTGTAAGAAAAAAGTATCAAAGAATTCTAAGTTATATGATATATGCCGCAAGAATAGTATTTGCTAGAAAGTGGAAGGAAGAACATATACCAATGGTAGAAGAATGGGCAACTAAATTATATGAGTTGGCAGAAATGGATAAACTGACACTGAAATTAAAAAATAAAAATAAAAACTTCTTTAAAAGTGAAAGGGAGATCTTAAACCCTTTATGGGAAAAATATTGGGGGGATTACGCAACGATTGGATTATATGAATAAGAGTAATAGTAATATTTTTAATAAATATAATGTAACTGTTATGTTTGGAAGTAAATAAATATGAAAAAGTACAATGGATTGGGAAGTGACTATCATTAGGAGAAAGATGTACAATAGATGTGAATGTTAGAAAAATGCAGTTGAATAGATTAGAGTAAATGTATTGCTGTAAAGTGTAAGTGATAGTATTTAATGGAGCAGGATGAGAAAGAATTATTTGTAATAACCTCGTGATGATAAAGGAAGAAGTCATTGTGTAACTATGAATAGCGTAAGACAGTGAAGAGAAGAAGTAAGAAGAAATAAAGATGAAACAGGAATAAGATAAATTGTGATAATTTAGAAGGTATGTATGTAAGTATATATCTAAAAAAAATTTTTTTTTTTTTTTTTTCGGTTTCTTTTTTTTTATGTTATATATGTTGTGTTTTTGTTATATTTTGTTTTGTTTGTTTGTTTTTTGAATGTCTAGTTGTTTTTAATGTAAAGTTGTGGCTATAGTGTTTGTCATTTTGTTTTTTACTTGAAATAAATAAAGCTATTTTAATTATATATTGAGCAGAGATGTAGAAAACATATATCATGTTCTTGAAGCTGTTCCAGGAATTCATAGATTCTGTCACCTGTAAAACCAGAAGTTCTTCCAGTTTTTTTTTTAAGTTAGAATACAATTCTAGTGTTTCACAATATGCGTGAAAAGCAAAAACAACCTAATCACTTGGTCAACCTTGCCAAGCTAATAGTGGATCATATACCGTAGAAGTACGCAAAGGCATAGCCATGTTCATCTGTCTCAGTATACAAGGATATAAAGGAATCCTGTAGCGCCTTGGAGAGGGGGAAAAAAACAAGTTCTACCATATAAACTTTAGTGGATTCCTGTCTTGGTCATGAGATCTCTCTAATAGGTAAACTTCACCAGTGGCCTTTGAGATGAAGTCCACGGAAGCTTGTGGTAGACATTTCTCTTTCTCAGCCTCAAGGCTGTTACAACATTCATTTATATCGCTTTATAGTTGATCATCTATGGTAGGAACGGAGCCCTCCAGATGCCGTTGGGACTGTAGCTCTCACTAGCAGAGGTGATGATGGCATTGGGAGTCCACCAACTTCTGGAGGAGTAGAGCATTCTGCAGCCTTGGTCTAGCCTGGAATAATTAGACTTAACAACGTGGTCCACGCACCCATCAGCGTAACCTGAGCCATTTCCGCACTAGCCTGTTATAGCGCGATGATTCCACTTTCAACATCCTATGGGGTTTGCAGTTTAGGGAGGGGCATTTAGAATTCTCAGCCAGAGAGCCCCTTAGCCTCAAGAAACTACAGGCCCCAGAATTCCACAGGATGTTGAAAGTGGAATAACAGCAGTATAACAAGGGAGGGCAGAAATGGTCCTGAAGTCAGTAACTGCGGGAGGGGCGTCCGTATCTCTCCGTTCCTGCCGTTTATGCCTCGCCCGCAAGTCTCGCCCTCTAAATGCGAAAGTTGCCAGGTCTTGGCGCAGGCGCAATGCAACCCTTCCCGCCTTTCCACCGGTGAATCTTCTAGGGGCCTCAGCAAAAGTCCGAAAGGATGATCACTACTTCCGGATTCAAACTGCAGGGCTCCAGGATTTGTTCTCTTCCGTTCCCAGAAAGAACAGGGAGCCGCGGCCGCTTGGATACGTAGCAGACACCGCGTCCTAGATTAACCCCGCAGCGCTCGATGAGGTTCAGTGGAAACCCGGAGCCACAGAGAGTTTTTATACCTTTAACAGTTGTGTGGAAGAGGGAACAATCACGTTACAAACCATACCGGCTGAAATTGCCGCTCCCACACAACCGTCGCAGGTACAGGAGCCCTCGTCAGTTTTTAGTCTGGCGGCCCTAATTGCTATGTGTAGCTGCCGTTTCCGCATTAGACTGTTATAGCGCTATGATTCCACTTGTAACATCTTCTGAAATCCTGGGGTTTGCAGTTTCGGGAGGGGCCGGGATGTCTCATTCCCTAAGAAACGCATTCCCGTCGCTCTGAAATCGATGCCTCTGCGGCACAGAGTCTCAACCTTGGGTTCCCAACTTTTCGATTTTGGACTTCAGCTCCCAGAAGCCTCCGCCCTCAAGGCCAATGACGATGGATTCTGGGAAGTGATGTCCCAAACCTGTGGAGGACCGAAAGTTGAGCTCAGCTGCTCTGTGGTGTGAGGGGATAAATCTCCCATTGGGTAGAAAGATAGCTTAGAAACAATTCGGAAGTGTTGCTGTTGCAGGAGCCCAGAGAACACAGAGACCACAGAGCAAGAAAAAGAGTAATTTGTTACGCGCGAGCTTTTGGTCTTTTGGAGACATCCAGCCAAAAGCCCGCGCGTAATAAATTACTCTTTTTCTGTGTTCTCTGGGCTCCTGCACCATTGCAAAGACTCCCGGGTGTCAAATCAATGGAAAAACTTCGGGCGGCCGCGCGGCTGTGAGCGGACAGCTGTAGCTCCACTCTGCCTTTTTTCCTATGTCTATGATGACCGCGAGCGGTGATGACGTTGGCGTGGCGCGAGATGCTGCCATAGGTTCCGCGGGGCGCGCGGGGCTAGAGTTGGCTCGTGCGCCTGACGCGGCCGGGTCGCCCGCTCGTCTGGAAGCCGCTGCGCGCGTCTGCCTCGCTTTGCTCCAGGCTGTGAGGCTTTCTCTCCGCCACGCGCGCGCCCGGGCCCAGCAGCCCTCCCGGTTTGTTCCTCCTCTGTCTCCTCTTCTCGGCCCGTAGCCGTAGCCCATATATTTCATGTTTGGTTCCAATATACTTTGGCATGTTTGAAAATTTGTTTCTCTTTTGTAGATACGCTTTCCCTCAGGTAACGGCCCCCTTCTGAAAAGCCGCTCTCTGAGCCCCAAGTAGGGCTGCCAGGGTGAAGAGCGGAGAGGGCTCCTGTGCCTTTAATAAGGGTCGTGTGGAAGAGGGAGCTTCAGCAGGAGCTGCTCGCCGCTTGGTTGTGTGAAAAGTAGCACCGACTGACATTTCTTCTTTTGCACCACCGCTGAAGACAGAGGAGCCCCCTCCAGGTTTCACTGTGGCAACCCTGACCACAAGAAGCGCACGTACCCCCCCTCGCTCCCCCCCCGCTTCTACCCGTGTTTGGCTGCGGACCCTCAAAGGAAGGAGCTGGGGGCAGCCCCTGCCTGCCTGCCTGCCTGCCTGCCTGCCTACCTTCCTTCCTTCCTTCCTCCCTCCCTCCCTCCCTCCCTCCCTCCCTCTTGCCGAACGACCCCGCAACTGCAAGGAGCGAGGGGGGCTCTGCCTTTCCTGGAAGTCGGGGGCTCCGCCGGGCAGCCCCTCCACCTCCTCAGCCGAGCCAGCCGTGGCTGCTGAGGTCGTCGGGCCGGAGGCGGAGGCGGACTTCTTATCCTTTCCAGTGGGGAAGGTTAGAGGTGATTAGCTCGTTTGTCTGGTAGAGATGGCTTCTGAAGGGCTGCTGCCATATTTTGGATCCAGTTTTAGCATCCCCTCTTGCGCCCTTCTAATGGAACCAACTTTATAACAGTCCAGCTGTCGCCGGTTTCCTTAACCAGTGGCCATATTGATTGATAGAAACTGGGACTTATTAACATGTGGAAGATCACTAGAGAGTGAGCCCCTGAACGTTTATATATGTAAATGCCCTTTTCCTCAAAACTTGTAACGTTAGTTATCACTCATGGAATGGCTATGGGTTGGATCCAGCACAGTGGTTCTCCACCTGTGGGTCCCCAGATGTTTCTATACTTCAGCTCCCAGAAGCCCTGAGCATTGACCATAGTGGCTGGGGCTTCTGGGAGCTGAAGTCCACACACATCTGGGGACCCACAGGTGGAGAACCACTGACTGATCTAGCATAAGCCTTCTCATTCAACAAGATATTTTTTCTGGCAGAGTGGAGGCAGATACTGTCTTCCTGAGACCCTTCTCCCCCGACATTTTCTCTGTAGAGATGGGGATTGTCTTGAGTGAAACTGTTGACAAGATGCTCCTTCTGAAGGCATGGGACAGTAAGAATGCAATTGGACCACTGTGGCTTCTTACTCATCACTAATAGGCAGTACTCCTTAGACTAATGCAAACAGGAAATAGGTCTTTCTTGAAGGAATGTACAATTTAATAAACGTAGGGAGAGTGAACAGGATGGGATAGAAGAAGCAACGGTAACAAGTCACCAGAGGATCTCAGAATAAGAGGAACATTGTAAAATGTGAGTGGATGTAAATGCCATTACACGTCCTTTGTTCTCCTTACTATTGGAGATGAGGGCTGGTTCCCAGGGAAGGGCTTAGTAGAAGATGTAGGATTGGAAGGCTGAGAGGTGATTTTGTTTTCAGTCATATAGAGCAGCAAAGGAGAATGAGCTGAGTGCTCTTTCATATGACTCGGTAAGAGTTTTGGACAGATGATGGTAGAGCTGGAAGTGGAGACACAAAGGCTTCAGATGGAAGCATATCAAAACATGGGTATAGAAAAACAAAGTGAAGCTTTTGTGGATCGTGACATTCAGCACTTGTTACCATTTTCCAGATGTTAAAGTGTCAGTGGTTTATCGAAGGCATATATGGCCTGTCAAAATATATTTCATGTTTGGTTCCAATATACTTTGGCATGTTTGAAAATTTGTTTCTCTTTTGTAGATATGCTTTCCCTCTGTTTAAAAGCTGTTTGTCGATTTTTAACAACTAAGGGATAATAAACTATTACTCCATTGTGTTAATACCAAGGCTTGGCAGCTTTTCAGATGCTTACAAGGCATGAAACCACATGGGCCTAAATCCAATTGGTAAATGTTATAAGAGTTAAGCCCTTTGAATCATTATGACTTACTAAAAGGATGGCTTAACCATTCAGGAGTTGATTCAGTGAGTCCAGTCTAATTGAGGCTGACAGTCCAGTTGACAATTAGATATACAGCCAGCTGTCCAGATTTGTGGGTTTAACTTTCAAAGATCTGATTATTTGCAAGTTTCTCCAACCCCTGCCCTCCTATCTCAAATGCTTCTTTTCTAGGGGAACTTTCTTTCTCCAATCAGGCCATGAAATCCTTAAAAAAAACACCTCTGATCCTCCTCGTCCTCCACCAGCCTCTGCATGGCAAGCTAAGGACAGTTCATAGCGTAATTTCTCAGCACCACAAACTTCATGTGGCCCCCAATACTCAAGGAAGGAATTGGATGAGATAGGAATTGTAGGGTCACCACGCTGACCCACCCCCTTTCCCTCTCTTTTCCCTGATTTGGTTTGGACCCTGGGTACCCATTCCCCCCACCATGTCATGGCCCCCTTCCCACAGACACGCACATGTTTTCATATTTGCGGTTTTTCCACTTTTGTGGCTGTGCTGCATCCTAACTCTAGCAAATGTGGAGGGCCAGCTGGAGACTTTGACATTTAGGTCCATTGTATATCATTGTTTCATTAAGCTATGCCTTTCTTTCTTTTCATCTTCTGATTATCAGTAGTGTATGTATGCTAGAATCTAGGTATAAGTAATCCAAATGTGGCTGCTTCAAGTGTTATCTAGAGCACTATTTGATCTGGTTTAGTTTAGGGGTGAACTGCATGGGGTTCATGGTCCCCCCCCTTGCCACTGAACCTGTTACATGAAAAGTTTTGTGAGTATTGGGGTAGCAAACAGACTCATCCGAACCCCTGAAATTTTGCTTTAAAATAACAATGTTACCTTGTAAAAATAGCAGTATACTTTGCTTAAAAGCACAAGATGAGTTTTCTACTGCCACATCACTGAATTTGGTGTAGCATGTGGCCCCCCAATGGCTTCAGGGCATGCCTTTCAAACTCTGAAAGTCACCCACCTCTGATCTCTATCTTGCTGGACATAAAATGTCTAATTACAAACATAGGAATCAAAACCAACTGAATGATTACATGTGTGTGATAAAAGCATTTACTGTTATACTGGCAATCTAGTTCTCTTGACTAGTGGATCTGCTTCTCAACAAATTACACATTTGTTTATTTTGTCTGGAAGAGAAATGAAGTAGGAGAAAGTGACATTTTATGTTTTTCGCTTAAACTGTTATTTTGTAGGATATTTAAAATACAGCCTTCTGGAAGAGGGATATTCTTCAAAAATGTCTCAAATAGATAAAATGAGCATCCTTGGAGTGAGGAGCTTTGGTGTTGAGGACAAAGACAAGCAAGTGATCACTTTCTTTAGTCCTTTAACTATCTTGGTGGGACCAAATGGTGCTGGAAAAACGGTGAGACCTAGTAGGGTTCAATTTTATTTTAGTTAAACAAATGTTCATACATTGGATTGCATGGGCATGTGATTAATAACAAATTGCAGTTTTCATAATGTGACTAACTGGGCATAAAATTTCAGTTTTTCCCAGCGGGAGTACAGTTCTTTGCCAGTTTCTGCATTAATATACAGATCAATTTGTCTTGTCCTCAGCAGAAGTAGTTCCTTTCTGAAGGCAACCCAAATAACCTACTGAGTTATAATGGCTCTTGGATTGGTTGAGTATTGTATATCAGCTACAGCATGTTTGAAATTATAAAAATTAAGAAACTTCTTCTGCATGTGCTTATCTTCAAGGAACAAAATCTATACTTTTTTATTTATCCCCTTTTGACGTTAAAATTTTCCTCCTTTGACATTAACTTTGTTCATATGAGTAGATCACTTGCATACACTAGTAAAAATGCAAGAGAGATGGAGAAAGTGTGAACTCTTCTTTAATTTCATTATCTGGAAGCAACAGAGCATCAGCTATTTGTGTTTTATTACTAATACTTGTTTCTATTCTCATTAGACAATCATAGAATGTCTCAAATATATCTGCACTGGGGACTTCCCCCCTGGCACCAAAGGAAACTCCTTTGTCCATGATCCAAAAGTAAGTATTAAGAGGATTGAGGTTGCTAGATTGACAACTGCTAGCAACTACTAACAAGTAGAATAGCATGATAGTGACTATTCTGTCACTGTCACAATTTTTGTAGGTATTAATAAGTGAATTCATATTTTCCTGTTTGAAGAAAAGTGACAAGTGGCATACTTTACATATGCCTTGATGGTTATGGAAGCTGTCCATAACAGGAGAACTTTTTTCTAAAATCGGCTGAGAAAAAGTGTGTCCAGAATACGACAATCAGTGGATTATAAAGAGCCCTTTGAGAAAGTGTGTGTTTGTAATAATAATCATTCGTCTGTTATATTTTATGATTTAGAGACTCCGTGTTTTGTTTGCTACTATTGTACATGTTTTTGCAGTAAACATATTGCAGTAAGTTATATAAAATACTATTTTTGTCAAAGTGTTCAATATACTCAGTTATATTTCACTGAGACAGGCTCATAAGAACTGACTTTTCAGTACTATGTGAAGGAAGACCTTTCAATAATTTGTTTAGACTGTGAGATAGGAAATGTTGGACTACAATCCTAGGAGACCAGGGTTCTAATCCCCACTCAGCCATGGAAAACCCACTTGATGTCCTTGGGCAACTCACACGCTTCCATCTCAGAGGAAAGCAATGGCACACCCTCTCTGCGTAAGTCTTGCCAAGAAAGCCTTGTATTAGGATTGCCATAAGTTCAAGACAAATTGAAGGCACCTAAAAAAAATAACAAAATTGTGAGATGCTGTTTCATGTCATCACCTTGCTGGCTCTTGTTTGATGTGGTTTTAACATCTCCTCTTGTCAGTGTTCTTATCTTTTAATGCTGCCTGCAATTGGTTGTAGTAGCGTGATTTGCATGCTGCTCCTAGCTTTGCAGGATTCATTATTATCTTTAAGTGTATAGAGATATGGAGGGATTCCAGAGAGGCAGAAACACATTCTCCCAGATAATGTCACTGCTCCAAAATGGGCTGGGAAGCTGTTTGGTCAAGACTTGTGCTCTGGAAACTGCGACATTCCCCTCTGCAGAGGTGAAGAATAAAAGGATTCCTTGAAGTCAGCTAGACAGAATCTTCTCCAAACAAAGATTTACGATATTGTCCAAGGATCTTGTGTGGCCCATGATGGGGAAAGCCCCTGCTTGATGTGGCGATTTATTGTGATTGAGTGAATATAAACAATTTGTATCGCAAATATTTGAAGTGCATATTTGAGAAAATATTTGAAAGTGAAATTAAGAACTGAGAGGGTTGGATGGCATAGTGCTCAAAAACTGAAGATTAAATTAAGTGGCAATTTGAACTGGAAATAAGAAATAGAAGCAGAGTCTCTAAGACTGAAACAATTAAAAGCTCTATATAAAAGCCATATTTCAGAAAAGGGAAACTTAAGTATTGTCAGTCGCTGTAATTTAAATAGAGAGTGGTTTACATCATAAATATGGCCACCAGAAAAATGTCTAGAGCTGGGCTAAATGAAACAGGCCTTGTGCTCATTAAAATTCAAGCCTTAATATCTGGGATGTCTAACCAGGTTTAAGTAATGGGAATGTAAAGTAGAAACAGGACTTGTTAAGATTTGAGAGTACAGGACAAGTAAACCATTTTAAAGAGCTTGCTGAAAAACAGTGGAAAGACATCTAGAATCTCACACTGGTTAAACATAAACATGAACAAGAGTTGTCTGAAAATTCAAAGGGAATGGACATTTTTACAACAGAATTTGAAAAAGGCACAGGATAGAGTTAAGATGATGGGATTAAAATCAAAGAAAACACAGATTAGTTTAAGAGTCGTTCATGAAGCGCTTTGGTGGACTTTATAAAAAGCTCTGGTGAAGAGCTTGACAAGAAGATAGAAGCAATATAATAGGTAAAACTCTGCTTGTGCATAGCAGAACAAACTTTGAAGAGATGTGATAATTCATTTCACACATAAAAGCATCAGAGATGAAATATTCAGAGCACCGTTTAAGAAAATGTTCAAAACAAATGAGACTGAAATGCAGTAGAGTCTCGGTTATCCGACCTAAACGGGCGGGCAGAGGGTCGGATAACCGAAATGTCGGATTAGCCGGAGGCCCGTGTCGGCCGCCATTTTGGGGGCGTGTCCGGGGGCATGTCTGGGGGCACGGAAATGCCTACAGCCACGCCCCCAGGCAGCCGTGACGTCGGTTAACCTGAAAGGGCGAATAACCGCATGTCGGATAACCGGGACTCTACTGTAGTTACATTTAAATAAATCCCCCCCCAAATGCTGAAAAAATGTTGTTGTGTGCCTTCAAGTCGTTTCCAACTTATGGCGACCCTATCATTTCTTTTCCTGGGGCTGAGAGAGTGTGATGTGCCTGGTGTCGCACAGTGGGTTTCCATGGACAAGCAGGGAATCATAACATTGGAATCATAACACTGAGTGAAGTTTTTTAATTAACCCATATTGATGTTTCATGTAAAGAGGAAGCAGAACTGCACGCTCATTTCTTTTGTATTCAGATCTGTTCCCTTCGCTTTAATTTTGTTTACTGTTTATTTCTAGAGAAGAAATGGTGATGGTAACTGTGCTAGAATTTATTGAGATTACTTTTTAGATCTGAGTTTTTTGTTGCTGAAGGTTGCCAATGAAACAGATGTCAGAGCTCAAATTCGACTTCAGTTTCGTGATGTTAATGGAGAGCTTGTAGCTGTCCAACGATCCATGGTGTGCACTCAGAAAGGAAAGAAAACAGAATTTAAAACTCTTGAAGGAGTCATTACCCGAAACAAGTGAGTGTGTGGGCAGACATGATTTTTAGTTGCATCTGATTAAATGGGTTTGCCTGTGCATGTTGTCTGGCATCCTTCCACTGTTAATCAGGTGCAATTATATCAAAACAAAATTTTGAGTAGTTTAAGAAATAATGTAAACATAGTAGTTGTGATCATAAATACAGACAAATATCAGTTAACAAAGCCTCTGACAAAAAACTCCTTTATACAGATTCTTTTTACAGGAGCCCAACGCCCCATTTCTTGTCTTCTGTGTAGCTGGAAGTGTTTTGTTTGTTTTGTTTTTTTCTGCATTGGCAGACTTCCAGTGCTGGGCTGGAGAAGCATGTCTGCAGTAAACACTGCAATAAAGTTTGACCTTGGAAAAAGTGGGATTCTACTTTAAGTAGGTCCTACCATAGCTGTGTATGCTTATGTACAACAGACAACGAAAACAGCTGCCACCAGAATCACTTACTCAGCATGTATGAAAAGCAAAACGGAAAGAAAAGGGGAAAGCAGATTAGCCTGCTTCACCAGCTACCCTGGCAAATTGGAAAAGCAAAGATCTATAAGTCTGGCCACCAAATAAGAAATCATAAGTGGAAGCTGCTGAAAGGCAAAAATCATTGTGGGATGCATTTTGGAAGAAGCTTTCAAGTAGTTTCTAGAAGATTCAGTTTTTTTAACTTATTCAAGGCTTACCTGACCTGGTTGTATCATTTCACATGTGCATAATATCAGTAATTTAAAAAAAATTACTGAAACATGTTAAACTGCTTTCCTTTTTTGTGATGCAGGAAGTTATCACTATACTTTCCATGTTATTTCTACCTCTGGTAGAAGAAGTAATGCCCAGGAACACATTTACTTAGTTAACTGAGGTATATCTGTACAAGTATGATTGTGAGGCTGCTTTACATAGCAATGAAGAAAATATAATGTATAATAATTCTAGGTACTTCTGTCTGATGTCCTTTAGATATCTATACAGATCAATGACTTAAAAAATGTGTCAGTTATTTTAGACCAGAGTTAAGACTGTTCCATGTTCTTTCTTGTTCCACAAAGCCAGGTCACTGGAAACTAAGGCTAATGTTTTAAAAGATTTGCCTTTTGATCAGGAATAATGTTGTACAATGCCAGAAAATGATGTTGTTCACAGTTTACCTTCCATGGACCACATTTTACCTTTAATTGTTTAAGGGCCAAATTTACTTGGGAAGGATGCTTCCGACAATTTTCGATTGCCTGACTTTATGCAGATAAGCAAACATGAGAGACCCCTAATTCTAGTTTTAAAACTGGCAGGTTTTTATCATTTAATTTACTTGGTTGATGAAAAGGAAATTTATTATTCCACTTTTGGCAGCCTCTCAGTGTCTGCTGTGTATTTGAGTCTCTTTTCTTGCATGTCAGTTTATATAATATGTAGATGAGAAGTACTTTGCTAATGGTAATCATGATTTAATTTCAAAATGCACACTTAATTATTTAGGCGTCTACTGAAACAATAAATGCAGGCAGCCATGTTTGCTGATTAGAACTCATAAAAGCAGAATAGCAGGATAATAATTTATTAGGAAAAACCATAGGTCACATTCTTTTGAGCCAGTTTTGTGGTATCTGAAGAGCTTTCTTTATGAAACTGTAATAAGAAAGAGACAGCCTGTAACTCACCCTCTTTCAGTTTATGATGAAATATGTGGATTCCATTTAGGAGCTGCAGTTCTGGGTTACTAAGCAGTAATATGCCAAATATTTGTAAGGTTATATTTGAGTAAATAGAGTGGGGAGAATCATGTCCTCTTACAAATGCCATTTTTATTCAGATTGCCAAAAACAAAGGAATAATAAGAGGCGGTGAGTCCACCCACTCATATTAGAAGGCTCCCTATTTGCAGAAATCAATGCACCTGTTGACCTGAATTTGGGTCACCTTTATGCTATATGGCATTTTTGTTTTGATTTTAGATAAAGATAGGTGGAAAATGGACAGGAGTGTCCCTTCTGATATCAAAACAGTAAAGGCTGCATTTGTTGTCTGAAACTTGGAAGCCTTATTTCCATGGGAATCGGCAACTAGCAATGCAAATTGTATCCAAGTCTGCCAAGAAATTTAAAAATTCAGGTTTCAGAAATATAAAAAATCAGGTTTCAGAAATACATATAAAAACTACAAGTACATAACAGAAACTTCCCTGCGCCTATTTGTCTGAAACTCAGAGGACTCAGTTCTCTTAGAATGGGCAACTCTATGCAAATTCTATCCAGATCTGCCAATATATTTAAAAATTCCTTTTCATTCATTCATAATCTCATATACAAAAGCACACACAAAGATTAAAGTTGTATAGCAAAAATGTCCCTGCACCTATTTGTCTGGAGTTTGGTGAGGCATCAGGTGGTGGTTACACAATCAAACTGGTGTGATATTTGATGAATGCATAGACCTCATCAAGTAGATCATAGGTTCCACATTTTGGGTTATTAGCTTGTCGGGTGTCAGTTTGAGGTTTATAATGATGGGACTTCTTTTTATAGAGAGAGGCCCTTTGTCTTAACTTAAGAAGCACTACTGTGTCCCTTGCAGAGAAAGTTAGATTGGAAAAAAATGAATATGTAATGTATTATGAAACATAATGTATTGTAAAAAGAAAGAAAAAATCAGGAAATGTCACATCCACAAGTAATTGTAACGTACATAGAAGGCTTTCCATGTCAAATGATATTTTCTTATGAATGTAGACTTAGTATACAGAGCAAAGGGGGAACCTGCGGTCTCACCTTTTGTGTATTTCTATTTTAGAGTTTTACTGGATTGCCAGATTCATATGCTTTCCTCTCTTGTGTTCATACAGACATGGGGAGAAGGTCAGTCTGAGCTCCAAATGTGCAGAAATCGACCGAGAGATGATTAGTTCCCTTGGTGTTTCCAAGTCTGTGCTTAACAATGTCATTTTCTGCCATCAAGAAGAATCCAACTGGCCTTTAAGTGAAGGAAAGGCTCTGAAACAAAAATTTGATGAGATCTTTTCAGCAACAAGGTTAATTTATATCTGTTTCTTTTAAAATAGATGTAAATGAAATGATTTGATTTTTCTTTTTTATCATAAAATTTTAAAACAACTCATTAAAATAATCATCCATTAATGCAATTAATGCAATTAATGTGTTAAAATATAATTTGGTTTGCTTCATAAAAGGTACATTAAGGCTTTGGAAACACTTCGTCAGGTGCGTCTGAAGCAAGGACAGCGAGTTAAAGATTGTCAGACGGAGCTGAAGTACGTGAAACAGAATAAAGAAAAAGCACATGAAATTCAGAATCAGCTTGCTATGAGAGAATCTCAGTTGGCTGCCTCCAAGGAAAATGTCAGATCTATTGAGAACCAGCTTGAACCTCTAAAGGTAATTCATTGTCTCTAGTTACATAGCTAAGATTTTCCTGTAGGGTATGTATTAGAGAAAATGAAAACTGCATGCCCAATGGCTGTATTAGAGCATTTGAAAGAAATTATCTGCATTATCTTAACACAATTCTAGATCAATGTATATACATACTGTTATATTTACCTACTTTGTGTTTGTAGCATGTAAAAAAAAAAGCTTCCTATACAATTTTGTTAGTTAAGAGTTATTGCTGCTATTTTTCATCAGCCTTATTAACTGGAAGTCCATTCAAGAAAGTATGATTGAATTTTTTTTTTAATGGCAGCCCTCTTATGTGCAAGGGTTGGATAGTGCATGCTAGCTAGAAGAGACATGGTTGACTATGTCCTGCTAGTGCACGTAGGCCTAAATCCAGTTACTAATTCTAGTTAGGTTAGATCTTTTGGCTCACTGAGATTTATGTAAGAGTTTCATCAATTGTTTCAGTAGATTTACTCTCGCTGAGATTAGCAGTTGGATTTCGGCCATAGTGGGCGTAGTTTGTTCTGTTTTGGACCAAATGCATGTAAGGAATTATTAGACAGTTTCTGTCGGAAGAGATTTCAGTACTGTCCAGAATTTGTTATTTTAAATGCTGTGTGTTAATATAGTTAGAAAGAAATGCTTTATAGCAGCTTCGTATGTAAACATTTCTTCAGTAGCTCTAGATGAAAAGGTATCGCATGATGGCAGGTGCAGGTAATTTCACACAAGTGCAGAAGAGCGTGGGGAGAAGGAGGGTTAAGGGGCGCTCTCCTTCCTCCATCCCAGCATGGAAATCAAGTGGGCTATTGGAAGTGGGCTGCCAGCTCTCCTGATATTAGCTCAGTGGGCTGACAAAACCGTAGCAGCATCTCCATCAATGTTATATGCTTTTTTCAATTGTTAGTGTTTTTTTCTTTCTCAGAATCGTCTCACAGAAATAGAGCAGAATCTTGGGAAGGTAATGAAACTTGACAATGACATTAAAGCTCTGGAGAGTCGGAAAAAGCAGATGGAAAAGGATAATCAAGATTTGCAGCAAAAGATGGAAAAGGTTGGATTGATGGTGTATTATTGCTTGCTTTCTCTTCTCTGAAGCAGATTATGAATTACAGAAAGGGTGGGCAGTTGTGGAAGGGAAGCCCCGCAGGAGAACTTGAAGGACTGTATCCTTGCCACATTTGGTCCTGCAAAAAAGGTCATTTTTCTATCCTCAAATGCCCTGTGGAGACAAGGGGGACATTTTCCCCATGTTTTGGACCTCCCTTGGCCAAGAGAGGCCCAAAATATGGTGAAAATGCCCCCCTCACCCTCTGGAGGATACTTGGGGGCAAAAAGAATTTGAAAATTTTGGATGCAGTACATAGGTCACATTTTGCCCCAAGTTACATAGAACAACATATGTTCTCACCATAGTATAGCACAGATTCTTTCCATACCAACATAGCCAGCTTTTATAGATGTTAATCACAGAGGCCTGTTTTGTGCTCTGGTAGTTTGACATTTAAATAAGTAGAATAATTCATCATAAACAAGTGTTATAGAACTTTATGGTTACGGTAGCTTAATTTAGCAGCCATTGGCTGTATTAATCATTTTTACTGATTTATGTTGAACGTGTCTATCTTCTCCCTTTATAATATTGGTCATTTTTCTTTTCAACTGTGAATAGTATGTAGTAAAATAAGATGTGATAATTTTACAGCATTTATGAAATTAAATAGAGGCAATTCAGAGTGAGGGCAATGCTTGAACTCCAAAAAGTTCAGACCCTTTTGGAGCAGTCAGCCAAAAAAATTTCCAAAGTGAAAGGAATCCCTTTTATGGTGTTGCAAATGCTAGGAAAGGGTGCCTGAAGTTTCCAGTTAGTTATTAGTTCTTTCTCTTTGTTCTCACATGGAAACAAAATATGGGTTAATGTAGAAGTGCTCTGCAGGCAAGTAGAAATTCTTATGTTACTTTATTTACATAGTTAAGTTTGATGGTATGGACCTACCTGACAGCCAGAATAGATACGAATGGTGTGCTTGGGATCTTCAGTTTTTGTTTGTGATTTTTTCAGTTTTTCGTCCCTTATGTTGCTTGGAGAACCAGGAGGTGATGCCCTGGGAGATAACATTTGAAAAAACTGTTAGGCTTGTAGCTGGTTACATCACTGTGCTAGTACAAGGTTGAGTTTGCTAACAGTTGTGTGTCTTTAGCATTGTTCTTTCTTTCTCAGAATCTTTCTTTCCACATTCTGACATACATCCTAACTAAGCTGCCATGGAAGGTGAGTGGATTTTCCCTCACCGACCTGGTAATACCTTCCAGGGCAGAGAGAGGTTTAGGTAGGGGAAAGGTTTAAAACTTTTCCAGAGCAATGCTGCATCAGAGGAAGCAAATCAGAGTTAGTGAAAGGGTGGTGTCCATACGATTTTAGGTGCTTAAGCGGCTGATCAGGCACTTTGTTCAAAAGTGTTATCCAGCACTGTGATAGTGGGGGTTTTCACTTGGATTAGTATTGAGTTGGATTTAGACCTTTCTCTACATCAGAGATTAAAGGGCCATGTTGCCGCCCCTGCTGAATCCTGTATGGCAACCTCCCCCCTTTTCTTTTCTTTTCTTTTCTTTTCTTTTCTTTTCTTTTCTTTTCTTTTCTTTTCTTTTCTTCATTAAAAATGGACTCAGATAACACTAAATGAATTTTTGTCTGAAGAGAAGTGGCTAATTTCTTTAAAAAGAATGAAGGAGATCTGATGACAAAAGGTTTTGATGATTAAAATCATTATTAATAGAGAAGCGTTTAAAAGTTGCTTTATACAATGTATAGTGTTGTTTCAAAATGTTATTTTTACATAGATGATCATTATTTTTCAATGATTGTTAATGTTAATAAGTAATTATGAACGTGAGTAATTAAAAGAAGTGATAAGAAGTAGTAATAGTTTTGGAATCAAGTATATGCGTTAATAGGTGTAAATGTTTAAGTAATATGAACTGTTTCCAACAAGGGAGGGAACCAATCTTAATTATGCTTTGTAAGTATTTGTTTTAGTTATCTGTAAATGTCTGTTTATGTTTGTATGGATGTATTTTCTTTGTAATATGGATTGTGCTTTTTTATTCAATCATTTTTTTTTTTTAAATTGACGCAAAACACTCCAGGAGATTTCACAGTGTTGCCATGAGTTTTTTTAGGCCTAGGGAAGCCTTATTTAACAAGGAAGTAAAGGAGAATGCAGTTTCTGATTTACTTTAAATAAGACAAAATCAAAAACATTGTGGGGGGATCCAAAAGTAATATGAACTGTTAGCAAAATTGCTCCCATAGACCTAGTAGGTGTGGGGAGTATAAAATAAAATTTGAAAGTGGGAAGGGCAGAATGTGGAGGCCTCAAGCCCATAAAAACAGTGCCGGGGGCCATAAGTTGCCCACGGACTGCACTGTCCCTACCCTAATCTATATCCTAACTAAACTGCCATAGAAAATGTACCCACCCGTGGGCTAATAGTGGTGTTCAGGGGCAGAAAAGTGTTGAGGTAAAAGAAAGAGTTAAAACTTTCACGAACTACCACTTACCAATCATCCCAGTCATGAAACTGATCATGTGGGGCAGCTTATTAGACATTTTTTTTCCTTCTTTTTCATAGTAAAGGATGATACTGATCAGATTTCCTGCATCATGTCTTGTTTTGGCCCTTAGGCTCCCACATGATAAATGTATTATTGATGTTTTTTTCTTTCTCAACTCTGACATTAGGTGTTTCAAGGAACTGATGAACAGCTTAGAGAAATGTATCAAAATCATCAGAAAACTGTGAGAGAAAAGGAGAGGAGATTAACAGAGTGTCAGAGAGAGCTGGAGAGGGCAAACAAAGAATGCCAAAGATTTAATAGAGAAAAATCAGAACTATTGGTAGAGCAAGGTATTGTTGTCTTTTCCTAAATGTATAACACTCTCAACAAATGTATGTGACAAGTAAGTTGTACTTGTCTTCCTTGATGTACCATCTCAAAATTTGCTCACACTGGTGTCTGTGAATGATTATTTTGATCCCTCCTGTGTATGTTCAGTCATGAATGTTATCAACCATGAGTCCATGGGCTCACTTTGGCCTGCAACACCATTTTATCTGGCTTCGTTGAATTTTAATCAAGATTTGGTTAATTTTTTTCACACTTATAGAGAGAATGTTTTTAGGTTGCATGAGCATTCACATGTTTCACATGGTTTTGAATTTGCTGTGTAATGCTTAGGTTCAAGATTTTTTTGGAAAAAAACTGGTACTTGCCAATCATGCCAGATTCTTCAAAATGCTTAATTCTGAATCTCAAACAAGGTATTTCTTAATATTTTCTTTTTTTTTAATCATTTTATTCAGTTTCACATATAAAACAAACAATTGTTACTGTAATAGTACATGACATATTTTTGATCTTCTACACTGATCTAGAATTTATTTTCAGTACCTCTTAATACTTCTATCTCTATTTGAACCGCATTTTAATGATGTTGTTACATGTCAGTTCTTGTATTTCAATCTCTTCATTACGGTTCCATGACTTACTCCTATAGCTTCCTCATTTAAATCCTGGTCATGAATTACTCATTTTCATTCAACATTACCCAGCTATTTTCCATTACTATTTTCCGTGTACCATCTATGAAACAGCTTGTAGTAGTTCTCTTTCAAATTCTGGGGAACTGTAAATTTTTGTGTCTTTTTCCAGCTTTCTTCCCAGAATTCTAATTGAATTGAATGCCCTATATTTTGAGCTCACGAAATCATTACTGACTTGATTGTTTCTTCTTGTCTTTCATGTTGTAATATTTCTTGATATATATAAGATAGTAGATGAGGAGAATTCTCCAATAGTCGTTTAATCATTCCCGTTGTCTCTTTTGGGTCTATTCCATAAGTCTTTAAATCCATTTGGAACCTTTCAGTTAACTGCCTATATGGAAAACAACTTAATGTTATTCCTTCGGATTCCAATTTTTCTCTTGTTTTAATCTCGTAGTTATTTAAAGTTGACCTTTCCAATATGTCTTCATATCGAAGCCATTTGTCTGTTTCTGTCCATCTGCCAAAGAAAGCTTCTTGAGGGGAGACCCATGTGGGAAGCTGCCTTATGTTCTTATTCTTATATTCTTCCCAAATTCTCAAAAGAGATTTCCTGATATAGTGATGAGTGAAGTCTTTTTCAATTCTGGCTTTATCATAGAACATATAGAACATGCCAACCCATCCTCAAATCCGCGCTTTCCAATGCCAGCATTCTTGTATCTTGTAAATCTATCCAATCCTTTATCCATGTAAAGGCTGCGGCTTTGTAATATATCTGAAAGTCTGGTATTCCCATTTGGTATTTCTTAATATTTTCAAATGGTGTGTTGCCGGCCAAATTTTTTTACTACAATAAAGGTAAGGTTGAGAGTTAGCACAAATTAAATCCTTTCATACCTTCATTTGGCATCCTTGAAAGAAAGGTTGCAAATAAGTCCGTAAAAGTTGCCCTAACACAGAAGAATTGGCATGACTCCCCAGAAATAAGTAGATTTTTTTTAAAAAAAACCCTGCTATTTAAACTTCTAGCCATAAAACAACCCCCCCTTTTTTTAAAAAAGCTGTTCTGGAAAGCCTTATCTGTCTGTGTGCTTGGGACTAAGGTTCATTGGTTGTATCTGAGCACATGAAGTGATTTTTTCTTTTAATAGACCAAGCATAATATGTGGCATCCAGTGTTGTGCTTCTCAAAAGAGACTTTCCCTGTATTTCATGCAGTGCAGCTTTTTAAACCGAGCCTTTGTTTCAAGATTGCTTAAGCCACATGGAAGAGGGTTTTGGTTTTGTCTGTGTGTTTGTTGTTGGAGCCCTGTAGAGCTATGGTGGCAAAGATGATGTGGGAAACTCTTCTTGCCATGAAGGAAGAATTTGGCATAACTACTGAATATACGCTGCAAAGGGAGATGCTGAATTGTCCCTGCTTGCCTGGAGGTTAAATTTACTCACCCTAAGTGACCAGTCAAGTAATAATTCTATTTAAGACTAGGTTGAACTTTTTATAGATTCTTGACCTAATGTTGAGAGCTGCAAATCCTTATTATTTGAATTCTGAAAATGAATCTATTTTGACCTCAGTGTTTATGTCTCTGTGAAAGGTCGTCTTCAGTTGCAAGCAGACTGTCACCAGCAGCATATTAGAACACGAGATTCATTAATTCAGTCTTTGGCAGCTCAGTTGGAACTGGAAGGATTTGAAAGAGTACCCTTTAATGAAAGACAAATTAACAGTTTTCACAGGCTTGTCAAGGAAAGACAGAACAAAGACATGGAAGCTGCTGATCAGTTGATGGTAAGTATGTTTGTACATTCACTAAAGTCTCAGTTAATTTACCATAGAAAATGAAGACCACATTCCACTACCATATGGTGATGTCCCAGTTCCAGGTCTTGATTGGGATGCATTATCTAGATCCATCCCAATCTGGCTTCAAGCCTGTTTATAAGATAGAAGTGGATTTGGTTGTCTTGGGTGGGCAGCCTACTCAAGGAACTGGACAGGAGGAATGTGTCACTGTTGGTTCTGCTGGACTTCTTACTGGCTTTTGATACCATCAGCTGTGGTATCCTTCTGGGTCACCTCTTTGGGATAGGACTTTGAACCACATTTTACACTGGCTCCATCCCTTTTTGGGGGAACAAGCTTAGACTTTGCTAGGGGACTCATCTAAATCTTTGGCTGTTGGACTGTGAAGTCTTTCAGAATTCTGTGTTGACCCCAGTGATATTTTTTCCAGCATGAAATAGCTAGAAGACATTATCTAGAGATTTAAGATCTAATGCCACTAGTATGCTGATGGCACCCAACTCTACCTCTTCTTTCTGCCTAAATATTAGGCAGCTGTTTCAGTTCTAAAACAATATGTGATGTCAGTAATAGACTTACTAATGTTGAACAAATTATGCAGACAAATTAATGGTGAACAAATTAGGAAGGGGTCCTCCTGGTCAGTTGAAAGGCAGACCAGAGAACAGAGATTGAGTGAATGTTGAGTGGGATTACAGTGCCGTGAAAGTGCACTGTGTCATTTGGGTGTCCTTTGGATTCAGCCCTGACCTTGGTGGCCAGGAGTCCATTTGCACAGTTAGAAGGAATACATCAACCAAGTTCTTTCTTGGAGATGCAGCCCTAGTGAAAAACATGTGTTGATTACACCCTGTTTGTATTACTGTAATGCATTCTGCATGGAGCTGCCTGTCAAATTGTTCAGCTGACCCAAAGAACAGCAGTTAGACTGTTGACAGGAGCTAATTACTGGAGCACATGCTTCTCTTGACACAACACCTTCACTGGCTACTGGCAGTTTTTGAGCACAGTACACAGCCCTGGACTGGTTATGATAAGTAAAGCCCTACATTGGTTGGATTCAGACTGTCTGAGGGATTGTATTTTCCCATGCATGTCTGCTTGGGCTTGAGGTCTTTGCGCAGGTGTGTGCTTCTCTCAGTTCCACCATCTTCACAGGCTCACCTGATGGTGATGCCAGAGAGGGGCCTTCTTGGTGGCTGCTCCCAGGCTCTGTAACTTTCTTCTTTGGGAGGCTGTTCCTTGTTGCCATTCTGTCAGCAGGCAAAAGCATTTTTTCCCCAACAGGCTTTCAGGAACTGAACATTTATGAAGAAGGAGCTTTTAATAGTGAGCTGCATTACATTTTGTTTGCTTTTTTCCTTTATTTTTTTTTAATAGAACTTTTAATTACTTTTAAACTTTTTTTGTTAACTTTTTTTTTACCTGCGCTGTATATGTTTTAATTTTGTAAACCACTTGGTGGAACAGCTGGCATATAAATAAAATAAACAATATACAATAGTCTTTGTGTTTTTCTGTTTGATTCTGAATGGGAAAAATCAGAACTCAGAAAGTTTCTTCTGTGGCTTACAGCTGCCGGAATTCCCCAGCCAGTAGCCAAGTTGGCTAGGGGATTCTGGTAATTGTAAGTCCAAAAAGTGTCATTTCCAGGCTCTGTTAAAAAGTGAGGTTGAGATTAATTAGTGTTAAGCAAGACTTAATTATTTCATTTTTGTGAGAAAGATGTTGAGAAATATCAACAACTAGGATGGTTTTATTTTGTTTAATCTTCTTTCTAATCTATAAAGTAAATTTTGGAGAAGTGGCAAAATCTGGGCATTGTATCTAAATAATAATAAAGGTGAAGAGCACTTAGACTGTTATACCTTCTGCAAGCAGAAATTTTCCTGGATCTGAATAAAAAAAATTCTCACTTCTTAATCCAAGAGTCTACCCATGGAGTAAACTGGAATGTTGAACTAAACTGTATACATTTGGAGAATTTTTGTATCCTAACACCCCCTCCACTCCTTGTTTTAAGCCTTTGATACAAATTAGTACACTAGGAAGAAATGTTACCCTAGCATTTGAAACACAGAATCCCTTGCTTGCATTTAGAAGTACTATGTTATAGTTGTTACTGTTACTATTATTGTTACTACCATTTTTATTTATATCCTATGTTTTTCCAAGATTGGGATTCAAGGTGACATACGAATTAAAATGTTACAATATAATTAAAAATATACAAAAGGTCAACTTAAAACATAGGATTAAACTGTTAACCATATTAAAACAATTAGCATACACTTTAAAAAGTAAAAAAAAAGGGGGGACAGTAAAATGTAAAACAATACAGCTCCCTCATTACAGCCCTTTCCTTAAAGGCCTTAAATTCTAAAGGCATGTCTGAATGTGTGTGTTTTTTAAATCTTTGCCTGCTGATGGAAGAACAGCAAGAAGGGAGTCGTCCCTGTGTTCTCTGGTGTTCCCTCCAGTAAAACCTGTGAATGTAGTGGAACAGAAGAAAAGGCCTCTCCTATGAATCTCAGGATCTGGGCAGGCTCTTGTAGTTCAGGAAGAGGGTATACCTTGTGTATTTTTAAACATACAGTTTGATTATTAGATTCCTAATCACTGCTGCAAAGTCTTCTCCATGTCAAATAAGGCCTGTTAAAGGCCTGAGAGAAGAACTGTGACAACTCAGTAACAAGTCATTACATATGTTCCTTGACTTATTTTATTATGGAACAAACTTTGAATGGGTTTCAAAAGGGAAAACCAAATTATCTAATATGAGAGTCTGTGGTAAACAAGTTGTATTGGACCACACGTAACACATCTTAAAAATTTGTAGGTGTTCTGAAAGTGTCATACTTAAGAACATGGTAAATCAACCCAGATGCCTCCAAGCACAGCATTTGTTTTCAAGGTGGCAAGCCGAGGAAGCCCGCAAGAGCCTTTTCTGTTGTGTTTATTGGGTGACAGACTGAATACAGCTAAACTCATTTCCTTCATTGTAAGCGTATATTATCCTGAATGGGTCCTCTTTGTTTTTGTGCAACTAGCTTCAGCTATATCCAGCCTTTGTGTGAATATTTTTCATGACTTTTTCAGAGAGAACTTGATGAGAAAGAGGCCATGAAGCAGAAGCAGATTGATGAAATAAGAGATAAAAAAACTGGGCTTGAAAGAACTATTGACCTGACGTCAGATATCCAGAATAAAAAACAGCTTGAAGTGAAGAACCTGAAACATGAGTTACGTCAGCTTGAAGGGTCGTCAGATAGACTTCTGGAGCTGGATCAGGAACTCGCCAGAGCAGTAAGATTTAGTTTTTGTGGCACCAGATTAGGGGTGTAAATGCAATAAAGGCATCAGATCTGTCTGATCTTTGAAGCTAAACAAAGTCAGCTGTAGTTAGTACTTGGATGGGAGACTGCCAATGAATTTCAGGTGTTGTAGGCTATATATTGGAGGAAGGGAAGTGTATTCCTTCCCTAAGGAAATCCTGTGAAATTCATGGGATCGCCATAAGTTGACATTAGGTTGTGTAACATCTGTTTTTATCACATTTAAGATTGCCTAGATCACTCAGTTATGTTTCCTTTCTCCTTCCAAATGTCTGCTCTATCTATATTATTGGAAGTCTTACACTGATGCTTCTATAACTGTACAGAGCCTATGCACACTGAGGAGGTGTGCCTGCCTAAGACCCACAGGGGAAATATCTGTGGTTTCTCTGCATATATATGGTGGTAGGTATAGCTGTGTCCGGAGTGGTCAGATCAGGCCTATACATGTTGTGATATGACTATAGGCCCATGTTCCAAAGCTTGGAGATAATGTAGGTCTGGAACATAGGTTGGTATGATCTTAGTGACCATGCATAGTTGAAGCCATGTCTGTATAGGACTTGTTGGTATAAAGCCTACGTTATTCCAAAATGCTACCAACTCTCACTCCACCCAAAATTGCTTCTGACTCCGCAACATTGGTTATCACAACTGCTTTTATAGATTTATTAATTAAATTACTTATGTCCTATTTCATGCTCAAAACTACTGGCAACAATCCTTGGGAATTCTTGGAGAACAGGAGAGGTCCAGGCAGATTGGAGGGAGACAAATGTTGTCCCCATCTTCAAAAGGGGGGGGAGAAGACCCAAACAATTATCTTCCAGTCAGCCTGATATCAATACCAGGAAACATTCTAGAACAGATCATTAAATAGTCTATAAACATTTAGTGGGATGTAGCAGTTTGAGTGTTGGATTATGACCTTGGAGACCAGGGTTTGACTCCCTTCCTTGGCCATGGAAACCGACTGAGTGACTTTGGTTACTCTCAGCCCCAGAAAACTCCATGATGGGTTTGCCTTAGGGTCACTGTAAGGTGGAAATGACATGAAGGCACAAAACAACAACAACGTCAAAGCAGCTGGGAATGCCATGATCACTAAAAGGCAACATGAGTTTCTCAAAAATAAGTCATGCCAGACTACTGTTATCTCTTTTTTTCATAGAGTTCCAAACGTCACAGATCAGGGGAATGCTATTGTTATAGCATATCTTATTTTAGTAAGGTCTTTGGCTAGGTGACCTGTGATATTCTTGCAAACAAGCTAGTCAAATGTGGGCTAGACAGTGCAAATGTTAGGTGGATTTGTTATTGCTTGACTGACCAAACCCGAAGGGTGCTCACCAGTGGCTTCTCTTCACCTTATATAGAGAAGTGGCTGGTGGGGTACCTCAGGGTTCTGTCCTGGGCCCAGTACTATTCAGCATCTTTATCAATAATTTGAATGAGGGAATAGAGGACATTCTTGTCAAATTTGCAGGTGACACCAAATTTGGAGCGGTAGCTCAGAGTAGGGGTAGCTCAGTCCTCCAGGAGGACAGGATCAGAATTCAAAATGATCTTAATAGATTAGAGAGCAGCAGGGAGAAAGGTAAATTTCTACATTTGGGCAGAAAAAATGAAATGCACAGATATAGGGTGGATGGGAGCTGGCTTGATCACAGTTTATGTGAAAAAGATCTAGGAGTTTCAGCAGACCACAAGCTGAATATAAGTCTACAGTGTGATACAGTAGCTAAAAAAAGCCAATGTGATTGTAGGCTGCATCAATAAGAGTACAGTGTCTACGCCAAGGGAAATATTAGTACTACTCTATTCTGCTTTGGTTAGACTTTACTTGGAATACTATGTCCAGTTTTGGGCACCACAATTCAGGAAGGATATTGACAAGCCTGAAGATGTCCAGAGGAGGGCAACCAAAATGGTAAAAGGCTGGAAACCATGCCCTGTGAGGAACAGCTTAGGGAGCTGGGTATATTTAGCCTGGAGAAAAGAAGGTTAAGAGGTAACATGATAGCCATGTTTAATTATTTGAAGGGAAGTCATATCGAGGATGAAGCAAGCCTGTTTCTGATGTAGCAGAGACTGGGTCATAGAACAATGGTGTCACACTGTAGGAAAAGAGATTTCATCTAAACATTAAAAAGAACTTTCTGACTGTAGGTGCAGTTTGATAGTAAAATATGCAGCCTTGGAGTGTGCTGGAGTCTCCTTCTTTGGAGATTTTTAAACAGAGTCTGAATGGTTATGTTAGGAGTGCTTCGATTGTACATTCTTGTGTGGCTGCAGGTTGGACTTGATGGTCTTTGTGGTCTCTTCCAACTCTGATTCTGTGTAGCCTTAAGACAGTGTGTAATCAAATCAACTTAATCAACAGTATAAACAGTAGGAAATAATTTAAAGAGACTGAAAGACAGTTTTAGACAGTTTAACAGAATAAAACAAGATAATAAATGTTGAAAACAATTTAGAGTATGTAGATTTGGATAAACTCAGTTAGGCCCCAAAGGCTTTAATAAAAATCCATGTTTTGATTTGAGGCCTTAATTACACCAGCATTGCCACCATTCAGATCTCTGAGAGGGAAACGTACTACAGCCAGGTTGCCACAGCGGAGAAGGCCTTCATACATGCTTCTCCCAAATTGCGCTGCTCCCATGGGTGAGCCAGAGAGGGCCTTGATCCTGAGGGGCTGTTGATAGGGATGTCAATGATTAATTCTCACAACTGTTCAACAAACTCTTCTTATCTTACAAAATTTAATATCAGATGAGGCAAGTGTTAAGCATATGTCTTTCACCATTTGAACATTTCCGTTGCAGTGAATGAATCTTGGGTCCTATTAAGGTATACTTTTTTTTTACTTACACTGAAAAATCAGATACTATATTTTATTAGATTATCTTTTGTTCCCAGATTAAATATTGAACTATCTATTTCTTGCCTAATCACTAAAAGCCAGCATGGATTTCTCAGAAATAAGTCATGCCAGACTAATCCTATCTCTTTTTATGATAGGGTTACAGGATTGAAAGATGAAGGGAATGCTGTAGACGTAGCATATCTTGACCTCAGTAAGGCCTTTGACAAAGTTCCACATGACGTTCTTGCAAAGAAGCTAGTAAAATGCGGGCTGGATAGGGCTACTGTTAGTTGGATTTGTAATTGGTTGACTGACCAAACCCAAAGGGTGATCACCAATGGCTGCTTTTCATCCTGGAGAGAAGTGACTAGTGGGGTGCCACAGAGTTCTGTCCTGGGCCCAGTGCTGTTCAATATCTTCATCAATGACTTGGATGAAGGAGTCGAGGGCATGCTGATCAAATTTGCAGATGATACCAAACTGGGAGGGGTTGCTAGTACTCCAGAGGACAGGATCAAATTTCAAAATGACCTTGACAGATTGGAGAGCTGGGCCAAAGCTAAGAACATGAATTTCAACAGAGAGAAATGTAAGGTCCTGCACTTAGGCAGAAAAAATGGAAAGCACAAATATAGGATAGGGGACATGTGGCTGGATAGCAGTACGTGTGAAAGGGATCTAGGAGTCTTAGTAGATCACAAGCTGAACATGAGTCAGCAGTGTGATGTGGCAGCCAAGAAAGCCAACACGATTCTTGGTTGCATCAGTAAGAGTCTAGACTGAGGGAGGTAATGGTACCATTCTATTCTGCATTGGTTAGGCCTCACTTGGAATCCTGTGTCCAGTTCTGGGCACCTCAATTCAAGAAGGATGTTGACAAGCTGGAATGTGTCCAGAGTAGGGCGACCAAAATGGTGAAGGGTCTGGAAGCCATGCCCTATGAAGAACGGCTTAGGGAGCTGGGTATGTTTAGTCTGCGGAAGAGAAGGTTAAGAGGGGACATGATAGCCATGTTTAAATATTTGAAGGGATGTCATGTTGAGGAGGGAGCGGGCTTGTTCTCTGCCACCCCAGAGACTAGGACAAGGAGCAATGGATTCAAGCTGCAGGAAAGGAGATTCCACTTGAACCTCAGGAAGAACTTCCCAGCATTCAGAGCTGTCCAGTAGTGGAATATGCTGCCTCGGAGTGTGGTAGCGTCTCCTTCTTTGGAGATTTTTAAGGAGAGGCTGGATGGCCATCTTTTGGGAATACTTTGATGTGTGTTCCCGCATAGCAGGGGGTTGGACTTGATGCCCCCTGGGGTCTCTTCCAATTCTATGATTCTATGCACTATTTTATCCATTATTTTAAGGACGGTTTTTTTATAGTTCCATAAGCTTGAGTGATCATGACTTGTCATCCATAGTGGTGGTGAATTATACTTTATGTATCATCTTTTTTCTTAGCGAAAGCTTGGTCAGTAATTCCACATGCATATTTGGGGTTAGTGAAGTAGTCAAGCATGGGAGTATGAGGCACCCATCCTGTTTTGATGACTCCCAGTATTAGTTTTGGATCTGGCATTTGTGATCACCCACCTTCCCACTCCATATTAAGTTCAAATCAATCACCTGGTCCTCAGTTAGGTGATCAAACCAACTGCAAGACCTCAGGTGTTATGGCATGGGTCCTTAAGAAGCTCTCTGAATTTTAATCTCTCTCTTTTGAGAACAGGGAAATTGTGCAGCAGTGACATAATATGAATAGTGTGGTGCCAGCAGAAGAGTTTTCCTCAGACCTCATATCACTTCAGCCTGCATGTGGACATTCACATGACTACCCCCATGTACCATTTTTGATTGAAATGTGGAAGGAAAAAACCAAAAAACATGAAATCAGAGAGAATTCTAAGTCAACTGCCTGCCTGAATTGCTGTATAGAGGGGGCTTTTTCCTAGAGAGGACCATGTAGCTGCCGGAGGCCTGCTTTTACTGACTCAGTGAGAAATAGAACTAAAAGTTGCAGAAAAAGCTTTCTCAACACTGCTTTTCACTAGGTGAATGCTATTCCAGTTTTGACTGTCTTCAGTCTTCAGTGTTTAGAATATGTATTCCTGATAGGTTGCATTATTTTTGTGTTTAGAATCATGAACTAGATGAAGCTGAGAAGAACTACAGGGTCGACATCCTAGAAAAAGAAATACAGGAGCTTCAAAAAGAAAAGGCAGATTTGGACAATGTTCTTCGGAAACTGGATAAAGAGATGGAGCAGTTGAACTTAAATACAACAATTATAACCCAAATGGACATGCTCAAGAAAGATAAAGTAGTGCATTTTTTACAATACTGCTAATATCCTAGAGCACACAATATGTTGAGTACTGTATTTTTTTGAAAAAAGGCCTGGTTCAGAGGGAATGCCAAAGACACTGGTTAGCACTATGTGAATGATTTGTGGTTCTCCCTGTCTGCTCTTATTTAAACAGGCTTTTAATATGAAAACCAATATATTTCTTATTGGGATGTGTTTTATTTATTTATTTACTTCTTTTAACTTTTGTGTGTCTTTTAAATGATTTTACACTGTTGGTGTGGTGATTTCTAATTGTTTGGGGTTTTTTTTGTTTGTTTTAGTTTTATTGGTAAGCTCTTTTAATTGAGTCTCTTTGGGACCTGCCTTGTGTCTCACTTTGGGAGAAAGGCAGCATACAAATTTAATTAATTAATTAGCCACTTGGAATGCAGTTGTAAAATATAGTTGGCTTCAAGGCAGGGAGGGAATCAGAGGGCAGGAAAAAAACACAAGCCAGAGGTTGGGCAGTATTCCCGAACCAACTGAATATTTACAGAATTGCAAATATTTTGTTTGCCTGTCAGTTGTTGATATGCATTTGAAGAACACAGCTGCAAATTATATCCATCTTTTTATTTAAAGGCTGACAAAGAAGAGCAAATTAGAAAAATAAAGTCCAGACACAGTGAAGAGTTAATCTCCTTGCTAGGATATTTTCCAAATAAACGACAGCTTGAAGATTGGCTTCATTCTAAAATAAAAGAAATCAATCAGACAAGAGACAAACTTGCCAAGCTCAAGTAAGTATTTCTTCATATGTAAAGAATGTAAATGATGATGCAATAGTGGGGTTATTTGGTTTCGTTAAAAGTCTTTGTTTGTTTGTTTTCCATTGTCAATTAGATATTACTGCTAAACAACCTCATGCCAGTGAATCCTTTTTAAACAAGTGGTTATGATGATGGATTGTATCCAGAAAGCATTTATTTTCAACGTTTTCATTCTTTTCATCAAAGAAAAATCCAAGGCAGCAAATAAATAAAAATAATTGAAGTGAAATAATTATAAAAGCAGCAGCCTTCCAGGCTTTCTTTTAAAACTAAAACTGGAAATGCCTGTTGAAAAGATGAGTTTTAGCTGTCTGCTGAAATGATGGGGCTAACTTCTCTAGGCAGAACATTGATTCTCATTGTGTCGCTGTATAGAGTATATTGTCTTTGTGTAATCTACATGTGTTTTGAACATGAATAGCAGTGTCCAAGTTTGACCAAATATGTCAGTTCTTTTTCTGTTTTCTTGTGTAATTCACAAGAATTAGGAATAATCTTAATCTTATATGATACTGGGCTTCTTGCGGTCAGATTTTGCTACAAATTGTGCTTCTGACTGCAGTGGTGTGGGTGGCTAAAGCAAGGCTTTGGTAGAACATCTCAAAGGTGAGGTAGGTTCATATGAGTAAGGGCAATCCTCAAGATACTGTGCTTTCTGCCTACATAGAGCGTTAGCAATCAAAACAGGACTTTGAGAAAGGAAGTGGGGCAGACATGAGAGAGGGTGTAAGGATGTAGAGGAAGTAAGTAGGAGAGATAGATATGGAAGAGGTGGTGTAAGAGATGTGAACATGATGGAGACTTTTCTATGGTTTGCTGTTTGGGTAGCAGAATGCTAGAGGGCAATGGTCACGTGCATTGGAATTTACCATCCAGAATGTAGCTTGCAGATGTCTAGTTTGTCCCTTAGCATTGCAGTTATGAATGCACAGTTCATTTATTGATTGGTTGATTGATGGTATAATTGTGCTTTGATTGTTGTGCAGTTCAGTGCATTACTTGATATCATTTTCTCCTTTTCAGATTGTGGACAGAAGTTTTGTTTGTTTGTTTCTGTTTTTGTTTTTGTTTTTTGGTAAAATGTTCTTGTTCTGCTCTTTTTAAAAAAGCACAAGTTCTCATAAATCAAATGTGTTTACATATCATGACAAGTCAGGAATCTGCATGCATGTCAGCCAGGTATTTGCATACAACAGGAGCTGGTAGCCAGACCACAGAACTTTCTTTGTTCATAGTTTGTGCCTCGTGTTATATGAACCCAGGCATTTGCCCTTCTCTGATTTACTTCTCTTTCAAACCCCCCCCAAAAAACAAAACAAAAAAACAGAACAGCAAACTTAAGAAGAAATTTTGGCTTTTTCCTCTGGTTTGTCAGGACAGAAATAAATCAGAGAGAGGAAGGTCCTTGCAGCTACACAATGCAATAAACAACTGTGGACCAAAGCTGCAGGCAGGCACATATAATGTTAACTGCTGACTTCCCATTAATTTAGTGGACAGTTGGGGAATAGCAGTTAGATTTAGGCCTCGGGTTCTTGGTCAGCTGTGTTATGCATATTTGTCCTTTTAGCTGAATTCCCATACACAAGGTCAGCTGCCAGAGGAAGTACAGTTGCAGCTCACTGCTACATGTGTGCAGCAAAATGAGATTAGTGTGTTCATCACATGAGTCTGGGTTGGTGTGGTTAGATGCAGCAAGGCTGCAGTTCAGTGTTCTCTCACCTGAGCGTAAGCTGCAGGGATCTCACTGGGACTTAATCTTTATGACTACACATGACTACATCTACACATTGCAGATTAGTTCCTACTGAAATTGATGGGGCTTGATATCATGATTAAGTTGTTAAACTTTTTTTTAAAAAAAAATCTGAAACGGCAAGAGTGAGTCCATTTAATTTCTGATTATAGTACTTTCATTTCAGCAAAGATCTTGTTTCAGCAGAGCAAAACAAAAATCATATTAGCACTGAATTAAAGAAGAAAGAAGAGCAGCTGTCCAGTTATGAAGAGAAGCTTTTTGATGTTTGTGGAAGCCAAGATTTTGAAAGTGATCTCTACAGACTTCAAGAAGAAATTGAAAAGACATCCAAGCAGCGAGGTAAGTTTATAACTTCGTTTGTATTTTCCTACAGTTTTCTGCAATATTCTGTTTCACTTTTAAATTGCCATATTGATGTATATTTTCTTACTTTTTAACTCAGATATATGGCGTCGATAACTTGCTTTTCAGTGATTATAATAATGTCAACATTTTGTCATGGAAAAATTGTTAGCTTAAAGGTGCAATTGTATCTTGTGTCTTCCCTTTGCAAATCTTAAACATTTTAGATTTCCTCTTTAACTTTTATTTTTGTTTTAAGTTGGAACAGTTGTCATCTATCCTCTTATTTTGTTTAGTGATGCATAATATGATGCTTTACTGTTCTTAGCTAAATCCAGCGTGATGATAACAGTGTTAGCAGATTTTTCCCTTTCCTGCCAGTCCTCTGTGGTGCCAAAATCTTATTACAGAAGCAAGTTTTGGGGTGGCTGAAGTTGAAAAACAGGAGAGAGTCTCTCCCTTCTTACTTCTTCCAGAGGTTTACTGTTGGATTGTTCCCAGTGGTCACATTTGAAATGGGGCTATTCCTTTTATGTTAGTAAAAGGATGCTAAAGGATTTTTGAGGAGTCTGTGTCATTCAAACACTAGGCTAAAAAAAAAATTAAAATATATTGAAATATATATTAAGCTTTTTCCTGCAGTTTTGCTGGGTCTGTGGGATTTATTGGTGGCTGTTAGGTCAGGTGCTTTCTACTTAAGTGTATGTGGTTAAATTGATTTTATATTTTTAATGTTTTATTCCCATTGTTTATACAGTCCTTTTTTGTTGATTTGATTATAAACCACCTTGGAGACTTGTTAATAGGAAAAAAAGATAATACATCATACATTTTAGAAATATGATTTGCCATTCCCTCATTGTCTCTATTGCTGAATTTCATAAAATGCTGCCTTCCCTTTGTCTTCTGACTGTTGCATTGGTGTTATTCTTTCCCTTTGAAACAGCCATGCTTGCTGGAGCTACAGCAGTTTATTCACAGTTCATCACACAGTTAACAGATGAAAACCAGTCATGTTGTCCAGTTTGCCAAAGGGTGTTTCTGACAGAATCAGAACTGCAGGAAGTGATAGATGATCTTCAGAAGAAGCTGCGCCTTGCTCCAGACAAACTGAAGACAACAGAATCTGAGCTTAAGAGGAGAGAGAAGAGGCGTGATGAAATGATGTCACTCAAACCTATCAGGTGAGCCAAATTGTTTAGCATTCTTTGGTAGGGAATGGAGGAACAACATTTTGAGAGAATATAGCCATTTTAAAATCACCTCAAGTGGGCTTTTTCTGTTTTTGAGAGGAACATGTATACCATACACTTCTTTATAATAACTCACCCTACATGGGTGATAGAGGCAATGAGATGGCCACATAGGGTGTCTTGAGAGATGTGATATTTTTCCTGATGTGATGCAAGATGAGATAGGGAAGCTGCCAAGACTCATCAATATCCTACACTACCATTTTTTCCTTTGGAACCAAGTGGGACCAAATTATACTGCCAGATAAAGCCTTCATTACAAGTGATAGTGAGGATCTACATGGGAGTTTAAAGGACCTTGGAGCACAGATTGGCATGTCATGACTTCTTCCTGTTAAAGATTGTAGAGAAAAAGGAAGGTGGGTAGAGAAAAATCTCGCCACTGAACAAGTGAATATACAAATGGTGTCCTCAGGAAAGATTTGGCCTCTTGGACTATGGTATGCACTTCCATGAAGAAAGACTTTTTTGCACAAGATGGGTGGCAGTCCATAGCAATTGTTAAGAACTTGTTTTCTAGAAATTGTGCAAACCTGATTAGGAGGGCTTTGACTAGAATCTTGTGCGAAAGAGAGAGAATATTTCAGGACACAGAGGATACCAAGTATGGTGGATGGGAATTAGGAACAGTAAAAACAAGCGGTGATACCTAAATCCAGCAGTAAGCAGTATAAAACAAAGAGCATGGCTTTTTACACTAATGCACAGAGCATGGGAAAGAAGTTGAACTTGAGCTGTTAATATAGTAAAGCAAATATTATCCAGTAGGCATTACTGAAACTTGATGGCATGAAACTCCTGACTAGAATGCAGTCATTGAGGGTATAACCTACTAAAAAGAGAACAGATGAAGCAGGAAGGGAGAAGAGGAACACTATATGCAAATGATGTGTATATGCATGAGGAAATCAATGACACGGAGCTTGGAAGACAAGTTGAGACTAAACATTAAAGGAAAGGAAAGCAATGACATCACAGTCAGGGCTAAAACTCAGAATGAATTCAAACTCTCCAACTGAAGTTTCTGAGCACTTTTCAAAGGCAGATCCACATAGAGCACATTGCTGTGTACTGTATGTACAGGATGTCTCAGCTTCAGCTTGTTTGCTCCCATCCAGTCTATTTCAGAAGCTAGGCACCAGCTTCATTGGAATTCAGTGGAAAAGAGTAATAGAGGTGGGTGTCATCAGCATAGTGGTAACACCTGGCCCCAGAACTCTGGACAACTTCTCCCAGTGGTTTTTATGTGGATGTTAAATAGCATAGGGGACAAGGCTGAACAATGAAGGAGTGAGGTGAAGAGTGAACAGTGAGGTGGATGAAACACCAACAGGGTTGCCATGGCAAACATAAACTTTTGAGACAGTCCAGACAAAGTAGCCTCAGCATGGATGTTGAAGTCCTCCGGCATCACAAGCCACAGAGACTCCAGTATCACCCTCAAGTCCACCTTAGCTAGCTCAGGAAGGGAGATGGCTGAGCAGCAATGTGGAAGGTAGACCAACAGCATCTCTATCTGCCCCAGCTACCCATCTTCAAATAAACAGACTCAAACCCTGCAGACTGAGGGATGGGGCACTTGGTCAGGAGATATTATCCTGATAGACCACTGCAACTCCACCTCTGCATTCCCCAGGTCTCTCAGGCTGCTGCACAGAGAATTCTTGTGGGCAAAGCTGCGACAGATTAAACACCCACACCCACACACACCACACCTCATCTAACCAAGTCTTTGTAATGCATACCAGGTTGGCATGTTCATCAAGGATCAAGTCCTGAATGGCAGTTGGTTTACTATTCACCAATCTGGAATTAAACAGCGGGATTTTCAACCAAGGGGCACTACTACCTTGACTATTTAGATTATTTGGGATAGAAGACAGTTTGGGGGTGACCAATGCCTTATTGTAAACTCTACTCCAGGACAGTGCAATCATGTCCCATTTCTGTATCTCCTTCCATCCTGTATAACTTTAATGGCTGCTCCGTGAGTGCCATTACCCCCCTTCCTTTGTTGGCAACACATCTCCCCTCTCCCAAGAATGGTCAGTTGTCTTTTCTGACAGAGCAATGTCTAAGCAGGTGTGAGGGAGTATTTTCCCTGCAAAGCAGCAGCAGGATGGGGCCTCACTTTTGTGCCACCCCTAAAACTAAGTGTGTTAATAGTGGAATGTAGCAGCAAACAAAACCAGTGCAGCTGTAGGCTGCATCAACAGAACAATAGTGTCGAGATCAAGAGGGGAGGTAGTACCACTCTGTTCTGCTTTGGTCAGACCTTACTTGGAATACTGTGTCCATTCTGGGCAGCGAAGATTAGGAAGGATATCAACAGTCTGCAATATATCCAGAGGAAAACAATCTAAGACAGGTCCTTTGAATAACAGTTGAAGGAGTTGAGTATGTTTATTCTGAAAAAGATTGAGAAGTTATATGGTAGCCATGTTCAAATATCTGCAGGGCTGTCATGTGGCAGATGGAACAAGATTTTTTTTGCTGCTGCACTAGGATATGAACCAAAAAAAAAGAAGCAAATTGTGAGAAAGAAGATTCCAACTGAAAGTTAGAACAAAATCTGAGGGCGAGACTTGTCTGCAGTAGAAAGAACAACCTCAGAAGCTGATGGACTCTATTTCATTGGAGTTTTTTTAAACGGAGGGTAGATGGCCCTCTGTATGGGATACTTTTGCTGTGGACTTCTGCACTGGCAGGGTTTGGACTACATGATTGTTGGTGTACCTTCCATCTCTGCAGTTCTGTGATTCTGTGAAAGCATCTGTGGCAGTGGCCAGGATCTCTGTGCAGCCTCCTTTGTCAGACAAAATTTTAAGAGAACCCATAGTGACAGGTGGCGGCCAAGTGTTCCAAAAGCAACACTAAGCTGAGAATATACGCCTAGACCTGGTTGACCAGAAGTGTATTATCCCATTGAAATAGGCAACATATCAGTTCCTGCTTTGATTTTCCTACTAACCAAAAGCATGCTGTCACATCTACATTAAGACATAGTCTGGGGCTTGCTAGAAAGCCCATTACAGCCTGCAGGACCAAGTTTAGGCTCTTCATTGCCTCTGTGGCATCTGATGAAAAGAAGAGAGAGTGCATGGAGAGAAAATGGAGGGATTTACACTCAAGGGGTAGTTTGTACAACAAATTGGCATATGTACGCTTACATGAGCCTATAGTAGAACAGAACTTTCCAAACTTTTCATGTGGGTGGCACACTTTTTAGACATGCATCATTTTGTGACACAGTAATTCAGATTTACTAGCAATCCAGAGGTTAAACTAAGCCCTTGTAAGAGATACAGACACATACATAAATTGTAATAATGAAGGGTATGGGGACACAACATGTCTCATGAAAACCTTTTATATATTTTTAAAAATATGTGATTTATAAATAATAACATATATTTCCAATGTTGTTGTCATTTATGAGTAAAAATATGTAAATATGTCCAAGAATTAAAAAATTAAATAAAAGCAATAATTACTTATCATTTTAATGAGATGTATCAGGTTGATAGGATGAACACAGCTTTTCAATATTTGGTGGAATATTAAATGAAGACACTCGTATTTCATCATCAAGCATTTTTAAGCTTCCACGTTTCAACAAGGAAAGACCCTGGCGACAGCAGCAGCAGCAGTGGAAAAGGCAGCCCCCCTCCACCTGATCCTGGGCCGCTGCTGTCACCCACAGTGAAGAAAGACCCCGGGGAGAGTGGTGGCAGCTGGCCAGGCTCGGGTGAGGAGGTCTTTCTCACTTTCTCAGCCCAGGGAGGTGACACACCTGCACGCTGCAGGCAACACACTAAAGTGTTGTGACACACAGTTTGGACAGACCTATAGTAGAATGTGTGAATTTTGCAAAGAAGGAACAGCACTATTAACATTTATTTTATGCCATTTTGGAGCCGGAACCAGATTTGCCTAGTAATAGAAGTAAGAGCCAGCATGGTGGAGTAGTTTGTGTGATAGACTAAGACTCCAGAGACCAGGATTCTAATCCCTGCTTAGCCATGGCGATCCACTGGGTGACTTTGAGCGAGTCATATTCTTTCAGCCTTGGAGGAAGTCAAAGACAAACCCCCTCTGAACAAATCTTGCCAAGAAAACTTCATGATAGTTTTGCTTTAGGGTCGCCATAAGTTGTAAATGACTTGAAGGCATATAATAACAACAACATGCACGTATGTTATGGTAAATAGACTTTACTGATTGATTGCCATTTGATCATTGTAAGGATTTTTTTTCTTCTTGGGCTGACAGCAATGATGTAATTCTGTCATTCATATGTGTTTTATCATAAAATGATAAATGTTTTAAGCTGAATCAAAGTCTACATGAATCCAAGTACAGCTACCTCTTGTACTGAACTGATTTTGTTACAAATGGAAAATATTACGATTTTATTTTGTTCTGTTTTTTTGCTAAGGCAAACAGTAGCTGAACTCCAAGAGAAGGACATACCAGACTTAAGGAACAAACTACAGGCTCTCAACAGAGAGATTCAGCGTCTTAAAGGTGATATAGAAGAGCAGGAAACCCTTTTGGCTACTGTCATGCCTGAGGAAGAAAGTGCTAAAGCGTGTCTTCAAGATATAACACTTATGGAAAGGTATCAGGTAAGGGGACTAAGCAGACTAGGCTGCACACTGAAGCTCTTCATTTAGGCACTGCTTGCATGAAGTGGTAAAGCACACTGTAGCTGGCTCTTCTTTCTCTGGTTAACCAGCTAACACTGAATCATGTGCATGTTGTGAATATAGGAGGCACACATTGGCTTCAAGTGCACCCCTGACAAATGCAGTAAATGTTAGGTCTTTAGAGGGAAGAAAGGGATGTTTTCATGCCTAGAGGAGGTGTCACATATGGTCACTTGTGCCTGCGATGAACTTGACTGAGTCCAAAATGTGACTGAAGTTAGTACAGAAATACTAGTATTTTTGTTGTTGTTGTTATTTTTTCAGACTGATTTAAGGGATGTTGAACGAAAAATTGCTCAGCATGCTACTAAGCTAGAAGGCGTGGATTTAGGTCGAACGCTTCTACAAGTGAGCCAGGAAAAACAAGAGAGAAAGCATCAGTGGGATACAGGTAACCATATATGAATAGTCCTAAGGTTTCCTTTGTAACCAGGAGACTGCAATCTGTTTCTGTATTTCCTATGTTGGTATGAAAAAGTCACATATTGACTGTTCCAGTTTTCACACTCTTTGAAATGCGATCTCTTATCATTTCCTAGCCTTGCAGGTAGAGCTGATGCAAAAATTGCTGTTGGTCACCACTTTGGTTTCTTTAAAACCACAAAAATGAAGAGCTAAAGCTAAAAGGCATTCTCACCTTTACTTGTAAAAGGGATCAGTTCTGTTATCATCATTTGAGAGTTTCTTATCTCAGAGAAGGGATTCTTATAAGCTTTTATTTCCTTAATGTAAAATAAATGTTGTGTTTGCTGAAATTCTTAATTTTTATTTTGCGTAGAGAACAACTTGAATTATGTGGCTCATCTTCTGTCAGTGTTTATATTTATGTATACCTTATGTTAATTATAACCTATATTGTGAACAACAAACAATGTCTTGGTCAGGTAAAGTAACTTTTAGTCCATCCTTCTTGTAGTTCAATGCAATGACTTTTTAAGTCTTGTATATTATAAAACCATTTAGGTATCTGTGGAGATCTGTTTTTTACAGAAAACATTTGATGTCCGTGTGTGTGTGCGCCTTCAAGTCATGTGTCAACTTATGGGCTCATGAATTTCATAGGGTTTTCTTGGGCAAAGGATACGGCACCTGGTATTCGTTGGCAGTCTCCCATCCAAAATCAAATGGGATCAGGTGTCTTAAGGACGTTTAGGGATTGCTGTCTGTGTAGAAACTGTTAATAAATGCTAGAATATCTGCATCTTTAGTTTTGTTCTACTTTGTGATAAATCATAATAATATTACAACAGGAGCCTGAAAAACTCTTGCATCTGCTTACAAGTCTACCAGATTATTTGTGCCTGTGTTACCATAGCAGATATCTACTGTTTTTCATTATGAATAATTTAAAGTTATATCGTCCAGTGCTGATGATAATTTGAATCAGATTTTAACCAATTATGTAAATTGTATTTTCAGTCCCTAGTTTACTGCAACGTACCTCCCTTTAATTATGCTTTCACTTATTGGCATTGTCGGGTAGCCCTCCATATTTTAGTTATGGGACATGTAGTAGGAGTTAAGTAGCAGCTTGCTTGTAACAAGGTATGAGCACCAGAGACCATTAGATAAACAAAGCTAGGAATATAATGATAAGCGCTGCCAGGCTAACCCAGAACTTAAGGGTCTCTTGTGGGCGGGATGAGAAACCCTTTGCCTTTTATGTTTTGAATTTTGCTAATTGCCTCCAGTTCACTCACTGAAGTCCCGTACTATGTATCATGGTCCTAATAAATAAGTGTTTACGCACTGTTATATTTGTGTGTGTGAATTCAGTTCATGACAGGCATAATAATGATTAAGATTACAGTAGATTTCATCCAGTTAAGTAAATTATGTTTTGCATAGTTTATTGCAGTATATCTCCCTTCAATTATACTTTCAGTTACTGGCAAAATTGAATTGAAGCAGACTCTTAAACAAGATCAGCAAAATCAGGTCCAGACTCTAAAGAGTACAGTGAATGAGCTTAAGGCAGAGAAACTTCAAATATGTAGTCGTTTGCAGCGCCGACAGCAGCTGGAAGAGCAGGCTGTGGAGCTGACTACTGAGGTGCAGTCATTGAACAGAGAAATCAAGGTAAGAGTGAGAATTAGTATAGTAATAACTCAAGTTGTTTTCCCTACCCCCTCTCATGCTTTAAAAATTCTGCCGGGTCAGAGAAGATACAATAATGTGCAATTTAAAATTTGAAAGAAATTTGAAAGAAACTTACAAAAATGTTTTTTATTTCTTTTTCAGGAAGCAAAGGAACAGATCTCCCCTCTGGAAACAACTTTAGAAAAACTGCAACAAGAAAAAGAAACATTAATAAATAAAAAGAATACAAGTTACAGAGCAGCCCAAGAGAAGGTCAGATAACTTGTCCTAAGCTGGTTAGCTAAATATCTGCTTCTTGTGGGCAAGAACTGTGTACATTGTGTACAGGCCTTCCCCACTTATCTGAGAGGTTAGGCACCAGAGAGGTTGAAGAGCAGAACCCATTACTGTATTTCAGGGACCATGAGGACTTATAAAGGCTCAGTTGGGACTGACTTCACATGTGCACACTGCTTGCAAAGTCTCTCAGCTTGCTTAGCTCCTTTCTTCCCCTCTTAGCTTGCTTTGCAAGCAGCATGTACATCCAAGTAGTTCTAAGAGAGCCTCCATAGGCAAGAAGAACTGATGAAAGAGCAGAACCTCTATTGAATTCATGGAACTTGTCCTTAATTTAGAAGCATCAAAAGAAGAAATCATTAGATAATGGGGCATCAAATGGTGAGATCTTTCAGTATTTTGTCAAGGATTTTAATGGCTCCAAAAATGTTTAGATAGTCAGAGTTAGATAGTTTGATTGGCAAGGACTGATATTAGTTGGAAACTTGAAATCCTTCTAGCTAGAGATCTAGATATATCTGTCTGAATGAGCAACAAAATGGCAAGTTAAGTGTAAACAAGTGGTAAACAGTGGTGAGCCTCCAGATAACACAGGACTGCAGATCCCAGACTCCCTAGCAAGCATAGCCAATGATGACGAATGCTGGGTTTTGCAACATCTGGAGGGTTGCATGACTATCACTGCTGCTGTAAAGTAAGGTACGTTGTACAAAAGGTCTTCATTTCACCCATTGAGTGACAGAAGCCAAATTATAAAACTGGAGTGAGGAGGCTTGAACTCTTTTCAATGACAAGATTGGTTCGGTGTGCATCAGCTATGAAAAAGATAAATTCTGTGTTAGAAATTACAGTGGAGCCTCTGTATCTGTAAGAGTTCTGTTCCAGGAACCTCTGTGAATAATCAAAAACATGAATGTTCGTATTCCCCTTATACTAAGTGGTGGCAGCATGTTCGTGGATACTTCAGTGTATCTGCATTCACATAACCTTCATTTTAAGTATAGGATGCAACACTTCACATGAACTGAAAGTCACAGATGTGGAGGTCGCATGTAAGGAGGGTCTACTGTATTAGAAAAGGGATAGAAAACAAAGCTGTCACTAGTGTTGCACCCTTATATATCTGTGGCCAAGGTGGTGAGAAGGTAAAATCACCTGTAGATCTCCAGGTATTTCCACTGAATCAATAACAAAATGAGCCCCCCCTTAAATTATAGTTTAAACCAGGAGGACTGTGAGTTTATTTAGTTCTAATACTCAACGATGATTCCTAGGTTCAGGAGTCTGCCCATTTTTTTGTACTACTGTGTATCTACACATGGAATATTGTATACTGTTCCTGTTCTCAAAGAGCATATTTTTTTTTAATTTTCTTTTTATTATATACATACAAATTATACAGTCCGTGTTAAACAAAATTTACATTTCTGATTACGTTGTCCATTTATACAATACTATATATACATCTTTTTCTTAACAGTATAAAAAATCCTGCTATTGTATTTACAATTCCGTGACTTCCTATCTTCCACCAAGAGTCGCTATTCATATTATTTTAGATATAAAGAAACTCCCCAATTCAAAATTAAATTAATTATAAAGAAACTTCCCAATTCAAATTTTTTTGTATTTTTTTATAATCATGTCTTCTACAATGTATTCAATCATCAGACTCACAGATAAAAAAGAGAAAAAACCACATTATGACTACTGTTTTTATGTTATTTTTCCCTTTTCCTGTCCTTGTTATAATATTAGATATACCCACGCGTTTAATTATCCTTCCGCCTAATTTACATATTATTGGATTTCTATTACCTAACAATTCTTACAGCTTTGTTTGCCGTTTCTCCTACCTGTTACAGTAAAAGAGAATTTTATTCTAATTTCTATCAATCACACTGTCTTTCTAGGACCAATACCCATATTTCCTCATGAAATTTGTCACAGGTTTCCAATCATTTTCTACCTGTTCAATTTGTTTCCCTTTTAACCTCATGGAGAACATGTCAAATTGTTTATATTCAGCTATTTTCTGAGCCCATTGCTCAATATCCGGAATTGCTGTTGTTTTCCATACTCTTGCGAACACCATTCTTGCAGCTGTTATCATGTACAGTAAAACTCTCTTTTTCTTCACTTGGAAATCTTTATCAAACATGAATATCATATTTAATAAACACAGTTCAGGCATCATAGGGAATGTCACGTTAAATATTTCTTTTAAGGTATCGTATATTTTCAGCCAAAATTTTCTTGTGCATGGGCATGTCCACCAAACGTGGTAAAAAATACTGGGATTTTCTTTGCATTTCCAACACTTATTTTCACCAGTGTGATACATCTTGTCAATTTTTTCCGGTGTTAAATAAGTTCTATGGATCATTTTAATGTAGTTTTCTTTTAAATCTTGAGAACTGGTAAATTCTACTGTATTTTTCCATGATGCTTCCCAATTTTCTAGTAATATATCGTGCTGTACGTTTCTTGCCCATTTGATCATAACTTCCTTTGTTGGTTCATCCTCCAATTTACACGCATTAAGATATTTATAGAAAAACAAAATTTTTTGCTTTGACTTCAGGAATATTATTGATTGCAGTTCATTATATAACTTCTGCATTGATATTCCTTCTAGTCTAGAATCCATTGCGAATCTTTCTTTAAGCTGCAAGTAAGGGACCCAATTTCATTTTATGTCATCTCTCTCTAGTTCTTTGCGTGTCTTTATTGTAATCTTCTCAGGGTCAATTTGTTTTATCAAATCTTTATATCTGAGCCAGTCTTGAGTCTTATCGGCCCATTGTCCATAAAAGGCCTCCTGAGGTGAAATCCAGAGCGGTATTTTGTTGTATGTATTGTTTTTTATCCTTTTCCAAATATTAATCAGTGATTTTCTTACATAGTGGTTCGTGAAATCTCGATCGATCTTGTCCTTCTCATACCACAGATAGACGTGGAACCCGAATCTCATGTTAGCTCCTTCTATTGTTAGTAATCTTGTGTCTTCCAAGGTTATCCAATCCTGGATCCACGTCATCGCATTGGCATAATAATATAATTTGAGATTGGGGACTCCACATCCTCCTTTTATCATCCACTCGGTCATCAATTTCCATCTTATTTTTGTTTTTTTGCCTGCCCAAATAAATTTAGATATTTCTTTTTCCCAGAGTTTAAAAGGTTTATCATTTGTTATTATTGGTAAATTCTGAAATAGAAAATTAAACTTGGGCAGAACATTCATTTTGATAGTTGCGATTATTCCAAGTAACGATAAGTTTAAATTTTTCCATCTTCTTAAATCGCTGGCGATCTGTTTTCATGTTGTCTCATAATTGTTGTCAAATAGGTCTTTATTGGTCTCCATAAACCAGATTTCCAAATATTTTATTTTCTTCTCTGTCTTAAATCCAGTCAGTTTTATCATTTCTTCTTTTTCTCTTACTGGCATGTTTTTCATCATTAAATATGACTTATTCTTGTTTATTTTTAACCCGGCAGCTTCTCCAAAACTTTTAATCTCTTTCATGATTTCTGTAACACCAGTTACTGGTTCTTCAATAAAGAATATAAGGTCGTCCGCGAAAGCTCGTAATTTATATTCTTGATCTTTTATTCTAATTCCTTTTATTGCAGTGTTCTCTCTTATACTAATATTTAATATTTCTAGTGTTGCTATGAATAGCAGCGGAGAAATCGGACAGCTCTGTCGTGTTCCTTTTCCTATTTGTATTTCTTCCATCACGATCGATTTTGCTTTTTGTAAAGAGCATATTTTTGAGCTCACCTGTCTGTCTTCCCATTTTTTTCCTGTCCCTGTCCCTTAACTCCTTTTTTTTTCCATTATCAAGGGGATAGGAAAATCCCCAACAGCTGCCATACAGACATATGGCTATCCACAGTAGCAGCATATGAGACCTGTTTGGAAGAGGTGCATCTTATTTCTTTCATTCAAAGCAGTTTAAGTTAAACTTTTTAAAAATAATTTTTAAAATGTTTAATAATTTTAGTAATTTTTTAAAAAGTTACTATATAATTTAGTTAGGATGCCATGATGGTAAAAAAAATTAGGTATTTTAAGTTTACTTTACTGGAATAGTGTGTTGTTTAAATATATGCATTTATTGTCAGTGAACAGATTTGCATGTATGTGTTTCCCCAGATAAATGACGTTAAAGAAAAGGTAAAAAACATCAACAACTATGTAAAAGAGATTGAAAATTACATTCAAGAAGGGAGAGAAGAATACAAACAGGTAATTATAAAAAGAGACTGAAGACCTTCCAAGATACTTGTACAATTTTAATTGAAAATCAGTGCAGACCCTGTGGTACCATAATGAGGATAAGCTTTTGTGAACTATTACAGCCTGCTTCATCAAGTATAGGAAATGTTATCATCAGGTAGAAATATAGTAGATAGGTTGGGGAGGAAGTGGGTTTTTCTTCAACAGGTTAACATGATCACTCCTCCTTAAATTAACATGTTTTTTTTTCTTTCATAGCAAAAGGAATCTGAACTTGATGAAGTCAAGGTCCAGCTAGCAGAATGTGAGAAAAAGAAAGAGAAGATAAATAAAGAAGCAGGAACAATTAGACAAGACATTGATACTCAGAAGGTAGCTTTTAAGCATTATTCCCAAATAATTCCATAAATTACAGGTGGATGACTTTAACACTGAGGGCTGGGAGAGCACTCTCACTCATAAAGTAACAAGTGTTTGACATGAATATAAACGGCTTCAGTTGGATTCACCTAATAAATAAGGATTTGCTACACTGTTAGGTAGACACTGCTGTGGCTCTTTTGATTGATCTTCATATATTGCCTGATGTGTATTTCTAGGGGGTGTGGTACAATGATTTCAAACCCCAGTGTAATTAAATACCCTAAAGGCACCAGATCTTTCTGATCTTTGAAGCCAAGCAGGGTCAGCCCTGGTTAGTACTTTGATGGGAGGCTGCCAATGAATACCAGATGCTGTAGGCTATATTTCAGAGGAAGGAACTGGCAAAACTACCTCTGAGTATTCCTTGCCTAAGAAAACCCTATGAAGTTCATGGGGTTGCCATAAGTCAACAGGTGACTGGAAGGATGATATATAACACAGTACCATTTTGTAATTTCTTTTAAAAAAAGTCTTTCTACTACATAGTAAACAAACTGAAGTAGAAAAGCCTGCTTTGCTTATGCATTGGTCTGAAATGTATGATTAGTATTTGGTAGTATCAAACAGCCCAGTCAGGAAACCAAATCAAGGAGTCATCAGAGAGTCATTGCACATGCCATGTTGTGTAATGTGTGTGATACTGGCCTAGTCATACATTAACATCATGTATATTTAACTGCTGTCAAATTGACTTCAACTGATAGTGACCTTATGAGTGAGAGACCTCCAAGTCAGCCTGTCAACAACATCATCCCTGCTCAGGCCTTGCAGACTCAGGACAGCCATGGCTTCCTTAATGGAGTCTCTCCATCTGTCGTGGGGTCTTCCTCTTGCCCTGTTGCAGGACTTTCCAAATGGTGTGCCATGACATGTTAGTGTGTCACTTGAAGTGTGTAGGTGTGTTGGTTACAGTCTTGGAAATGTATGTTATTATTTATAAATCATATATTTTTAGAAATATATCAAAGACTTTCATGAGACATGTGTCCCCATACATTTTGTTATTACTATTTATGTATGTGTCTGTATCTCTTATAATAGGGTTAGTTTAACCTCTGGTTTGCTACTAAAACTGAATTACTGTGATGCAAAATGATGCATGTCTAAAAAGTGTGTCACCAACATGAAAGGTCTGGAAAGCTCTGCTCTACTGCCTTCTATCTTACCAAGCACTGTGGCCTTTTCTCTTAAGTCCTGTCTTCTCATGATATGTCCAAAGTACAACAGTCTCAGTTTAGTCATCTTGGTTTCTAGGGAGAGTTCAGGCTTGATTTGCTCTTGCTCTTGTTGTTGTTGCCATTGGCCTTCAAGTCATTTCTGCCTTACGGTGACCCTGAAGGAAACCTATCCTGGGGCTTTCCGGGGCTGTGTGTGTGTGACGCACCCGAGGTCACCCAGTGGTTTTTCATAGCCAAGTAGGGAACCGAACCTTGGATTCCAGTACTTAAATCACTATACCACACTGGCTGTTTAATTTGCTGTAGGATCTATTTATTTGTCTTTTTGGCAGTCCATGGTATCCGTAGAACTCTTATGTTCTTCACAGCTGCCCTTCTAAGTCCTAGTCTTTTTCTGATTTCTTGACTGCAATCTCCATTCTGATTAATGACTGAGTCAAGGAAAGGAAAATCTTGGACTATTTTGATGTTTTCATTGTCTACTTTAATGTTAAGTGAATCATCTGTGATCATTATTTTTTTTCTTGATGTTCAGCTGCAAACCTGCCTTTGCACTTTATGCATTGACTTTCTTCAGTAATCATTCCAAGTCTTTGCTGTTTTCTGCTAGCACTGTGGTGTCATGTGTATCTTAAATTGTTGATGTTCCTTCCTCCCGTTTTTGTACCTTTTTCCTCCCAAGTCTAATTCTGCTTTACTTATGATACGTGCAGCATGCAAGTTAAACAGATAGGGTGATAAAATACAGCCTTGCCTGACCCCCTTGCCAATGGGAAACCATTCCATTTCTTCGTATTCTGTCCTAACAGTTGCCTCTTGTCCTGCATACAGGTTACACGTCAGGACAATCAAATGTTGTGGCACACCCATTTCTTTAAGAGCAGTACATAGCTTTACGTGATCTGAACAATCAAGGCTTTGCTCTAATCTGTAAAGCTCAGACTGATTTTCTTCTGAAATTATTTGGTGTGCTCCATTATCCATTGTATGTTTGCAGTGTGATTTCTAGTGCCTCTTCCTTTCCTGAACCCAGCTTGGACATCTGGCATTTCTTGCTCCATAGGTGGTAAAAGTCTTTGTTGTAGAATTTTGAGCATAATTTTGCTTGCATGGGAAATTAATGTAGTCATCATTTGGTTACATTTGGTTATCATTTGGTGTCCCCTTCCTTGGGGATTGGAATGCAGGCCATTCTTTTGTTTTCCATATGCGTTGACAGATTTCAGTTACAACTAGAGTAGATTCTGTCTCTGTGGATTGAAACAGCTCTATTGGTATGCCATCTGTTCCTGGTGGTCTGTTTCTCCCAAATGTTTAGAGTGCAGCGTTCACTTCACTTTCTAAAATTTGAGGTTCATCTTCATATGGTTCTTCCTTAAATGAATCTGTCAACCTTTCATCTCTTTTTTATAGTTCTTCAGTGTATTGTTTCCATCATTTCTTTTCTTCTCTTCCCCCCCCCCCCGGCTTGGTCATATAATTATTCCTACTCTTAGTTTAAACTTCCTTTTGATTTCTCAGATCTTGTAGAAGAGACCTTCCATTTTTGTTGTCATTTTGTATTTCTCTGCATTGATCATTATAGCAGTTCTTGTCCCTGTGCACAAGTCATTGAACAGTTACATTCAAGGTTCTGACTCTATTTCTGTCACTTTTACTTTTGTTTCTCATCTGTTGTTAACTGCTTGAAGAGTTTACTCCATCATTCATTGTGGCTTTTATTTAGTTTTGGGTGAAGATGTGTCTTTTTACATTCCTCCCTGACGGTGTCCCTGGCTTCAGTCCAGAGTTTTTCTGGCTCCTGGTCAATTAGGCATAATAGTGCAAATCTATTTTTAATTATCTTTAAATTCTACAGGGATGTTCTTAAGGTTGTATTTTGACTATAGTCTATTTGATTTCGGTATTGGCTATCAGGGCATGTCCATGTATACTGTCACCTCTTTAGTTGCTTGAAGAATGAGTTTGTGATGAATAAACTGTGGACCTTGCGAAATTCAGTCACTCAGTCTCCTGCTTCATTTCTTGATCCTAGGCCAAATTTTCCTACAATATTTGGTCCTGCTCTGTTTCCTATATTTGCATTCCAGTCACTTATGATTAACAAGGAATCCTGTTTTGGTGCATGATCAATTTCCTTCTGGAATCCTGCATACAGTCTTTCAATTTCTTCTTTTTCTGCCTCTGTAGTTGGAGCATACACTTGGATTCTGGTTATATTAATGAGTTTTCCCTAATGTCTTATTGATGAGATTTGGTCAAACTTTACATTATATCCTTTGACTGCTTTTGCTATGTCTCTGCTCGTTCTTAATGCCACCCCATTTTTTCTTAGTGATTTCCTGAGTGAAACAAAGTGTAGTTATCAAAATCAGAATATTCTCATTCCTGTCCACTGTTGCTCATTCACCCAAGTACTGCAATGTTTATATATTCCATTTTTTGTTTAACTACATCTGGCATCTTCTTCATGGTCTGTGTGACTCACATAAATGGGTTTACTACGCTTGTGTAGTGCCTTGTTTGGAAACTTCTAGAGTTGTTATGCAAGTATTTTGGCCATAGCCCCTTCTCTACTGGTAATTTCATTTCTATTCGATCCTTAAATTCTACTGAAAACTTCTTTAGAAAACATGCAGTGTGGAACACCCTATCTATATCTTCTTGATTTATAACCTACCTGTGCGTGAAAGACTAAGATAGATACCAAAAAGGTTTTTTTTTAAACATAGTGTGGTACATACTTTCATTCTGTTGCTAATTATAAACTCCAAATAGCAACTTTTTGCTATTCTGGGAAGTTTCAGAGAAATATAATACATTATTTAGTATATCAAGATGATGTTATTCATGGAGGGGAGCAGAGAGGAGTGGAATCTATAAAAGGTGGCCATAGGGCTATTTCTTTTTTTACTCAAAAATAAAGATGCTGAGATATAACTAGAAGTAGTTTTAAAAGTGGTTAGAATGGTTCAAGACCCTTGTTTTAATCAAAAAATTGAAAAGTACCCCTTTGCCATAGATGAGATAACAACTAACACTGCTCTGTCACCCAGTTGAGCTGTGTTAAGCAGACATTACTTTGTGGCTCAAACCCTGATTTAACTTTTTGTTGCTGATGGCTGTGTGTCAGGTACAGCCCTGCTTAGCTCGAGAAGTGGATTGTTACAAGCTTCTTCTGAATTACTGCCAAGCACTGGACTGTGGTGGTATACAGTTTAACTTACTGTGGATAATTTTATTTTATTTTATCTATATCTATATCTATTTTATCTATATCCTGGCTTTCTCCTTGCATGAGACCCCAAGGCAGCTCCTAACAAATTAAAGTAGTTAAGATCTTACCAATACAAACATTTTTTTTTAAAAAAAATTCTATTAAACATCTAAGCTAAAACAGTTTAAACACATGCTGTGTTAAAACAAATACTGTTTATATAAATTCTCAATCTGGGCTTTAATCTTCTTGCATGTCAGCTATAGGGCTTCTTTGGACATAATGATAAATCAGAATTCTTGGTACAAGCAAGTGTGCATTGCTTAATGGCTGCAACTTAGTTCCTTCTCCAAACTTGGAAAGCATTTTGTGTTTTGCTTAGCGTTATGTCTAAGGTAGCATTAGTAGGTTAATTCTTTCTTAAGAAACTAAATCATAAGCCATGCTTTGTTTACTAGAAAAACAATATACAATCTTTTGGCATCTGGTAGGCTCTTTTTTTTTTCTTTTTTTTGGTATCAGGCATTGTCCACTTCATGAAATATTTGTTTTTGAATTGTGATTCTTACTTATTAGAAGAGGAAAAAGGCAGGGGTACTAGTTGAGAGATAACACTAAATGAACAATAGAAAGAGTTTTCCCAGTTTGTTTAGTCAGTCGTGCTGGTAGAAGGAGCCAGATCATAGAGTACAGTGAATATGCTCATATCTGATAATTCAGACCATTCTCTGATGTGGTGGTTTTTCTTAGACTTCCTTTAAAATAGTTCACATGTCTGCTTGGAAGTAAGCTCTGGTGAATTCAACAGGATAAATGGGTAAGGGATTCTAACCTCAGCCATAAAAAACAATACTGATTAAAATATCAGTATACAACAGTAACAGGAAATGAAACTCTTTCAGGTTTTCTAATAAATTTCCATTAAATTAAATAATCAGTTGTTAACTAAAGCCCATGCCCATCAACCTGTAATGCTGCATAATAATGTAAAATAATTCACTGATATATTTTGTTTAAATTTAGATTCAAGAGCGGTGGTTGGAAGATAATCTTACTTTAAGAAAAAGAAATGAAGATCTCAAAGAAGTTGAAGATAACATAGAGCAGTATCTGAAGGAGATTGGTGAAATGCATTTCCCACAACTGAAAAAGTATCTTTCAATCTTCTTTTTTTTAAAAAAAAAAATTTAAGTGCAAAGAAGCAGGTCTCAGGTTATTTGCATATTCTCCATTTCCCCTGCTTGATTTCAGCTAGTGGTTCACATATATTTGCGTATTCACCGCATTTCAGTGGAGGAATTGCTTGTAAACCAAACTATTTTCTATCCGTTTACATAATCTTTCATTCTAGTTGTCTCTACATGAAAATCTTCCTGGTAATTTTAGTGTAAGCATTTTGTGACCATAGGGGTTTCAGCTGTGCCAGACATTGGAAACAATGCATAAGACAATAGCCTTTCCTGTGTTAGTTGTCCTCAGGAGTTGATATCCAGGGATTTACTTCCTGTGGTGTTGAATTTTCTCATCTATCGTGGCTGATGGCCATTGCTAGACCAATATTCCATTACTAACCTAACATTTTCAGATGCAATGTCTGTCCCTTCCCCATCTTTTTTATAGTTTGATGGGACTAGATCCCAAAGCCCTAAACTGTTATAATAAGGTCATCACAAATAATGAAGAGGAAAAATTGAAGGCCATGGTGGTAATGGTAATCCTTCAAAACTCCTTAGTTCTTTTTTTTTTAATACTGAAGGATTCATATAGCTCTCCCCTTGAACACTGCTATAACGTATGTAGTTGTTGTCAGCCTTAGAGCACTGGCTTTCTCTGCTATTTCTTTGTAAATGCACCACTCTATATTATACATGGAACTTGGCCCAAGAATGGCAAAGAGGAAGGCTTATCAGTATTCACTTCCCGACAAACTGATTCCAAGCATTTTTATTTAGAAGCAAATGCCATCAAGCTTAATGCATCTTATGATTATGCCTACAGGTGCAGACAAGATACCTTAACAGTATATTAAATAATCTATTAAAATTGTATTGAAATAGGAAAGTGGGATACAAACTAGGGGCAAGATCCAACAGACGGATATCTGCTGAGAAAAACCCAGTGGATTCTGGCCTTTCGTCCTTACTTCAGTCCTCTGTCTACCCTCAAAACCTGCTCTGGAAGGCTCAAAACTCTAGAGCTGGTTATCTGCCCCTCTCATAAATATTGTTTGTATTTCTCTCTCTAAAATTATAAATGATGGTAATATAGTTTTTGGTTCATTTATGGATTATAATTACAATTCATGAGCTGATGATTTACATAAGACATCTTTTTAGGCAGCCTGGTTTTCATGAGCTTTGTTCAGATGTCAATAGAATGAATTGCAAAACCATGATTTGATGTTTGGAATGTCACACAGTCTGTGAGAAGAAATCCTGTTTTCCAAATCCTGCCAGATTGGTGATCAACTCTGTGTTTCAATGACTGTCTTTGTACAAGCTATATTTATTACTTCTCCCTTAAGGGACTTGTATTTCCACAAATGTTTGTTTTTGAAAAATGGAAGTCAGTCACTCAGACTATAAAACACCTGTTTGTGTTGTTTATTTTGTTGTCTTTTACATCAGTTATAGGCGTTGTGCATGTTCACTAAATAATAGTTTTCTCATTTGTACTCTGTATCTCATTTGATAGCATTTACCTGTTGTATTTCCACATTAGTCTTGAGCAGTAAATTACTTCTTCCTCTACCATGTTGAGAACTGGAAAGTTACCTACTGCTTCCTTAGTGCCATAATTTTTTTTATTTGTTTAAATCAATGGAGGTGAAAGTACGGCCCTTCAAGGCAGGTTTTGAGCTCACTGTTCCCTCCTCCCAACAATTATTTAATTACTTTGTAGTTAAATAATGACCCCTCTTGTATATAAAACAGCCCACAGGGTACTGGAAAAATTACCTCCATACTTCCTGGGGCAAGTGTGGATGCATTCATAGTAAAAATAAAATAAATGAAACAACTTTTAAAAATTAAAAAAAAATGAGGATCAAGGATGTGGTGGTAGGGTCCACTGAAATCCTGCAAGGGGCTTTTGTGTTTCCCTGACCTCTAGAAGTTGTCCAGTCCTGTTGTTTCTGCTCCTGTTTCTTTAAACAAAATAATTCAATAGTATTTTCGATTCATAAATGTGGGGACCATATAAAATATAATAAAGCTGTACTTTGACTTTATTTGACAGGGAACGTGAACGTTTAGAGGGGAAAATAGAAGAACTGAAAAGAAACCACAGCCTAGCTGTTGGTCGTCAGCATGGATTTGAGGAAGAGATCCTTAGATATAAGAAAGAGCTGAGAGATCCACAGTTTAAAGATGCTGAAGAGAAATACAGAGAATTGATGATTGTTATGAGAACAACAGAGTTGGCAAACAAGGATCTTGACATTTACTATAAAGCGCTAGATCAGTGAGTATACTATTGTATCATGAGTGTACTGTGTGGTAAGTGATCTTTCCATTGCAAAATAACCTCAATAACACTTCCTTGCTCCATCAGTAATATGCTTATGAGAAAGTGTTTTGGAGAGGTGCAAGAAAACGTTGGCTGAAAAGTACTTTACATTTCCTATCAGTAACTGAGGCAACACATATCCATTCGGTTTTTTGAAACGTGCTTCATTTTTGCTTAGTTCCAGGTAAAACCAATTAACTGAAACAAACAAACTGTTGAACTTTAGGTAACAAATGAGCTGCTAACTCTGGGTTGTCTGTGTCTAGCATCTTAATCACCATATGCCCACTTGCGATCAGCTCTGTTTAGGGACAAAACAGTGCATGTGCACAACTGTAATTCAAGTATTTGGAGCTTCAAATAGAGCCTGTTTAGATGGTTATCAATCCATCTTCCCTCATGTTTCCTAAGGAGAAACTTGAAATTTTGCTGGCCAAAATTATAATCTGTTCTTTAAAAAACAGGACATTGAATGGACAGGGCATTTTTTATATTCTCTAACAATTAATACTAATAATTTTTTGTATTGGCTTACAAATATAATAATATCTAAGAATGGGTTTGAGCCCAGGGTATGCGTCCTTATTGGACATTCCTTTGTGACTACTTCTTTTCCTCAGCACTAGAGTAATGTCGATAAATGGCATTAATACATTATTTGGTCAGTCTTGGCATTATATGCTTCGATATAATGGCTTATTTACAAATTTTTAATTTACAGGATCTTAAATTTTGAAGAGTGACTCACATCAACCACATGTTTTTGTAGATCTTGGAGCCCAATCTCACCCTGAATTTTTATTTATTAAAACATGAAGAATTATGCTCCAGAAAAATCTCTTGTAACCTATGGCATAAAGCCTCCATGCACTTTGTTTAGTAAAAAGGTGTTCGAAGAGAAGTCCCCCCCTTTATTCTTTTTAAACCAGAAGTTGTCCCCCAGCCACATATGGCTTCAGTGAGTTGAAGTGGTGCAGTCCATGATACTCCTCCCCATACCCTCAAGATTGCAAATCCCTTTTCTGTAGATTTTGTTCAGATGAAACTTTGCCAGCTGCCTTCTCTGTATGTGCTGTATTTTTTGAGAAAACTTTTGGGGGGGGTGCATTAAGGAAGGTGTGGTACATGCTTGGAAAATGGCTGCATCTCCTACTAAAAATGCAGTTTTCGATCCATTTTAACCTGCGGAGTTCACATGCTGAGTAGGAGCATCTGTTGCCTAGCAGTAACTTTGGAGCGACAATGCCTTGGAAGGGGCAGTGGGAGTTCTGTTGATTTAAAGCAGCATTTTTCAAAATGTAGGCCATGGAGCACAAGTCTGCCATTCCTCAATGCTTCATTGCTGTAGCTTATCAGCACCTCCAACAAGAGGAAGGGATGAAAGAAATTGGCAGTGTGAAGGTTCATTAACATTTAGTTGTGAGAAGATAAAGAGAAAAAGAGTGAGGAGGAGGATTATAAGAATACTCCCAGTGAGAGGGAAGCAGTGTAAAATAAAAAGCCCTGCACTTAAGTGGAGACTCTGGGTCAGAAAACTGTTTCAGATGGGAAGGGCTAAGACATGAGGTTCCTAGAGCCACTGTTTGGCCAAACTTGGGAGAGCTGAATTGTGGAGCTCCCTTCTCCAAGGAAGTCACTGTGCAAAGAGTTTAGTATCAGCAAGTGGAGAAGGAGCCATTCATAAATGACTTGAGGACTGTTGCTGCCTGGGCAAAGACAAAGGATCATATGTTCTTTTACAAATATTTTCTATTGGATCTGTGACTCGTCCTCATTTCTTTCACCCCGCCTCGCCCAGGAAAGGTTATATACCTTGCTTCTCCATCTTTCTCTTGGTTGTTATATTTCACTCCTCTGTCTTTCTTTCCGCCTCATTTTTTTAAAAGTGCCTCACCTTGTTACCCTCTTCTTTTGTTTTCCCCGTTCGCATCTTTCTTTTCTTTTGCATTGCAGTTTTCTTCTGTGAGGGTAGGGATGGTAAAAGTTAAGGCAAAAGCTAAAGACACTTTGGTCCCTGAGAATCCCTCAGTCTCTAAACACATCAGGATTGTTTGGGACGTGCAAGTGCTCTTAACCACCTCCCATGGGAACTGCAAAGAAGCACACTCACCTGCAGCCCCTACTGCAGCGTCTGCCTCCTTCGGAGCTGGCCACTGCAGTTCTGGTGGTTCAGTTAGCAGAAGGGGATGTTGGCTACTTGGAAGCTGAGATTAGTTCTGCCTCCAATCTTGAAGAGGCTTAGACTACTCAACTCATTTCAGTGCCCCAGTTGGTAGAGCCTGAATGTGTTGTTAACCCAGCTAGTGCTGACGAGCAGTTGGACAGGGTCATGACAATAGAGGAGGAGTCTGCTTTAAATTCCCCAGGTGCTTCTCCTGAGTGGGCTGAGTTTGCTACTTCTCCTGAAGGCTTCTCAGACAAAGTCATTCGGGGGGGTGGGAATCATAAGCAGGCAACCCAGCTGAGTGCAGTACCTAAACAACCATCTCAGAAATCGTGCTCACATGTTTGCTCAGAATGTGGCAGCTATTTTGAGCCCTGAATAGAAGCCAGCCATTTTGACCAAAAACCCCAAATGTTCCCAATGCCCTTTTAAATTCCTATGTCTCTGCTTATGCCATTTTTTGATCAGGATTCATGGCTGAAGCAACTTTCCTGCATGGTTGCTAATGAGCTTAAGAGGTTGAGCCAGCTGGCCCCCTGAGGCCAAACTATAGTCAAGCAACCTGGAATTCTCTCCCCCACCCCTTCCACTTCCCTTGTTGTCCCTACCCCCCCATTTCTTCCTAGGAACATGGCAGAGTTAGGGCTAATGTTGCAACTATGTAGCCAAGTTCAGAAATAAATCCAATTTATTCCTCAGATGAGGAACCAGCCTCCTCTGCAGGGAAAGGGGCTTCTGCCCTACTTTCACATCAACCTTCCTCTAGAGATGTTGATGTAGCCTTCCTTCATTCAGCATCTCTCAGGGCACTAAAGAAAGAGATTGGTCAGATTGAGGTGAACTGGAAGTCCTAACCTGAGAGAGGGATTTTAAACAAAATGACTTTATTCCTCTTTTTTTCTAAGGCTATAGCAGCTTTGGGTTTTCATGACTCCCAGCCTGATTCTTCAACAGCTCTCTGAACACTCCAGCCTTGTTGCAGCTGTGTTTCCAAAATCAAAAACATCTTTGCATATTTCACCTTTTCCATCTGATTTCAGTGATCTAGTAAGATCAGATTGGAATGCCCCCACACAAAGCAGAAGGAGCACTAATATAGCGCAAAAAACTATACGTACTTTTTCCAGAGGCTGTGAATCTTCTTAAGCCTGCTCTCATTGATGCTCCAGTCTCATCCCTTCTGACAAGTGTTTAGCTGCCTGGGAAGCAGATTAATCCCTTAAAGACTCTAACAACAACAACAAAAGAGTCAGACACTTCCCTTAAATGCTCCCATGAGGATTCTGCCCTATCTATTCATGCACCTTCCACTGCATCCCTTATTGCTAGGGCAACCATGCTGTGCGTTTTGTAGCCTTGGTAGCTAATGCTGCCAGAGATTCCCTGACTTTTTCAGCCTACTCCGTTGCAGCTGCAGTTGTAGCCAGAAGATCCATTTGGCTAAGACATTGGAATGTAGACACACAATCCAAATCTAAGTTAGCCATAGCCCTTACAAAGGGAGCCTCCTTTTTGGTGAGGAGGGTCAAAAGGGCATCCTTATTTAAACAAGGGACAAGAAGAAGGCCATACCTTCTGTGCCAGAGAAGGATGAAAAGACAGAGTAAGCAGTCTCAGCCTTTTAATCCCTTCTTCTCTTTCTCCAACTCTAGAGACTTCAGGTTTTTCAAACCTATCTGGTCTAGATACCAGTTTCCATTTCATTCCTCGGGAAGCCCAAGCAAGATCTCCTCCACTCCTGGGAGCCAGCTTTCCAGACATAAACAAGCATGGCCCCTCTCCACATTAGATCAGTGGGCACTGAGGAAAATAAGTTATGTTTGTACTATAGAATTCAGTCAAAGCCAAAACACTCCTTCCTTAGGTCTCCAGATTTCGAAAACCTCTCAAAGAAATCATAATGCATCGTCATCACTGGCCTGTTAGAACTGGGAACCAAAGAACTGGTTCCTCTGAACAAAAGATTCAGTGATGTACACTCAGTCCTCTTCAAGGTGCCCAAGAAAAGGGGGTGGAGTTCACCTGATTCTGGACCTCAAATTTATCAACAAGTTTGTAAAATACCAGCGTGTCCAAATGGAAAGCCTTCAGAAAATCTGAGACAAACCACATTTTCCCAGGAGATTATCTCCTCTCAATAGATATTTTGGGAATTTGTTTTCATGTCCTTATTCATACTTCATCTCAGATGTACCTTTGTTTTTGTAACCTAAATGCCCACTTTCAGTTCAAAGGCCTGCCTTTCAGGTTGGCTTCACCTCCTCAAGTATTCATCAAGGTGATGATTGCCCCTGCAGCCTACCTGAGACTACAGGGCATCCATATCTTCTTATACTTGGATGATATCCTTCTGAAATCACAGTCATTTCAGGGACCCTGTCAAACTTTAGTGACCACCCTATCAGTTCTTCAAGCCTGTGATTTCATGGGCAGCAAAGGAAAAAATGATCTCTCCCCAGCCGACAGGCTAGTACATCTGTGTGCCTTAAGAGATACCAAAAAAGGCTGCATTGCTCCATCAAACAGAGAGAATAGCAAAAATCAAAAGTGAGGGTCTCCTCTGTGAGAATGAAGACAGCAGATCTACTGTCATTGATACATCTGTTAGGCATGATGGTTCTTGTATTCACCTCTCTATCTGGGTACAGTTCCACTCTTATCCCTTGCAGTCATCCTCTGACAATTTCAGACACTCAGCAAAGCCTCAGCACATCAGGATTAATCTCTGGAAAGTCCAAATGTCACTCCTTTGGTGGACAAACACACATAACCTTTCTCTAGGAGTTCCTTTGCAAGAGTAGTTCTCATGACAGATGCCAGCCTCGTGGGCTGGGGAGCTCATCTCTGGGGCCTTTTATCTCAGGGCTCTGGACCCCAGTAGAACAGATTCACAGCATCAGTTAATTGGAACTTTGTGCCATCTGGTTAGTGCTCCATCAGTTCCAACAAGCTGTCAGAGCATCACATGTGCAAGTTCAAACAGACAATGAAACTGCAAAATCATACTTGATCAGGCAGGGAGGGGCTTGTTCATTCTCCCTACCCATGGAAGCCCATCAGTTCCTCTCCCAGGCAGAGGACAGCATCCTCTCCATCTCAGCTCAACACATACAGGGCAGTCTGAACATGGAATCAGACTTCTTGAGCTGCCACATAGTAAATCCAGGAGAATGGAGCCTGACATAAATGTCTTTCAACAAATAAACATTTTGGAAACCTACAGGTTGACCTCTTTACATCAGGTACAAACCACAGATTCCCCAGGTATTTCACCAGGTTCCATTTCCTCAGGGCAGAAGTCTAGGATGCTGTCCAGATGAACTGGCCTCCAGGCCTACTCTATGCCTTTCCTCTGACACCCCTAATATCCAGAGTACTCAGGAAAATCAGGCCAGAAAGAGGAACAATAATTTTCACAGCTCCACACTGTCCTCTCAGGCTTTGGTTTTTCCATCTGTTAGCCCTGGTGGCCCAGCAACCTCTACTGTTTCCAGTCCTGACCAGCCTTCTCAGTCAGGGTTGCATTCTACACCTGGTCCCTGGTTGGCAACGGAATGGAGGTCTTACTTGAGAACGGGCTCTTCTGAAAGGGTGGTAAACACATTCTTGGCTTTGAGATTCATTTCCACCTTCAAGATAGACAAGACCACCTGGAAAGTCTTTCTCAGATGGTCACAAAGAAAGTTTCTCTTCACACAGCAGGTGTGAGGGAGGTTTTAGGCTTTCTCCAAGCAAGCCCCAATCTGGGTCTGAAACCCAACATCTTACAACAAGTTGCCTTGGCATTCATTTTATCAACCAGCCAGAAGCAAGATATCTGTTCCCATCCTCACGTGAAGAGGTTTTTAAGAGGGGCTTCTATACTCAGTGCGCTGGTAGCTCATCATTTCCCATCTTGAGATCTCCACAAAATATTTAAAGCCCTTTCCAGGCCACCATTTCAACCACTAGAGACAGTTCCACTTCAAATCCTGCCCATTAAAAAAAAAAGTACTTTTCCATGTGGTTATCATCTCAGCCAGAAGGGTCTCAGAGCTTGCAGCCCTTTTAGTGGACCCCTCTCACTGCAAATTTGATACACACTCAGTCTCTGTGTAGCTTGATTCAGGGTTCCTACCTATAATAACTTCTCCCTTTTCTCCAGTCACAGCCCATTGCCTTACTGGCCTTCTGTCCTCATCCAGTCCACCCTCTAGAAAACCAGTCACAAACTGGCTGCTAGTTGGGCTCTGAAGTTGTACATCAGGTGCACCAGACCTTTTAGGAGATCAGAAGCACTCTTTCTCCTTTTACCCACCTCACTAGCCAGGAAGCTCTCTCCTTCTACATTAACTCAGTGGATCAAAGCATATATTTTCCTGCCTTATGAACCCCTTGATCTGCCTAAACCACAAATGTGGCAGCACATTCTAGCAGGTCAATTTTGGCGGGTTTCTCAACTAAAATTTCCCTGGAGGAAATTTGCAGAGCTGCAACTTGGATTACTCCTTCCACTTTTACAAAATGGTGGTGGTGGTGGTGGTAGTGGTAGCGTTGTGTGCGTTCAAGTTGTTTCTGATTTATGATGACTCTAAGGCAAACCTGTCATGGGGTTTTCTGGGGATGAGCGTGTATGACATTCCTAAGGTTGCACAGTGGGTTTCTGTGGCCAAGTAGGAAATCTAACCCAGTAGGATGAATAAATTGACCTCTGCTAGGACATCCTTCTGAAGACAGGTCTCTGACAGATTCTGCTGGAGTAATTAATTTTCTTGCCACCATCCCTCCCATGTTATATCTGTGCCAGGATAATTACGATTCATGGACAGCTCCTTCTATGCTGGCTAAGAACGGCACATTGTGGAACTTACTATGAAGGTCCATTCCAGCTGAGGAGAGGGAACCATTCAGCCCCACCCTTTGGTGGCAAGATGTCATGCCCTGCCTTGGAGACCCTGACAGTGAGGAGGAGGATTCTGAATCTGAGGCAGAAGTTTCCCCAGAGGCTTGCTCAGTGTAAAATAACAAACAACAGCAGGGGCCTGAGCAGGGGGAACCAATATTAGAAGACAAGGCAACACAGACAATTACCATGCCAGGGAGACCGTGCCAGAAAAAGGGGCTTCACCACTCAGCTCGTTTAGATAACAAGCAAACCCTAATGAGGGAACACCTGTGGCAACATCATTAGTAAGATAAAAGGCAGCCAGCTGGTCGTGTTCTCTGGACACCTGACTATCTTGGACCTCTGTTTGTTTGATGATGACTCAGATTTGCCTCGTGGATTTGCTTGCTTTGGAACTTGAACTTTGTTTCGACTGCCACTGCTCTTGCCTTTTTGAGTAAGCTCTGCTCTGCTGCTTGCTAATTGACTGCCTGATCTGTCTGGTCTGCCTTGGATACAACATAAGACCATTTTTCCTTTTTTAGGGGGACAGCATCTCTCTTTCCCCTTTCTTTTCTCAGTTTGGGAATGAACTGAGGAGCCAGGTGTCCAATAAGGAATACTTTCTAAAACAGCCCATGATCCCTTGCCTTTCTCAGGTGGGGACAGGAGTTAACCCGTTCATGAATGGCCACCTGTGATAATGGGGCTTCCCATTATCTAGGCTTAGCTAAAGGGGGATACTTCCCTCTTCAGGTAAACCAAGAGTTAATGAGGTGTTGGGATTACATCAAGGTCACAGGGTGAGAGTTGACCAACCAAAAGTAAAGGGTCAGCATCACAGGTCACAAGGTGAGAATTGACCAACCACAAAGAAGGAGGTGGGCATCTTGGGGATGCTTCCAGATCCTTCCAAGGAGGAAAATATAAAACTTCTGAGAAGCCATGTGGCCAGAGAGAGAGAGAGAAGAGAGGAGAGCTGGGCCAGTCGAGCTGGCAGGCATGCCGTGTCTCCTACCCCCCCCTTCTCCTTTGGACCATCTAAGCTAGGAATGTTGTGAGTATTAGAACCAGTTATCTAGTTGCATTAGGGATGTTGTTATTTTGGGAATTGGCTGATCTTAAGAATGTATCTGTGCTGTTATATCTGTTTTTGTAACTTCTTGTAACTAAGTGTACCTGGGAGAGGGAAGCCTCTCAAGTGGGATATTGTCTTGTTTATTTGCATGCCTTGATTAAACACTTTCTGTAAAACCTCCATTTCTCTCCATTTCCACGCCAGGCTTGGCACACACTAGATAGACTCTCTCACTCAGAAGGGAGGAGGGGAGAGGGTGGAAGACCCTTAAGCTTAGAGATTGTTAGTTCTGGACAGCGTCTCACTGTTCTGTCCAGCGATTCATAATTCAGTGAGTGGTGGCAGCATACCTGATAACGCTGGGGAAATTGCCAGCCTTTCCAAGGGTGGGAGTCAGCCTTTGGGGGCTGGCGAGAACCCCAGTAGAACGCTGGAGGAATTTCCAATCTTTGAGGGGAATGGAAACAACCCTCCAGTATCACACCACCAAAGGGTGGGATCTCCTCAGCTAGAATGGACCTTCACATAAATTCCTCAATGTACCAATTTCCAAACACGGATTGCATATCAATATAAAATTGCAACAGGGATTGCAAGCTGATGATGCCAATCCCCAGCTCCTGCTGCTGCCATTTACAACTGGCTTTTTGGGACTGGAGGATCTCAAAGAGGACCTGAGGGCCGAAAATTGAATAATCGTGGATTTAGAGTATGGTGCTAGTTAAATCAAGTTCGCAAATTCAGTCTGCATAAAGATGAAGGCCCCCTTTTTTTGTTATCTTTTGTTTTTCTGTAGTCAGTTCCCTTAGTTTTATTTAAATGAAATGCACATAGATTAAAAAAAAGTCCAAATGGAAAGCAGTAACTATGATGATGCAAGGAAATGTAGAATTAGCCTCTCTCTTTTTTTCTTTCCCTTTTCAATAAAGCGCCTTTTATTGCCACAGGTTTTTTTCCTCAACCATGATAACAGGCAAGTTTACATGTCTTTCTCTATTCTTATCTGATGTACCAAATATGCATCTCTGTTCACCAGCAGAAAAAACCATGACTCAACATTAAAAATGTTTGATGTTATCTGATGGAGAGCTGCTATGAAAATCTTTATTATAGTGGAAGCTATGACTAACTTAACTAGTAAGGATAATGAGAGCAATATTTCTTGGTATAGTGGAGACTAAAGGTGTTCCATGCAGAAATTACTACTTTCCATTGTCTCTGTCATTTTTATCTCTGGTATTATTGCAACAGATGCAACATGTAGAGGAAGTTCCAGGTGTCCAGATGTTTTAAGGCTGTATATGTACTCAGTCTGATAAAGGTGTTTGAAAACTCAATGGAGCTTCCCTTGCAAGAACCTCATTACTGTTTTTAGATGGAAGTCAGAATCTGCCAGTGTGTTAAAGTACATTAAAGTTCTTTGTTTGTGATGGGCATAAATTCAGACATTTCGTTACATTTGTCTTCTTGTTATAAATACAGTGATGAAACCACATGTTGAAAAGTTAGCCGTACTCATAGGTAAGATTAAGATAAAACGTCTGACTTAACAAGATAGAATTGACTACAAGTGAGTTACATTAGGCTTGGGTTCTGCTTTCATAGGAGCAAGCCAACAAGCTAGGATTCACCTCTTAAATGTAATGTTCCACATGAACATTGAACTGTAGCAGGAACGGGGGAACTTGGGTTCATGGATGTTTCTGTTCAGCCTGAAAAGAATCAGGAAGCATTGCACCCTGCATCCCCTGGCTGTAGTCTCTGAGGTAAGATTGAGAAGGCAGCCATCTGTTGGGGAAATGCAGCTGTTATCTGCTTTACCTGCCCCATTATTTTCCCATGGGAGAAGACACAAATTGGGCAGACCCTAAGCCAGTCGTTCATTGTGGGACTGTTCCTACACCTGGCACTCGGATCAGCAACGTCAGGGGTGTGGGCATGTGCCTTGGTGTCATCTAACACGCAGTTCCATGATAGTTGTCCAGCAATCCAACTGTGTGACGTTTCCCAACCCACCCCACCAACCTGTAGTAAGTGGTTCCAAATATGTAAGTGTTTCCAAACCTTGCTCGCATTAAATTCTGCATAAATTCAGTGCTGCTTATCGGGGGGAGGGAGTATGAAGCTTGGCATATTCACTACACAAAATAAGTTTTAAAAACACTTTAAAATACACATTCTCTCTACTATTTATGTTTATGGGGTAATATTCATACATGTTATTTGTTTATGTTTTTTCCTTTTATATAATTCTTTAAAATACTCCAGTTTTCCTGATGTAATTTGTCTTATTATTCAAGGATAATGCTTTTCACTTGTTTAATCAATTGTTTTTTTAAATGGAAAAGACTGTTTTGGTTTTTTTGTGTTTGTGTTTTGGTCTCTCCTGAGCACTCATCTAGCCAAGTGCTATGGTTGCAGGGTACAGGCCAGTGGAGGATAAGAATCACTTTCATCCATTCGTACCAGTGGCCTTTTGACATACTGAATTGTGTTGGACTGTAGCCTCAACTTTTAGCATTTGTCTTGACTTCATTGTACAGTTATCTGTAATGGCTCAAGATAGCTTACAGAATAAAAATTACCTGCTGGGTATGATGAGAGGAAATATGGGAAATTGCTGTTTTACATGATGGTGGCAGCCAGAATTGAATATACCAGATGTTGGAAACAATCAGACAACCTAGAAGAAGATGATTGGCTGATCAAATTGTATAGAATCATAGAATCATAGAGTTGGAAGAGACCCCAGGGGCCATCCAGTCCAACCCCCTGCCATGCAGGAACACCCATCAAAGAATTCCCAACAGATGGCCATCTAGCCTCTGCTTAAAAACCTCCAAAGAAGGAGATTCCACCACACTCTGAGGCAGCGTATTCCCCTGCCGGACAGCCCTGATCGTCAGGAAGTTCTTCCTGAGGTTGAGGTGGAATCTCCTTTCCTGCAGCTTGAATCCATTGCTCCTTGTCCTGGTATCTGGAGCAGCAGAAAACAAGCCCTCTCCCTCCTCTATATGGCATTCCTTCAGATATTTAAACATGGATATGATATGGCACTGATGGATAAACTGACTAATTTTATAAGAGCTGCAAATATGAGTAATTATGTTAAAAGTTGGGACCTTCTTATCTTATTTAAGAGGTAGATAGGGATACCTAATGATAGCTAGTTTTATAGACTAGATTTGATCATGTAATTGAAGTCGGGTAATTGAAACTAGATAATTAGAGAAGTCTAAATAATATTATTTTGATAGTGTTGATTTTTGTTGTTGAATATAGATGGAACATATACTGATTTAGTGCTCAAACAACAGGGAAATGGAACTGTGAAACTTACTTATATATAAAGATGAGATCTGGTAAATCTGATAATGGAAAGTATAATATAATGGAAGCCTGATAAAGAAGTTAGCTTATGTTATGGAATGTATGAAGTTGATGTATTGAATGGAGGTATAAATGAGGTACGAGTGTCTGTTTGTTTATCTTTTGTATTTTAATGCACTAAAATAAAAAAAATGAAAAAAATTAGATTCCTGGAATTGTACAGAATCATGTGAGCAAGAAATGACTGTGGCTTTCTTTTTTATCCTCTCTTAGAGCAATAATGACATTTCACAGCATGAAAATGGAAGAAATCAACAAAACAATTCGTGACCTTTGGCGAAGCACCTACAGAGGACAAGGTATTCCCCTTCCCTACGTGTGTGTGTGTGTGTGTGTGTGAGAGAGAGAGAGAGAGAGAGAGAGGTTTCTCCAGGGTAGAGTGGGGTGGGGTTGGAATTCTGAGACATTATTCTTAAGAGTGGGTTCTTTTTCCTATAGTAACTGGCATGGGCTTACTAGCCTGAATTCTATATTGTTCAGTCTCTTGTCATCTTGGTCATTATTTCTTTTCTTTTTTTCTGTGACTTGTAAAGATGGCTCTGTGCATTGTCCAAGTGTGCTACCTTTTTTTTTGTATGGAATTCAGCTTTCTAAGAGTCTCAATCCAATATCTGCATGGTTATGTGTGAATAGAGAATGTCTAGGCAATACTTGATGGAATTTTGTAGGAGAAGCAACGAAGGACCAGGTTTTCAGTGGCTATGCCTTCCTTAGATCTTTTCCCATCCTCTGTCTAGAAGAAAAATAAAATATGTACAGGCACATGCAGTTTGGTACAAAACAAATTCTTTGTTTTCTTTTTTAGCAGAATGTGCATAGCCCATTTATCTGGAAACTCATAAGTAGCATAATTTTATTGGCCAGTCACTCAAGGAAGGTTTGGGCATAGCACAGCTTACCTCAGTAAAGAGAGATGGACTGTAGATCATGTTCAGATTACTTTAAGGCTAACAAAACTGTTGTTTTGGCAACTAACAATATACAACTGTATTTTTCTTCCCTGTAGATATTGAATACATAGAGATTCGATCTGATGCAGATGAGAATGTTTCTGCTTCTGATAGGAGGAGAAGTTACAATTATAGAGTGGTAATGATAAAAGGAGACACTGCCCTAGATATGAGGGGCAGATGCAGTGCTGGCCAAAAGGTTTGTAACGGGGCTTTAATTTGGTGCCAGTTCATTAAACGTGGGGCAGATGGGGGCAAGGTCAATTTTGCAGACCCTAGACACACATCTCCACTACACCACCAAAATTTAGTAACAAATCACTTCACCAAATTTTCTTTGGAAACTGCAGAAACCCTCTTTAAGAACACACAGAAAAAGGACTCGTTTGAAAGCTTTGTTTGTTTGCTTGATGCCAAAATTTGCTGTCGTACTGGGAAACCTCCTTTAAAACAAGTATTTCCATCTTGTTTTCAGTGCTTTTTATCAGTTTCCCACCAAACTCAGTGATGTGATTTTCCAACCAATTTTGGCAATGGTGGGTGGGCTACTAAATCCACTACAATGGCCCAGCCCTGATGTAGGAATATTTGGGCAGTTAAACTATATGTTACAGTGATGGTTGTTAAATGGCAGGGATATAGAAGAAAACTAAGTGAATGAAGCAGTCTGCTTCTGTGAAATGGAAAAGAACAGAGTACCAATTCACATGATTTTCTACAATGTCAAGTGCTTGTAGAAAGGCATGTCATGGCAGAAGTACATGGGGAACCCCTTTTCAGGAATGTTCAGAACAACCTTGACTAAATGGCTGCATTCAAACGATCATGTCTCAGCTTCGTACAAATGAATCTCGTGCTGGTGCTTCATAGGAGCCCGGGGGGGAGACCCAGGAAGTCTCCAGTTAACTATTGTTCCCTAATTCTTATGACGTGAGTAACTTAAGTGTAACATCTTTGGAACGAATCAGAATTTGAAGCCAAATTTAAACCATAGCTTGTTCCAGAGCTGTTAACCATGATTTCCTGGTTTGGAACTATCAGGAAACTTCTGAAGTGACTTTTCTGGCATGCTCACTAGTGTATCCAAAAGCATGAAGATTGATCATGTCTTGGGTTTTTGAGCTAACATAAAGTCATGGCCAGCCTGTTCAGGGCTTGAAAATTCTGGGTGGAAAACAGCAGTTACATAAACCTATTAATCTTGTCTTTAATATTCTTGTTCTCTTTGTTATTGTCATTATTATTGATAGTGATAGCATCAGCTTCAAGCATGTTTCACCTTTGTTCACCCTAAGAGGTGTGATATTGAGTCTAGTTTACATAGGGCAAGCTAATGATAAAAGAAAATACTTTACCTGTGACCAAAAAGATGTTTGATCTTCTGTCTTAGAGGACTAAGTCTCCTCTATTTCTCATACCATGTCTTTTTAGGTCTTTTGAAACAGGGTAATAAGCTTTCTCACAGTAATTTCTCTTTTGATAGTAACTTCTTTGTGTAATATTTTTCCTTCTCACATTTAAAAGAATATAATGCTGCTTTGATGCTAAAATGCAGTTTTATTCACAAAGAAAAGGAAATTGTATCAGAACAAAATGCAGAATTTGCAACTTGTCAGGTAGCTAGCTGAGAAAGCATGAAGTTGAGTGCAGAAGACTGAGTCTGAGCAGTTACTTTAGAGAAAATCTTGAGAAAAGCAATGAGGAGAGAGCAGGCCTTCTAAATAACTTAAACCTTTAGTGGGAAGAAATGCATTTATAATATCCTATTGCTTGTTGAGGGGCTGCTAGACTTCACTGGCAAGTATTGCATAGTATTTTACTTGACCCTCAGAACTGCGCCAACCACATCACATGCATGAGAGAAGCAGAGGAGGAATGATAAGTGTGAGAAGGAAAGAAAAGGGCTGGGATCATGTAAGGGAGCGTAGAAGTAAGGCCAGGGTATATATGTGTGTGCACAGATGCAAACCAAGAATCTGATGCTGTTCTAATTCACACACTCAAATAAAAGGCTGTGTTCTAGCTATGTGTTTTCAATTGTTGGCTCAGAAGATAAGGCATACGCACCTACCATCTTCGGAGAATATCGACTGGAAGAGTAAACTGTGATTTTCATAATCATCTCGTATGTTTTTACCCAGCGTTGAATTCAAATAACAGCCAGACTAGATGAATCATGCTGAATCCTGGGTTTGGTAGATGATGAAAAGATACTAATCAAATCTCTCCTGTAAATCCTGTGCAACATTTAGTACTGTGCAGTGTAGCTCACAGTGTCAACACAGCCTTCAGAGAAATGCCAATATGTCTAGTCCTTGAACTAGAAGATAGGTTATTGTAAAGCCTGCAAGAAAAGCAAGGGTTAAATGCGTAATTACCTGAGAAGTTTTTCATGTGTAAACATTTCATCCGTGTAAAAATTAACACAGAGGGAAGAAAAATAGTCTAGAATCCTTCTCCAGGTCATGGTAGATATCTGTGTGTGAGGAAGATGGGTGACTAGCATGTCAGGAAGACAGGAGTTCAGTTGGTTAGTCCCATCTTTAGCTTGGAGTCGTGTAGCCCACCTAGTGTTGTCATCACAATACATTTGAAAACATTTGTGTTTTGACTTTATTACTGAATCGTGGCCTCTTTTTGATTTTAGGTTCTTGCTTCTCTCATTATTCGCCTTGCTCTAGCAGAATCTTTTTGCCTGAACTGTGGTATTCTTGCTCTTGACGAGCCCACCACCAACCTTGACAGAGAGAATATTGAATCTCTTGCACATGCCTTGGTGGAGTAAGTGTTGGCAGATTTTACTTTGAAAACTGAGGAGGAAAATTTCTACTTGGCTCTGAAATCTGTACTGCTGATAAGGTGTCAGTTGGTTGGGTAGTTTGGCCCAGTCCTGGGGAAGCCCCTTTTAATATATTTCAGTAACTTTCCCAGCATATACACTGTATCACAGTGTGGGAGTGGGTCTTCTTAGCAGTGGCACCCTAATTGTGGAATGCCATCCCTTTCAAAACCTAATTGGCATCAATACTGATTTGATTTAAGCAGCAATTAAAAACATGAGTATGTATTAAAGCCTTTGGGGCTTCACTGATTTACTCCAAATGCTGCACACATGATTTGAAACTGTTTTAATCCTATTAATGTGTTTAAACTCCTTAATGTGCTTAATATGGTTTTAGTCTATTTAAATTATTTTTATAGTTTTAAAATGGATTTAACTGGTTTCTATGGATTTTACTTGTGTGTTACCCTGAGATCTTTTGATATAGGACAGGATAGAAATATTTTAACAGCATCTTAACAATAAATAAATAAAAGTAATAATAAAAATGCTGTTTTTTACAGGATAATCAAAAGTAGATCCCAGCAACGGAACTTTCAACTACTTGTGATTACACATGATGAAGATTTTGTGGAACTTTTGAGTCGTTCTGAGTATGTTGAAAAATTCTACAGAATTAAGAAGAACGTTGACCAGTGTTCTGAAATTGTGAAATATAACGTCACCTCTTTGGGATCATATCTTCATTAGAATTCGTAAAATATTTTGCATTATAGGAGTGCTCAGAAACATTCTGTAATAACAAGATTGTTCTTTGGGATAAGGAAGCTGTATTCTTTTGCTAAGTTAAACTGTTTTTCCCCCGAATGTATACAATAGTTTTTATTGACTAGTACCAAACAGTTGTGTTACTAGAATGGAAAAGGGGTCTTAACAAAATAAGAACTATGCATGCAACAAGGATGAAAAGAATATTGAAAATGTATTTAAAATGGTAATAAAGCCTATGTCAGGTGCCGGGAAACCCTTACGAGGAGAATCCTGGATGAATGAGAATCTGCACAGTGCAGGACTTGTTCTGCTCAGAATTTGCAAGTAATAGTTTTGCACAGCAAACAGCCTCTTTTGTGCAGGTAACAGCATTTTCTGCATAGACAATTGTATTTCCTATATAGAGGTTGCTCTTTTCTGTGCAAAAAGGAATGATTTCTTTCACAGAATAAGTCCCCAATTACAGCATTTTCTGCCAGGAAACAATACTTCTCAGCAGAGAAAATGTAGTTTTCTATGCACAAATGCTATGCAAATTTCTATGCTAATTTTGCTCAGAATACATTTTTGCATGTGAATAGATTTTGAAAATTACATTTTTCAAAGGTTTTTCTCACAGCAGGAAGAAAATTGGTCAAATTGGCTTGTTTCATTTGACAACAAAAGCAGCAAATCATAACATTCATAGTACATAGTAATGTGGAAACCTAAAAGTTGTGAAGAACCCTTAGTTTTACAGGAAAAGGTTTACCAGGATCGTGCTCTTTTCTAGGTCTACTGAAATTAAAGGAATTGCCACAGTTGAACATTAGTTAGGATTGAGGAGAAAGAGGGGAAAGAGAATCCTACATCAGGCAGGCAGGGCATAATATTTCACCTCTGCAATTTCTATGTTCTCTGGCACCTGTCTAGAAGAGGCATCTGCTGCTAGTTCTGTCTCTGCTCACCAGTGGAGAGGGGAGAAATTAAGGAGGCAGTTCAGGTGAAGAAGAAGCAGCTAGTTTTGCGGGGGAAGAAAAGAAACAAGAGTGCAGTCACGTATGGATGTTCCTCTTTTTTCCTTCTTCTCAGAGCCCAGACTAGCTGCATCATTATTTTCTAAATTTCCTCGCCACTACTCTGGCACCCCCACCAGTAGCAAGCAGCAGCAGATAGCCCCTTCTGGCACTTAATAGCAGCTTGAGGGTGGGAGGTTTGAGACAGGGTGCGAAGGGCTAGAGAATTGTCCCTGTGTCTTTTTCAGAAAGAGATGTACGTAAACTGTGGTTATCACTCGCATCACCAACAGGATGCCACTTAAAGTGTCCGCCAACCTCAAGTCATTCCACACCCTATGGAACCAAAAGCACAACAAACATAGAAGTTTGATTTCAGGCATCAAGTAAAAATGTTAGTATTCAGTAAAATAAATCTGCCTTGTTTGTGTTGGATGAAATTGTGATAGAAGTGCCACTTTGTATCACTGCTACAGTGCAACTGACATCAAAAACTAGGTCAGAAAAGAGATCCACCATATACATACAATACACAACACACACACATGAATGCTTGCAAATGCCTTCTTTCCCTGTCTGGTCACAGTCCTTCCTTTGATTCAATTAGCTCCTTATCATTTCCCAGAAGAGGTAAGATCATTTGATGACAGTGAAAGTGAAAGTCAGCCTGTTCTCCAGCTCTACCCAGTTTCTTCCTTGCCTAAGTCAAATACATTTCTTGAGCTCCAGATTTTGCCAGTATCTTAAGCTGTTTTTCCCACTTCCTTAATGGCCAGTTGCCAAGATGCAAGGCGATTTTTTAATCTCCCACCCTCGCCCCTATTTTTAAGCTTTGTCAAGCCTTTTGTGCAAGAACTAGAGCTTTGAAGGCCACCCAAAGGTGTTTTAATGTGGTTAAAGCATTCTAAAACCATTCTAGAGGAAAGTACACTACAGTTGCTATCAAATGATTTGGCAAGACTCTATTAAAACACTGAAGATGAAGAGCAAAAGCAGGCTATACCTTCTTCCCGCCAAAAAAGGGAGGAATCAGGGTTTTCAAGAGCAAGGAACTGACTGATCCTTTTTGTGCTGCATGGCCAAGTTGTGTTTAATCCCCAAGGCCAGTTGATCCCATGTCCAGTCCAGCCCGCAGTTCAGATTCCCATGTGATTCATGTTAGAGAGATATTGGAACTTCTTCAGGACCTGATGAAAAGTGTATTTTGGATGCTTGGGCACTTAGTCTAGTTCATACTAATCAGATTTGATTCTCTTGTGAGCATGTTCAGGCTTGTCTCAGTCTCCAAAGAAGTATGCTTGGTGTTTCTCCCATTAAAAGTTTTATCACATACCAAAAAAGTAAAGATAGAAGCCCTAAAACCATAGAGCCCCTTCACCTCAGTGGAACTCACAGAGGAGTATCTTTCATGTTTCCATGGCTCCCAGCTCCAGATGATTCATATTTATTTTATTCACAGTATTTATACCTCACTTTTTGACCAAAAAAGTTCCAGAGTGGCCCATACATTGTTAATTTAGTTCAATTCTGAGATTTGATTACAACCCCCTTTACTAACAATATAGAGCAATATCCTTCAGGCTAATGTTAGCCCTAAGGATGGCTTATCAGGCTCATCACAGTGGGTGCTTCACCTCATCACATATTTGAATCATATTATATTGAAATTGTTCTCACTCCCAAAACCCTCATTAGACCTACAAGCCACCTCGGCCTCTCTGCTGTGCTGTGGCTTCTCAAAAATCTCAAGAAAAGTGATTTCTATACAATGAAATGCATATGTCATGCCTGGGCTGTCTGGCTGCATAATGCATTTCCAAACTGAATGTCATCTTCCATCAGCAAAGCTTGTGTTTTTGACTTGGCTCCTAGGCCTGGTGATCTCCATGCATGTAGTCCCTTGGGCAAAGACCTGCTTCTGCCTCCTCCAGTGGATCCTTCTACTATTTCAAAAAGACTAGTAGCTAAACTCCACAAACTAATCAAAATAACTCTTCTTGTACCACCCCAGAATCAACTTTTGCAGTAAGTTTCAAAGTATCACTTTGGTTGAAATGGCTTGCATGTTAAATGTTTGGAGTGTCTTAAAGGAAATGAACTTTTTAAAAAAGAATCTACTACAGTCGTGTAAAACATGTAACTGTTTATGAAGCTATATTGTACAATGCTTCTCAAATCTTTTATACTAGCATTTTTATTCTGCAAAACTGAGATACATAGCAAAACCATTGCAATTTGGATATTTTGTGATACCTATTATTTGCATTTGTCTCTACCTACACATTGTGTTAAAATGATTACTAAACACCCACATTCTTTGTTTAAACCTAAAAGCTTCCTGTGGTACATACCCAAACTAAGAACAGAAACAATTTTTTTTCCAGAAAATTAACCACTGAAAAAGATGCCATACATAGTGACATGACACCTAGTACTAACTAATTCTTAATAATTTTCAGTATAAAAGTTTTAGCCCTACTAGCTAACACAAATACTGAGTACATAAAGTATATCTTACTTTCAAGCTGAATTGCAATTCTAACATATAGTATAGACATGCTTGCTCAAATCAGCACAAAGTGATAATTTGAGGCCGAATATGCTTGCTTTTGACAGTTCCCTATTACCATGAAAACAAGTGGTTGCTAGGTATGGAAAAAGTTTCAGCTTCAAAACTAAGGAGAAAGGTAGGCAAAATATAATACCATATAGTGCCATCTCCACAGCACTGACATAAGAATGGGCTACTGTGATTTTGCTTTTGAGTTGCTCTGTTATCTGCTGTGGCATTCCAGAATGTGTTGTTGGACATCTAATCTCTCAGTTCTTCAATCTATCTCCATCAGGGAACTAATTTGCCTTCTATGTTATGAAAAGAGATGTGGCTCAGAGGTAACAGTGACCGTTAACTTGCATTACAGTTGGCCTGCCACATTTGCAGACTGGACTTTCATAGATTTGATTATTTATGAGTTTCTCCAACCCCTGCCTCCCCCCTCCACCTCAAGTGCTCCTTCTCTAGGGCAACCTTCCCTCTAAGGGGTTCCAATCAGGCCATGAAACCCTTTAAAAACCCACCGTTGGTCCTCCTCATCTTCCTCCACCAGCTGCTGCCTGGCCAGCTAAGGGCAGCTCACTTCCCAATTTCTCAGCACCCCAAACCTTCTCCCAACGCCCCCCACACACACATCCAAGGAAGGAGGTGGAAAAGAGTAGTATAAGTATAAGGAAGTATAGGGGCACCATGTAGACCCACCTCCTTTCTCTCTCCTTTTCTTGACCTGGTTTAGATCCTGGGTGTCTGTTCTCCCCACGATAATACCTTGGCCACAATCTTACAGATGCACACAACAGTTTGTTATGTGCAATTTTTCCACTTGTGTGGGGATCCTGCACTCCTAACCCTAGTGAATGTGGAGAGCTGACTGTATTATGAGCCTGAATACATAAATGCAGAAGCAATGTTCTGAAGATGAAGGGTCTTGAAAATACACGTTATGTCACAGCCTAGTTAAACTTTTGTACACAAGAGACAGATAACACAGCCTAAATAAATGAAAAAAAGGTGGACAACAGAAGCTACCAATAGCGTAACATGGGGAAGGTTTGTTATCTTTTGCTATCCAGCCTCTTATTTCCAGGCCATCAACTTTCTTCTTGTTGGAGAACTAGAGAGAAAATCTCTAGCGTAGACATTGCTGCAGGTGAGAGAAAGAGAACAAACTTGCTGGCCTTCTGTGTATTCCTGTCTTTTTGGGGAGTAGACTAATAGGAGCAGGAAGAGTAGAGCTGGGCTGCAGTGCAGGTGGAAGGAGGAGAGACGGATGGGTGGAAGGATGGACGGGGAGGTATGTGTGCTCTGTAGGGAACAAAAAAGACTTTGCCGTGGCCTGATCTATGTGATAACTAGACAAGAGTAAGCAGAGGGAAAACAGTAAAACAATAATGTGTGTGTACTGTCATTTTCTCCTTTACTGGAAATGAACCAACTAGCTAATCAGGGTAGTTTGCTCACTGGGCAATTTGTTGCTTTGAATGGTGTATTTATCGACCGTGAAGCTCCATTTTGTTGGATCAGATAAAACAATGGATAGATCACTTGCAAATCAGCCTGAAAGCTGATCACTTTCTAGTCTTCTGCAAGAAATGCAAATACTTCAAATAAAAGCTCAGCAGAAATTCCACCCTACCCATGAGGTATAACTTCCTGTGCCTGATGATGAGGCTGCAATCCTGCAGATACATGCTGGAAAGTAAACCTCACTAAGCATAATGGGAACTAATGGAACTAATTCTAAGCAAACGTATAAGATTGTCCAGAGGGAAACGAAACTTTACATCTTTCTTTCTTTGCATTTCTGTTTTCCCAAAATTGTCACTCTGCAGTTAGTCAACTTTCAGTGTCTTGAGTTTTACTGTTAAAACAGATGCATAAGTTCTTGATTATGTGGACAGTATACTGCAAAACTGAGTATTCCTTGCCTAAAAACACCCTATGAAATTCATGGATCATCATAAATTGATAGGCTATTTAAAGGCACATGTTCCTACCTCCATTAATCAAGTAGATGTGTCCTTGGCATTACTTTTTTGTCAGAAAGGCAGAAACAACTTGGAAAAAATAGAGATAGTTTCCTTCTCTCTCTCTCTCTCTCTCTCACACACACACACACACACACACACACACACACGAGAGAGAGAGAGAGAGAGAGAGAGAGAGAGAGCAATTCAAAAGGTTTCAAGAAACTTTTTATTCAAAACTAACGATACCCACATGCGAAATGAAACAAAGAAGTCAGGTAAGCCTTACAAAAAAAAAACCTTCACAAGACCGCTTGAAGCTTCTTCCAGTATCTAGAGATTGTTTAAAAAAATACACCACCATTCACTTTATTACTTCTATTTTGATGGCCTAATATAGACCTACGCTTTAAAAAAAAAGAAAGCCAGGATAGCTGGTAAGGCTGGCTTACCTGCTTTTCTTTTATCACTCTGCTTTGCCCTTTGCACATGCTGAGGCAGCTGCTGTTTATCTTGCTTGCTACACACAGGCACACACAGCCACAATAATATCAGGTACAGAAAGGTGGAAATAAATATAACAACTACTATATAGAGAGCACATATAAGTAAGAGGGTGTGTGGGTGTATGTGATTGTGAAACAGAGTATCTAGATGGGAAGCAGAAACTACAAAGAAGGAGATAGTTGGCTCTGCCTCTTTTTGCTCCTTGGCTCTGCCCCCTGGTGATTCACATTTCACCCTACCAGTTCCAATGGGCACCAGCTGTCACTGTATCAGAAGCAGCATGCTGGTGGTAGATTATGCCAAACCTTATGACACAGGTACAGAGGAAAGTCACTGGAAGCGTAGATTCTGCAGTCACTTCTTGCCCTGTTCACACGGCAAACAAATGGACTTCTCCCAAGCTGGGCAGGAAAAGATTTGGGAAGTGAGATTATGGGAGACCTCTACTTTCCAAAGCAATCTTCTTTCCCTGTGTGAATGAAGTGGTGGCCATCTCCTCTCCAACAGACAGATCTTGCCAGAGATGTGGCTGGTTGCCCACACCCACTATAGAGGCAAGAAGTCTGTTCTCCATGATATTCCCACTTTGTCTGGAGAATCTTATTTTTCTTTGTATTGATGCCACGGAGTCACGGTGTGAGAGAGAATGTGATTGTTGTTGTGATCTAAAAGCACTTCCCTGAAAGGAGGAAAGCACCTAAATTCCAGCTGTTCTGCAGTCCCTAAGCACATTTTTGAAGCCTCTTAGGATGGCACGCCCTTTTGGAGAGACATTCAGATTACAACCGCAATCATGTTCTCCATCAACGCAACCCAGATGTCCTAATGAGGTTAGCCAGCTATAAAATCAAATAAGCATGTTGCAGAAAATCTCTCTTATGTTGGCAAGAGCTATAAAGGGTTCCCCATTTCTATGCCTAGTTTCCAGATCGTCTGGTGGTGGGGAATAAAAGCCCTTTATATTTTACCCAGGCTCTTTCCTTATTTCCCTCTGGACTGAATTTTCAAGACTGGTTTTAGTATCTTCCATATATAGTTGGGCAAGCAAAATGCTAGTATCAGCACTAACAGATGCTCTTCCAATTAGCTGGGGAACTCTTAGGACCATGGCATCTCTCCAGCAGTGGAATTAAAAGATGATTACATGAACTTGTTGGACCAATGCAGAGAGGGGTTGAAAATCACCCATATGTGTCTCAGGGATCTAAAGCCCTCTTATAGATTCATACATATATCCCATGGGCCTAGTCCTGGATATTCTTTCATCTTTAGTGATGGGATATCTGTCCTTGAAAGGAGAATCCATGAAGGACAGGGCTTCTGCCCCTTAGGTGATCCATTAGATGTAGGACTTAGCATTTTGATAGGAGCTACACTCCTCCACCACTTCCTTTCTGTACTCCCCTCCAAAGGATGATTGTTCCATGCCACTGTTGACTGTTGAAATACCCTGTTTCAAGAGGTATCTTCTTTCTATGCATTCAACCTCTCTTTTATGAGCTATATCCTGCCACTTGAAACAGGATCTTTCTACCATCTGCAGCCTGTTTAAGGCATGTCTTACCTCATGATGTGCAGTTTGGTCCTTTCTTTGTTGGTTTTAACCAGATGTTGTTGAAGTAAAATAACTGTTTGATAATTCTTCTTCTTCTTCTTTGTGGTCTCTGTGCCTGACACAATGGGATCTTTGCACATGCGCAGTAGCTTTCGGAAAGTTCTAGAGCTGAGCAGCTTGGCGGGAACCCCTCCCCCATCCGGTATTGAGCATGCTCAGTCCCGCCAAGCCAATGGTCTCTCCTCAGTTTTCTCACCTAATCAATGGAGATCAGCACAGAATACAGTCAATAAAACCATCTTAAAAGAATCACCAGTTCACTTTTTTTTTTAAAAAAAGTGAAATGTTTCATTTTTAAACAGCTTAATCCTTCAAATAAACAAATAAACAAGGACAACCTCCCCAGTAAACTGAAAACCTGGAGCTCAAATTGTGATTTCACTAGATACTGAATGCTTGTGGAAATTTTTGACCTCTGCCTTTATACTTTGGTTAACTCTTGAGCCTGGCTTCTTCAACAATGAGTTTTATTGATTGACTGTTTTACACTGTTGTTTATTAAGTTACATTGGCACAGGCAAAATGCAGCCAACCAGATATTTTAGAACTATAAGACTTATCAACCTTAACCAGCAGCTCCATTGGTGAGGGGTACTAGGAGCCAAAGCCCAACAACCCCTTCCCCAAGTTAAATGCGTGTGTAGATTGGATGCAAATTTGCCTACATGAACACATGATTTTAATGAATTTAATGTTCCCTTTTGTGAGAAAAGCAGGATGATGATGATGATGATGATGATGATGATGATGATGATGATGATGATATACTCTAATCAATAAAGTGCAATTAGCCAGTGTCAACACAGTGGGCAAAAGCAAAATGGAAACCAATAGGGAGGAGAGAAACCAAACAGAACAAAGTATGTCCTTCTAACATCTGTGGAAGTGCAAACTCAGCCATAGATAGTTCACTTACAGAGTGTAGTAGTTGCTTCCATATGGACAACTCCTAGTGCAATGAATAAATCTGCTTCTTTCCCTATATGAAACTCCTCCTTATATTAAAAAGAATTTATGAAATAAGAAAAAGAAGGAATAAGTTGTGAGGAAATACCAAAGGAGTACAAATGGAAGTCAAAGAATCTGAAAGACAAACACACAACACAATGTAATTCTGTGCACTGAGGCAGGACAGTTGTACGGTAAAAACCCTTTGCTGTTCAGTAGAAGCCAAAAGTGCTGACAATGAACAAACACAATTTTAACATAAATTAACCTTTGCTTTTACTTTTCACCCCATGTATCATGGCTGATATGGCAAGTCCAGTTATTTCAATTCTTACTTAGATTCAGCTTTCAAAATCTTTGAGCAAATTCTCAGAATGCTTTTCCACTGGGTCCTCGGAACTGGTCCTCCACTCACACCGCATGAATTATCATAACTGTTCTGCGTCACTGTGTGATAACATCTTTTATCTCCCTCTTGCTTGAAATGACATGCCTGCTCTATAGTCTATTTTAAGAATTCCTTTCAGTGGTGATGCCCAACTCCTCTCCATTGATAATGACCAATTCTCACATTAAAAAGCAGAGTGGGAGATGACATATTTATTTCCCCCATATTCATTTCCTATAGTGCTGAAGTCAGCATTATCTTTCCTATCAGTTGTGGTGCTTTTCGGTTGATGATCCTGTTCTGTGACAGATCCCGCCTGTGGGAATTCCCTCTGTCATGAGTTCTGGTTGATCCCTCATTTAGCTTAAGGTCAATCATAAGTTATTGTGTGGCCTTTTCCATGATGGCACCTCAGTTGTGTAATTCTCTCCACTTGGAGGCCCAACTGGCACCAACACGGAATCATTTCAGCACCAAGTTGAAACCTGACTTTTTATTAAAGCCTTTGGGCCAAGCTGACTTTATTCAGGGTGGACATGTCCAGTGGCTATATTATTCAAGATTGTTTTAACCAGTATTAAATTGTCTGTATTTAATTGAGAAACTATTTAATATATTGTTAATCTTTTAAAATGTTCATTATTATTTGTTGTTTCTAATTGATTTTATTGTAAGTTGCCCTGTGATCTTTGGATAGGAGGCAGGATATAATAAATGTTTCAATAATTAAAGAAACAATATTGTATTGTTTGAGATTTTTTAAAGTGACTTTGTTAGTCATTATTTTTGAGTGGAAGGGCAGGAATAAGAATGAATAATTAAATATATGAATGAATGCACAATGTACAAATAATGGATAGATATTCTTTAGTTTAGGTTTTTAAAATGGGGTTAATTCCATTGTCCATTATGGTTTTAAGTTTCCCAGATATTTCTGTTGCACTCTTAACTTGGTTTATTTTAACAGAAAATGACCTTTAGAGTTTCTATATTAACTTTTGGCACTTTTGGAGCAGAAAGAATATTGCAATTATATGTTTAAAGAAAGAAATTAGATATGTACTACCAAAAGAAATAAAAATGGACATTTTTTTTCTCTAAGTCATTCACAAAGTGTTTGCACACTTCCCATTGCAACTGTACATATTTGATTATCCATGGTTTTGTATTTTACATTTTTGGGGTTTCATTTTTAGGACTCTGGCCTTTCCTTTGGATTTTGTTTTTCATTTTATTTTTCCTACTTGTGGGCATCCCATAGTTATTTGGTTGGCCACTGTAGAGGAGGAATACTGGAACAGATCAATCATGGGTGATCAGACTGACCCATGGGTTGCATATGTCCTCCAAGCCTTTTTCTGCAACTCTTCCAGTGTTTCTGGGTTTTTTAAACAATGACTTTTTATTTTGGTGCTAAAATCCAATGGCAAACTGCTAAATTCATTATAGCCAACATGGAACAGAATGATATTGATTAGAATATTGCCCATCACATTGATTATAGTTAATAACTTATTCAGTAGTCAGTATGGTGAATATCATATTACAGTCAATTTAAGTACCTTTTTCATTTTATTCATAAAACATTTAGTCATACAGTCAGCCTTCCACATTTGCAGGACTGACTTTCATGGATTTCAGGTTGATTTTATTGTAAGCTATTTGCAAGTTTCTTCAACCCCCCCCCCTTCAAGTGCTTTTTTTCTGGGGGAACGTTCCCTTTCATTCATTTTGATCAGGCTGCCATTCAGCACTTGAAAACCCATCTCTTCTCCTCCTCCTCCTACACCAGCTGCTGCCTGGCCAACTAAGGATGGCTCATGCCCCCATTTTTCAGCACCACAAACCCTCTCCTGATCATTATTATTTATTATTATCTTTATTTATACCCCACTTTCTTCCTAGGTTGGGACTCATGGGCCATTTCCGCACTAGCCTGTTATAGTGCTATGATTCCACTTGCAACATCCTATGGAATCCTGGGCTTTGCAGTTTCGGGAGTGGCCGGATGGCCCTTCCCGAAACTGCAAACCCCAGGATTCCATAGGATGTTGCAAATGGAATCATAGTACTATAACAGGCTAGTGCAGAAATAGTCATAGATGCTTACAACAATTAAAAAGACATAGTTAAACAACACGAAATATCAAAGTTAAAACACAAACAGTCAAGAAGAATTAAAACAAAGTTAAAACACATAATTAAAAATTCAAACGTCTATAAATTCAGCAACTTTAGCACAATCAACAATAGCCAGCTCCTTTTGTCAGACAGGCCATAATCACATATTGAATGCCCATCAGAATAAAAATGTCTCTATTTGACTGCATAAAGAAAGCAGGGAGGGTGCCAATCTGACTTCTCCAGGAAAAGAATTCCAGAGCCTGGGGACAACCACTGAGGCATCTCTCTCGGGTGTTCCCACCAGATAGACCTGTGACGGTGGTGGGACAGAGAGAAGGGCCTCTCCAGCGTATCTCAAAGCCTAGATTGGTTCGTAAGAGAGAACACAGTCCTTCAAATAACTTGGATCTGAGCCCTGTAGGGCTTTAAAACCAATCACTGATGCCCCCCCACACCCAAGAAAGGAGATGTGTGTGAGAGAAGAAGTATAGGGACAGCATGCCAACCTAGCCCCTTTCCCTCTCCTTTCCCTGACCTGATTGGACCCTGGGTGCCCACTCTCCTAACTATGCCTCAGCCCCCTTCTCTCTCTCTCTCTCTCTCTCTCTCACACACACACACACACATGTCGATATTTGTGGGGGTCCTGCACCCATAACCCTAGCAAATGTGGAGGGCCAACTATAATTAATCAAGACTGAGTGGTAGGTTTTATCTGTGCTTGATTAAAATTCCATATTAAAAATCAATTAACCTTGAAATATTGGCTGGGTCCCTGTTAGTTCCAATTAGAGCAGACTCATTCAAAATCAATTTTGGAATACTCAGTCAACACATAGGTAAATCCAACTGATTCACCAGGACTAATTCCAGTTGAGACCAACAGGATTTAGAGCAGTATTGATAGCCAGTTCTAATACATTTCATGTATCTATTTCAATATATTCAAGAACCCACTCAGCCCTGAGGCAGACTTTTGTTTTGATCTGACATATAGCTTGTGCTGCCAGGTTCAAAATAGCAGCAATGGAGAGTTGCTATTCATGATATGCTGAGATGACAATCAGAAAGTAGCTATTTATAAGTATTTATAAATTTATATATTTATAAGTAGTTTCTGGCCTATCTAAATACCAAACTGAAATATGGATTTCAGTTAACTCAGCCATGTATTTCTCTGTAAAATTAACATATTGTCCATGTTCATAAATTACATGATTCACCCATTTCTGCCTTTTTGAAGGGTCCATGTTCCAAAACACAGAATATTTTGGCATCTTGCTTTGTCTGCAAAAAAGAAAGCTTCCCAACTCTCAGATAGGGACCATCTCTTATAATCAAAGACAGTTGCAACCCTACATAGATATTACAGTCTTTCTCATAGAATCATACATTGCAGCTTCAGATCATTTTTTCTTATTCTTATGAGCTGTAATCACATGCAGACTCATACACACACACACACACATCAAGGTGTTAAAGAACACATCTGCATCTCTAAAATAGTTCAGTCTCTGGTGAAGCTAATGGATGGCAGTCATGGTGGCACACTAACAGTTTATGTGTAATTGCTGTTGAGATATTAGATGCATGTAAACCCATGCGAGTGAGTTCTTGTTCTCTAATTTTCATGAACGGTTCCACTGAGCTGTAGGCCTGAAGTAGGGGCTACAGTGTTAGCAAAGAAAAAAGAAAAAAAAAGGGTAAGCCATACCTTAAGATTTCCCCCCCCTTCTTTAGATAGTGAAAATTACTCACTTCGCATTGGACCCTACACCTTATCTATAAATTGTGGTTTTTGATTTTCAGGGGAGTGGAGTGGGGAATCCAGTGACATCACGTATCTGCTTCCTCTGTTAATGATATAAATATTTGGTTTGCGAATGAGAAACAAACAGTAAGGATTTTACTCGTGGTTTTTAGCAAGCCAAAGAACGCGATCATGTCTTTGCTAAAATTGCTTTCAATCTGCTGTTTCATAGGGATTGTTTTTACAGCTCCAACACAGCTATCAATTAAATTCAAAAGAGAACTTGAAGAATTTCAAAAAGATCTGAAAACTGCAGAGAATGCTTCAAAAGTAAGTCTAATACACTTATTTTTATTGTCATTTCATAATGTATTTTGTCAATGTAATATTGTTGCTATTGTTAGCTAGCACCCTATGCTTTGCTTTAAAAGAATTCCAGGACCCAGGTACTTGTAAATTACAGTTGAGACTTGTCTACTTTTGCCTTTAGAGGTGTTGTACTCATGGCTGTAATGTGTATTGCTTTACCAGCTGTGTGGCAGTAGTGGTACCCTATCCTGAAATGGATGAGAACTCTGGGAAGAAAGGATGGGTGGGGGAATCTGCAATTTAAACAAATAATTTTAAAGTACCCATAATCTGGAGGAAAAGGACAGACACCAAAGGTGTAAGAGGTAAACTGGATGAATCCTGAATCAAAAACTCTTTGGGGTTGATTTGAGAGTACTTGGAGATGTTCAATCAAAATGAAGTTTCCCCTGAGACAGAGTGACTTTTGAATCTGAACCCCCCAACCTGATAATATTAGCAATTTTGAATTGGGAGAAACACAGGGATATAGACAGCATGTCTCCAATACCTGACATTAACATCTCCGAGCATATGCAAAGTAGTTTTGTAACCAACAGCTCAAGCTCTAGTCATAGTGAATAGTTTTATCAGGACTCTGGTTCTTTGTGGGAAAGATGCTGAAGATACTGCAAGACATCTCCAGTATTTTGTGCTTTTTATTAGCACTCTCTTCCTGATCCTTCTGAACATCAGAAACATTAGAACTGTTTTGGTAGATTCAAAAGTGTAATGTTGTGTGTTGGACTAAAGGTTGTATATTCAAGTCCTTCTACTTCTGTTGCTGTGTGCTCCTCACATCCCTCATTCATTCTGTCCCATTCTGTGCTTTCCGTTCCAACTAAGTAGAAAACAAATCCTGTAAATCCTTCATCATAACTCCCAGGGACCTTGCGCTTATCCTTCTGCTGGTTTCTTGCCTAGGGACACATGTCTATGACATAAGCCATTTTTGGACACATTACCTCCTCACATTCACAAATCCATGAAGGATGTAGAGAAAAGCAAATCATCCCCTCTACCCAGTCTGAACAATTCCCTTGCACCAAATAACAACAACAATAACAATAACAATACTTTTTAATGATTTCAGATTTCATATTGCCCCTCAAAAGTAGGAGAATAACAGAATCCATATATAGATGGGTTGCTCTTGCACAAAATTCATTGCCTCTATTCTTCTGAAATTTTAGAAGCCTGATCTCACCAAAATGAGTAGCTGTTCCTGTTAATTTCACCTAATCCTACCAGGAGATAAACAACGGTTTCCTTAAACCAAATCATCATTATCATTTAAAGGCACATAGTACAAAACCTCTATACTTACTTATCTGAAAGCTGGCAGGTGTAATTCCTTTACAAAAACCACTGTTCTAATTTCAACCAATTCCAACTAACAGAAAGAAACAGAAAATTAACAGAAAAAAAGGTTTTAGCCATTTGTTAATTTTTGACAGTAGTTAACAGGGGAAGCACAAAAATTTGGACTGTTCATCTGATCAGTTGCTTTTTTTGTTCTACAGAGTTTGCAATGCAGCCAACAGAAAGTAGAGGATATCAAATTTGAAGCCAATGTAAGTGAAACTTTTGTATGTAAACCTCAAGAGTCAATGTCTGTGCCATCTTCTATGTCCTTGAATCAAATCCAAAGCGTAAAAGAGAAAACGGAGTTATTTCTGCTCACTTACATGAAAAAGCTGAGGTTTTTAAAATCTTCATTAACCTTCCAGTGACATCAGTGACTACATATTTACAAATTTGTCAACAAGTAAAACCCATGAAATACCGTATCTAGATACCAAAAAAATAAAAGGGATTTCATATGATGCAAAATTTGACTTGGAACTTTTCTACAGATTATTTTCTGTATTGGCAAAACATCTACTGATATAACAGATCAGTGAGAGGCACTAAAATGAAAATGTGTTCTTATGACAGAATATATCTAGTGAAAAAGTTCTTACTGATCTGTTATGAATTCTTGGGGAAAGGAAACTATGCAGTTACTCATATGCAAAATATTACTTGTTCTTTTATTTTTTTTTTCTTTTATTTCTTTCATTTATTTTACAACAAAAAGCTTTGTTTTAGATGTCTTCTTAATCAGACCTGTATTTTCTTCAGAAAAGTATTCATTACTGCCGCTTCCTAATAACCATCATGGTTTGTGCTGAAAGCTCTTATGAGTACCGGCAGAAAAGTGGCAGATTTTTCCCCCGAACTGTGAAATGTATCCTACAATCAATTTGGTGAGGACAGTTCTTGGTGCTGCAAGCCTTCAGGTCCTCTGTTTAAACATATTAAGACAACACATAGTTGTTGTCTTAACAACAAGTAGTTGTCTTGCAAGAAAGCATTTGGAATGGCTCAGCTATAACACCAAACAGCAACACAAAAGAAATTAACTTAATGTGTGCAAATTAAGAATTTGATTCATTTTGTCAGAAATGCAGATATGTTTATATAGAAGATACCTGTCTGTCTGTCTGTCTGTCTGTCTGTCTGTCTATCTATCTATCTATCTATCTATCTATCTATGTCCTAATGAATTTAAAATCCCCAATGATGTTGTTGTTGTTGTTGTTGTTGTTGTTGTTGTTGTTGTTGTTGTTGTTGTGTTCCTTCTAGCCATTTCAGACTTTTGGAGACCCTAAGGCAGAAAAGTCAGAGGCTTTACTTGGCAAGATTTGTTCAGGGGCAGTCTGCTTTTGCCTTCCTGTGAGCCTATGACTTGCCCAAGGTCATCCAGTAGGTTTCCGTGTCTGAATAGGGATTTGAACCCTGGTCAGCCTCCAGAGTTGTAGTCCAGTGCTCAAACCATTACACCACGCTGGCTCTCACTTCATTTAATACAGAAGCATTACCTCAGGAATGACCTTCCTATAAAATTACAGTTCTCAACATGTCTTAGCATTATACTGGCGATTGATGGGAGCTGGAGGTTCAGCAACATATAAAGGGCTTTAACTTCCCCATCCCAACATTGTATCTCCTCTAGTGGCAGAACTAAATGAATATTGCTTTCGATATGTGTTGAACCTGAAGTGATCACTATTGCATTCCATTTTCTCAACAGTGTACCCCTGCATATTACCAACAAACATTCTGCCAAATCAAAAGTATTCTGCAACAACTCAGTCACACTACATGCAACGGAACTTTGCCAAAAATCCAAATAGCCCCAGTACTGCTTGATAAGACTGTAAGTATCAGTGAAACTTTGTTTTCATTCCATAGCTGTGGGGTGGATGCCAACACAGGGTTTATAGTTTTAAAATGTATGTTAATAAAATGATTTTTAAAATAAACTTTTTATATCAACTTGTCTATTAGGAATATTGACATAATAACCAGTAAGGCTGCTTTCCTTACATATGATTACTGGACAGCCTGCTCCCCACTTAGTTTTAGCAATATTATTATTTAAAAACATTTTAGGTAGCAATGAAAAGCATTAGAAGAGTGCTTCCTTTTCAGTTAATAAAATTAGGAGAGTTTCCTTTCTCAATTTAAAATAAATCATTAAATGTTGTAATGTACAAACAATGAGAACAACGAAGAGTGACAACTCTTTGGAGATTTTTCCCCCTCTACAACCAAGTAGCACAGCTACTTCACTGAAACCACAAACAGCTGGAAACTATCGTGTTATCTATTTTCATTTTCTGGAGGTTTTGTTGAATCAGAGAATGCTGATAGTAATAAATTTCCTAAAACATATTTAAATAAAGCTAAGCACTAGACATCTGCCAAGCCAACAAAAATCATCAGCCAAAAATGGCAGAATAATTTTGAGGCTACTGCTTTAGCTTGGTATCAACTAGCCAAATAAAGGCCATCACCCAACCAAGTTCCCAAATATCTATGTGTCATTTTAACCAAACTGAGAGGTTTCAACTCATGAATAGGTTTCCTGTTGAGATAAACGTGATTAACAGTGACTGAAACTTCAGCCATCTCTTAACAGTATTTTACTAAGTAAAGTCCATCTCTGTGTCTGTTTAGTTTAGGCACAGAGATTTATATTGCCACAGATGGTCATCTGTGGCAGGGGTAAGGGGTCGTTTTTATACTCTCAGGATCCTCTGAAATCTGCATGGACTACTGAAAAATAAAACAAAATACCCCAGAGTGTCCAGAAGTCCACTTTTGGTTATTAGAAATAGGTATTTTTAATGTTAGACAGTACAGGGTAGCCTCGAAACCTTCTAGAAAGGTAAAGTATAGTCCTTGGAGGCTTCTAGGAGCAGCAATTTTACTCTCTCTTTTTGGCTAGAAAAAGGTTAATCTGGAGATTCTGTCAAGGGCCACAGATGTATCATTGGGGGCTGCTTGTCACCCCAGGGTGCCACTTTGCCCACACCTGGCCTTAAGGGAGCATGAGACAAAATCAAAGAATCAAGAGGGTTCAAAATGTGAGGCAACTGCTGAATGGACCCATTTAGCGTCAACTCTCAATGCAGAAGAGTGAGCTGGAAAGATGTGAAATTCAAACTTGGAATGAGAATATTTTACATTTTCACTTTTTTGAGAAAAAAAATTTTGGGTTCACACTGCAAACCCTACAATTCATGTTTTCCACCCTGATTTTGCGGGGTTTTTTAAAAAAAATATGCATTTTGAACTGTGAATTTGAATTGCGGAACCAGCTTCAGTTTACCCAGATATGTTCTATCTGTAACTAAGATTTAAGCAATAATCAAATTGCCAGAAATGCTGAATAATTCATGTGAAATTATTTTCACGGATATGTTCTTTCAGGATTAATAGGATCCTCCCCCAACAAGTATTGAATACTTCTTAAAATCTGAGGGGAAGGAAAGATATTGTCATTTGCACATGCTTTTCTAACTGGTAACAACTGGGAGTTGTTGGAGCTTAACGAAATTCTTTTGTCTTTTTCTTTCTTTTGCTAAAGGGCAACTGCAGTTCCTCACATCCTCCTCATCAAGGCTACATTACTTTTGGCCACTTCTTCTCAAATGTTGAGAGTTATGTCCAAAGTCTACTTAACACCTGCACCCAAGGACTGGGAACAGCTTATACAACTGCCTACAGTGAGATAAGGGGAGCAGGGAGGGCATTTTAAAAAATGTGGTAGCTGATATTTTTAAAAACACCATCACCTCATCATGTTATGTTGTTTGTGAAAGATACTGTCAAAAGAAGAAATGTAATAATTTGGTCACCTACAGATACATGCCATGACATGTCTGCCTGTCTGGGTAATGGGCTCATCCCCTCTTCATAGCAGATTGGTCCTGTGACAAAAAGCATGTACAAGTATGTGCATGCAGGAGCCCATACTGTAGCATGTTTTTCACCCATTCATTTATCATAACATTCAATCCACCAGATGGTGCTAAAATACTTCCCAAGTCAGGCTGGTTTGAAGGATTAAAGGGTGGAGCTGTACAACACTGCTGAGCATGGTAGGTTCCATCCTGGAACTGATTGCAAGCAGGCAGATTAAATCAATGCTATTTTTTTTTAGCAAATTTATACAGTGGACCCTTTTATGGTATGCAATTGTATTACCGTAATTCCTCTTTAACGGCCATGGCTGCCTCCGATGGCATCTTGGGTTTTGTGCTTTGTGGAGGCACTACAGTTCTCTGGCTGAGAATCCTAAGGCTCACCCCCACACACATAAACTGCAAATCCCAAGATTCCATAGGATGCCGCCATGGCTGTTAAAATAGAATGATAATGCTATAATTGTGTAGTGTGAGAGAGTCCAGTGTCGGTATGACAGTACTTTCCTTATGCCACAGTTCCAGATGGGGAGTCATGCAGTCCAAAAGACTCAGGGTATTATCATATGGATCACTATTAAAGTGATTTTTAATAGCTGAGCCCCCCTCTTTTTGCTGCCATGGCTTAGAAAATCCAAATGGAAATTATGGTTTCTCGCTGGTTTTTTTTTTTTCATTGCTTTACCTCAGATCATTTGTAAGATGAGTCTTTCTACCAAGTGGTAACTTATCATGGTGTGTATCTGTCTCTGAGAGTCATTACGGTCTGCATTGTCCTGCCCAGTCAGACAGAATATTTTACACACATCATATGCAGATGTGTGATAAAATGGTTGTCTGCCACTGGAGAGATATAGAATAGGCTTCCTTGTATTACTCATTGCCCCTTAGCAGCTACAAGATATGGAATTTATTTATTTCTATTCTATTTAATATTTATATGATATTATATATTCTAAATAATTTCTGATCCTGATCAGAAAGTGAACCAGTGTTTAAGTGTAATAATGCAAGAAAGCTAAACAGCTTTAACGTCCCATACAACTTGGGTCTGGGGCTGTGTTCTTTCACACATGCCTGCCCAGGCTTTGAGACTGGTAGGAGCAACCCATTTCTCAGAACAACTACCTTCTGAGGCACATGTGGTGGAAGTGAGAGAAGGCCATCGCGGGTACTGCTCCCAGGCTGTGGAATTCTCTTTCCAGGGATACCAGGCTGGCGCTCATCCTACCTACTGGCAGGCGAAGGCCTGTTTTATTCAGGCAAAATCTTTGGTGACTACCTGAGGCAGACAGAATTTGAATGAATATGCTGAAATTTTATTTATTATTATCAAGGCGGGTTTTTTTTAAGTATTTAAATTGTATTTTAATATTATAAGTATTTTAATAGTATTTTAATATTTATGACTGGATGTGTTTTTATTACTTTTTGTGTCATGAACGGTCTTGGATCCCCGTTTTGGGAGAAAGACCAGATACAAATCATATAAAGAGTATTTCTCATGAAAGAGTTACAACCATTATTTAATTTACAACTTTTATATTGTTACCTTTAACATTTTCCCTTGATACATTATTTTCGGGTCAATGTTGTGTTTTTTCTGATGAGCTTTGTGATTCAGTATGAACCTGTAATTTAATTCATGTCCGTATTATGGTTGAATTTGATAATGTGTGCAAATTTATACAGAAGCCTTATTTTTTTTGTATCAAATTGTTAATGAAAGTGGCCGATTTCATGTATGATGGAACTTCTCTGGCACACAGATTGTTATTTACTTTTCTTTAATTTAAATAAAGTTTGAGAAACCAAACTGCTATTTTCTTTTCGTGTGGAGTGTTCCTTGTTTTCACTTAATTGACTGCCTTCAGAAATGCTGTTCCCAGCTTAATGTTGCCACAGAAAATAACATATTGGTGTGATGGAAGCACCATTACTAAGACCTGGATGCCTGAGTATGTGAGGTAGAACTCTGTGAGGTAGACGCTAAAAGAGCGGGCTCCATTATATTTTCTGTCCCCAAAGCTGCATCTAATCATTAATAAACAAAATGAACATTGATAATGTCTGTGACTTCAGTGATGATACTGCTGTCTTTAATGGAATGATCCACACTGGGCAATAAAAGTTTCAGGGGGGAGAACAGTGTTTATGTGTGCCAAAAAAAATCATGCATTGATCAGAAATCTTTTCAACAGGCTGTGGGTAATTGAAATGTTGTAGGACGGTTATCAGCCAGTCTATGACCAATTAGACCTGTAAAGAAATGTAAACGTTTCCCCATCTTTGCCACTTTTCTCCAGAAAATCTATTTCATACATCATATATTTCAGTCTAGCCAACGAGAGTGTGAGATGTATTGCATCCTGCAAAAGGAGCTTGAATGAAGTGTATACCTGTGGTGTCTGTATCTAAAAAAAAAATTGGAGATGAAAAAGGAACTGTTAGCTTGCTCTGTCTGTCTCTCCCACAACCAGCTGTATTGCTGGGCACATGTACTGGATTAGAAGTAAAATCATAGAATCATACGATCTTAGAGCTGGAAGAGACCACAAGGGTTGTCTGGCACAACCCTCTGCCAGGTAGGAACGCACTCCTGAAAGATGCCCTCCAATCTGTTTAAAGACCTTCTGAAGCAATCTATTCCACTGTTGAACAGCTCTAACAGAAGAAAGTTCTTCCTAATGTTTCGGTGGAATCATTTTTTCTTGCAAATTTATTCCATTGGTTCATGTCATAGCTTGAACCTATTCAAGCTAAATAATGCATCCTTACTTTGATCCCAGTCCTGCTGGAACACACAATGTTTCTCTTGTTCTGATATAAAAACCTCCTTTCTGATTTCTCAGGATTTTGAGGTGATTTTTTTTTTTTAAAAAAAAACCTGTTTTACTCCTGGAGTTCTGGGAAAGAACTAGTTTTTAAAAAATGTGTGGCTTTAACCCCCCATTGGGGTCACAGTGGAATTATGAGGGAGGGGCAGGTTAGTGGGTGATCACCTAGGTCATTCCTGCCATGGAAAGGCAGCTCTCTGGCTTTTTGGAATCTGGAAAATGAGGTGTTGAATAATGAGTGAGTTCCATTGCAACAGCCAGAAGCGGGGTGCCCATAATAACCCCTCTTGTGCATATGTCATCTCTCATGTATGGAGGAAATGAGACCATCAGGCAGCTGCTTCCTGATTGACAGAGGAACAGACCCCCATTGATCACATTTACCAGGCTGCTTCTGGTAAATGGGGGTTGGGGATTTTCAAGGTCAATGTAACTCTAGGTTATGCATTTGTCATTGCCATAGAGGATCCCAGCCTTTATTTTTAATGACAGGAAGTAGCCCTTCACAAAGCAACATCAGCCATCATGCTGGTGGTAGACTACACTCATGTTTTCACTTTTCCTGGCAAGGGAAGGCAGAAAAAAAAATCTGCTAACTCTGCACTGTCTTTTCTCCTGTTCTGAAAATCCATGATTTCCTCAATGCTGCTAGTCCCTCAACTGATTCGTATCTTAGCTGTTGTAAACCAATATTGTGTTCAAAGTTGCTGTGGCCAGTTCATCACCTAGTGCAGTGGTTCTCAACCTGTGGGTCACGACCCCTTTGGAGGTCGAATGACCCTTTCACAGGGGTCACCTAAGACCATCGGAAAATACGTATTTCCGATCATCTTAGGCTCCGTTCCCTCCTCGGTGGTGGTGTGCAAGTGTGAGCCATGCGCTCACGTCCTCCTGCCCCCTTTGGTGGGAGTGCATGCGGCCACACTTGCTCACACCAAAGGGGGCAGGAGGACATGAGCGCGTGGCTTGCACTTGCGCACCACCACTCCTGGGCCTTTTCCGCACGTTACTTTATTGCGGAGGTGGGGGGTGCCCTCTCTTTGCTGCTCCTTCATCCTGCAGCTGGCTTCCTGGTCACACGACCACCCCGTCCCTTCCTCCGCAGTGCAGCCTGGGAGCTGTATGCTGTGCTGGGGGAGGAAGGGGTGGGGCGGTCGTGCGACCTGTCTGGGGAGCCATTTCTGAATATTTCCAAAACCAGCTCCTGGATCGTTGTGAATTCTAAACCCACATCTACTTTTTCTTATGGGGAAGGAAGAATATTCCTTGTTTGTACCAGAATCCTATCAGTGGCATTCAGAGATGTCAGTTGCACTATACATGGAGAGTCACCTTTTTGGACAATCCAGAATGAATATGTCCAGGTGATTGTGGCAAGACTAGAACTCTGCCTGTGGAACTGTTGCTGATGGAATAATACATCTAGAGCAGCCTGGGAGCTGTAGACTACGCTGGGGGAGGAAGGGGCGGGGCAGTCGCACGACCAGGAAGTCAGCTGCGGGACGAAGGAGCAGCAAAGAGAGGGCACCCCCCACCTCCGCAATAAGGTAACATGCAGAAAAGGCCCAGGAGTGGTAGTGCGCAAGCGTGAGCCACACCCTCGCGTCTTCCTGCCCCTTGTTCAAACGGGACTGAAATTGCTCCCCTTCTCTGCTACCGGGAGAACCTCCTGTCTGACGGGCCAGCTTGGGGAGGCGGCGGCAGCACGGGGGGCAGGCCCCCTCTTGCCACGGCCCCTGCCCCACTCGCCACGGAGGGGGGCGCTGTGGAAGGGCTGGGTGCTGCAAGGCGGCGCTTTTTGACGGGGGCCAGCTGTGCCTGGTGCAAAAGACAAAGGCACTGGGATTCCTCCCCCCGGCCAGGGTCGACACTCTGGAAATTTTTCCTACACTGCCCCCCCCAGCAGAAACAAGAGCAAAGCAGAAGCAGAGCCCGAGGGGGGTTCTCGGAGTTTTTTTTCCTGGGGGAGACACGCGGCTCCTCTTTCCCTCCCTGCCCGCCCCCTCATTCCTGGCTGGCGAGAGTCACGGCATTAGGAAGGTTGAGAACCACTGACCTAGTGACTAATCACCTTTACTGGTTGTTGGATGGCACAGATACAGTCTGCTGCCTGGCCATAATTGAAACTTGGTAGAAACCTTGGCATCATCTTCAAAAGCCCAGGGTTACTCCACACCATGATGAAATGGCAAAATAGAACTTTGTGGAGATGTTGTTGTAATGTACCTTCAAGTGAATTCTGACTTATGATGACTTTATGCTATGGTTCTCTTGACAAGATTTATTCAGAAAAGGTTTCCCCTTGCCTTCCTCTGAGGCTGAGAGAGTGGGACTTGCCCAAGGTCATCTGGTGAGTTTCCATGGCCAAGCACGTATACAAACCGTGGTGTCCAGGAGTCGTAATGCAACTCTCAGACCACTGCACCATTCAGGAGATAGGTGGATATAAACTTCCTTTTGGCCTAAAGGATGAGGGTAAGTTTTCATTACAGAACTTGGGAATGAGTGCAGATTTTCATTAACAAAACTTGCTAAGCCTCAGTATCAGGTTTTCTGGCATGTGGCCTATCAGGAAATAAAAAAGTAGGAAGTGGACTGCTTGCTCACATAGTCAGAGGAGACTAGGCAGTCTTTCCCAAGAGAAACAGACTTGAAGCTTTGGAAGCCTTTCCTCTTAAGCCTTAGGTTTGAGGATACAAAGGATTTCTGGCCAGCATTACCGATAAGCTACATGCGTTTGCTTCTAATCTGTCTTAAGAGACATGACATGTCTCTATACTGGCAGCATCTCATCATAAGATTATTTCCTTCATATAACTGCCTGCAGTTACTATACAAAAGAATGATTTGTAAACATTGCTGTTTTTTACACATTGGATGCTCAAGGCAACATTTTCACAGATGTTTGTGTCTGTGGTAGAATCTTCCATAAGTAAGGAACCTCTGAAGCACTTTTATTTGCCTTTTAATTCTTTTTTTTTTTTTACTTTTGTATCATCAAGTTTTTAATTTTATCTGGTTTTTAACTTTGTTGTAAGCCACCCCAGGTTCCTTTGGGGAGAAAACTGGGATACTAAATATAAGTAAGTAAGTTTTCACAATGTGTCTGCTCAAAGAACTTGTGCCATGATACCTCCTGTCTGACGGGCCAGCTTGGGGATGCGGCGGCAGGTGTGTGAATAATGAGGTGTTGAATGTGTGATAATACACATTGCCTGGAAAATTCTTAGTCATTCCTGCTAGCTTAGGGTATATTGAAAAATGTCTAATTAACCTGTGGTTTTAATTTTTGTCATTGTAACATGTTCCCTGCATAAGGATGACTAAAAATCCAACAACATCAACAAATAATTTTCAAATAATGGTGGTATTCATTAAGTGGTCACAGAGTTCAGATGAGAAGCATCATTCTTTTTTGTGACACTTAGACACTGCAGAAATACAGACCCAGGTGTAGCATGTTTAGATGCCCTTTGGATTTTTCAGATACTCTTTTCATGGCTGGCCCTTCCATTTGGCAGAATAAGGCTGGCATCTCAGGCAACAGGGTGTCATGGACCAGGAGTCAGCTTCTCCAGGTGAACAGCTGCCTTGAAAGAGGACAAGCAGATGCAAACACAGTAGGAGCCAGTCAGGCTGGGATGAGAGCCAACTGGTTCCATCCTTTTTAAGGAAGGCAGAGGGTGGTGGTCTGATGCCAAAAACAACTTGTATGTCTGCTGGCCCTTGTCTTCGTGTGCCACAGATTCCCTGCTCACCATATGCCTGTCTTCTCTGACCTTCAGACTGTCTGACCTTGCTGCCCACTGGATTCCTGAACTCTTGGACTGACAATGACTGTGCTTTTACTTCACCATGAATGGGCACGTTCTAGTGAATTGCTAAGTCTGACAGAGCCTGGTAGTGTGGCTAGCAGAGCAGCCTAGTAACAGAGGGTGATGTAATCAGATTGGTCCTCTGATTGCAAAGAACCCAGCCCTAGCCAGAGGGAGGGACTGTGGGGGACACAGCAGATAGCATATATACTGGTAGTGTTGGTTAGAATCTGAGGTAGTCCTTCAGTGAGTTTCATAGAGAGAACATCAGAGTGTCCAGTAAACCAAAAGAGGGTTTTCTGGGAGAGGGTTAGCTTCTCAGAGGTCTAGTGTGGGGCAGAGAAGTAACCAAACCACCTCTGAAAGGGTCAGCAAGTGGAACCCTGAGTGGGGAAACAGACCTTTGTGCTGGGAGAGCCAAAGGTGTGTGTGAAAGCTTTGTAAAGGCAACATTGAAGTGTTTTGAAGAAAATAGTTAAGTATCTGTGAGAAAGCATTATTTTGTTCGAGTCTTTCTGAATCCTCAACACCTTTTACCTTGGTTCTTTTAATAAAGATTTCATTCTGTTTTTCTATAAGTACAGCCTCAATATAATGTTTTCTTCGGTTTTATTTTAATAACGCTACCACAGTTTATCCTTTTGGAGTCACCATTAATAAGTCTCGTCCCTTATCCACAAAGGTTGTGGGTTTTAGGGAAAGCAGGGTTGTCATTAACTGTGAGGAGAGAGCCAGAGTGTGATAATAAGATTTAAAGGGGTGCTGCTACTCCAGTGAGGGAGAAAAGAATGCAGGCCTGGTTTGTCAGTGTCCTGAGCTTTACCAAGCAAGGCTTCCTTTCCCTTTCGTACCCATTCCCCACACAAAACAACTCACCCATCTACTGTTACCCTGTGACTTGGGGGTCCCATGAGGGACACCCGAATAACCACAACAAATACAACAAGATGGGGAAAATTAGCTGGAGCACTCTCTTGATTAACGAGAGGCAGGGTAACTTAGCGGGGATCTTTTATCCTATGTATACAGCGTCGGGTCAGTGAGCAGACAAAATAGTTCAAACTAGCAATAATATTTATTAAGCAAATATTAAGAAAAACACAAACACACTTGCTAACTAGAAATAGGAAATAGAGCTTTGGGGGAACGGGTGATACGTCACCAATCTTGCAGTCCTGAAGGATCCAATGGAGGGGAAGGGCTGGCGGCGGCTGAGGGGAGCTCGCAGAACGAAGAGGCAGCAAGGCAGGAGAGCAGTCCGAACGCAAGTCCAAAGAGCTCTCGGAACTGGGG